>CM077085.1:79217885-79541394 GCA_039513925.1 Platanthera zijinensis | reverse complement strand
AGTACTAGTAAATTTCAGGGAATAGTCTATAGTAGTAAGTAGTACCACCCCTCATAATAAGTAAAAGAGAGAAGTAGGTTCTTAAACACCTAAAACTCCAAACATTTGACTTTTATCTTAAATTGATTTTAGGAGGATTTATTGTTGGAGGTTGTACCCTCAAATGGGTATTAGAATTGGAAGTAATAATAAAAAATTAAATGCATGGATTAAATTATTATTTTATGGTTAGTAATTACCCCAGTAGCTTGTAATATATATGACAGCTTGGACCACCCCTTCTTGCACCCCTCCTAAAGCTTAGGATGGTCTGCGTTTAGTAAAAACTGCCAAAAGCTGAACTAGAGTGGGTAATGAACTTGGGAGATGGAATTTTGGTAGTTTGCTGGGTTGGATAGGGTGAGTTAAATCAAGTTCATTATTGGAAGTCAGGATGGGTAGGGTGTGAGATTGACAAGTGATAAGTAGTGTTCGGGTTCGACGGAAGATCGTCCTCCCCGAGAAGAGGAAGAGTCAAAGTCACCCTAGGATTAGCCCATTGTAATGTGAGAAGGGAATGGGTTAAGGGAACCAATCAATAATAATAAGTGCCTTGGAATGGGAGTTTTGGGATTCACCCCATCATAGCTCCTAGTACCGCTGCGAGCCCTTCACCGGTGTAAACCTCGGGAAGTCAAAGGTTAACCTTAACTCTTAGGAATAAATGATCAAGAGTAACCCTTATAATAGTTCTACCTCACACCTACACTTGTATACTTAGGAAGAAGAATTGGCATGGAATGGGTACAGTAGGTCCGTGGTCTAATGGCCTACTAGTAATGACAATGGTTTGGTTTGTAATTTGGAAGTCCAGGGAGCGGGATGATCGGGGACTTGGTATATGCTTGGTAGCTAGAGAGCTGGAGGCTCGGTAACATGAGAACTTGTACAAATATAATTGTCATGATTGCATGTGCATAAAAGTGGTGGGTCATCGGTACTGGGCGATCGATCACACCGACAGCGGTACGTTGACTCGGCGGTGTGGGACACTTAGCCAAAGAAAGCCTGGTGGGTACAGCCAGCACTAGTACGCGGATACTCTAGGTTGAGTTCTTCTAGGGGCATACGGAAGGGCTAGGCCTGGTAGTGTGGTTACCCGCCTAGGAGGGGGGGGTCCCAACCCATTGTCTCCGTTTGCCACAACGGAGTTCCTGGGGGTGAAGCTAGCCGCCCGAACAGGGGGAACTAAAGGTCTGTGCGCATAGAGTCGGTGGGTGTATTGCACTTGCTTGTGCATTTCATAGCATATTTGCGTGTCATAGCATAAACATTGCCACCTATCGTATAAGATGGTATGGGACGTTTTATACGATAGGCCTACAAAACGACCCATTGGTCTATCGGGGTAATCCCTATAAATCAATGATTATATTTCTTGTGCTTTCACTTACTTACTACTCTTAACTATTTGATAACCGACACCACAACGTATAAGTGGTATGGGACACTTTATATGATAGGAGCCCTGCAAAAGATCCCTTGGCTTATGTGCTTCCGCATAAGTTATGGTTATATTTCCTACTTTCTACTTCTGTCATATTTACTATGCACTTGCTAGCTTAGGTCCGCTGTCACCTGTTTTTGACTTATTCTCCACCTTCATGTCCTTCCCTTTCTTCCTCTCCTCTCAGTACCTAGGATCCATGGGGGAAGGGGTAGGGGATGATAGGGCTTAGTCTTTATGACTAACGGTTTTCGAACCACAACATTTTAGGTGTACCATATGGAAGGGTCACGGGTGTTGCAGTTTCTGACAGAGTTGACCCCGCGACCGTGTGACCATTGTAACCAACCGGGACATACATGGGTTAAATGCCCCTTGATGGGTGGGATCCCACCAGCTCAGTAGCCAGGAGGCCGAAGACGTAGACGCAAACGTGGATTGCGAGGCGGTGACGGCAAGACAAAAAGGAAGAAGCACCCAGAGATGCAGCACCAGCAGAGTACGGAGTCGGTGGAGATGGGTCAGTCTTGCTTGGGTGCTCTCGGTCCAGTGACAGTTACGGTGTCACTTAGTTTCAGTTTTGCTTCCGCGAGTGACTTGTAGTGAGGATATGATGTACTGGGCACAAGCCCTCTTTTGTACTCTGATATTTTATTATTGTGGACACTCCCTTCGTGGAGATTTATTTATATACATGTGGTTATGTGGACTTGCTTTTACTTCTTTATGCTACTGTTTTGCGATCAAAAAGGGCCGGCAGAATTGGCGTTTTTTAGTGGCGGCCTTCCCGTGAGTCGGTGCCACCGCAAAGCGGCAGTTCTGGGCTAAGACCCCGGTGTTTAAAGAAAAAAAGGGGGTCTTACAAGTGGTATCAGAGGAAACCTCGATCGGAAAGGTAGCAGTCCACTAACCCTGGGTCACCCCCGCTCGAGTTTAGTTTGGGGACAAACTAAGCAGCGGAAGCAGTGGTGTGCCCATAAGGGAAATCACATGTAAAAGTCCACTTCATCATTAATTGGAAGCCTTCTTTGTAGCCTGTGACCTACCCTGCCCCAGCAGGGAACATCTCCGGCTGCGAAGATCTCGTCTTATCATCCTCTAACCAACGATTTAGACTCAACCAACTAGGACTCGTAACTAGCCATGATAATTTATAGTATGCCCTAGTTCAAAATAGACCTTGGGTATGAATTTGGTTAAGGTAAGGAGATAGCTAAAGAGAATAAAGGAGGAGTTTAGCACGAGAATGACTACCTAAGACGTAAACTCAGGTGTCCCTACTATCCCAATCAAGGATTATTCAAGCGGTAGACTACTTTAAGGAGAATTGATACCAATAATACATTAGCAGAATGGTTAAAAGACAAGTAGTCTTAACCCTCAATACCGGTAATAAAATTACCTGGAGGCAAACCACCGAGACAAACACTGAGGGTCGGATAGGAATTCGAGTTCGGAAGATACCCATTTGGGATTGGGAACATTTTGACCCGGATAAGTTGTTGTAGATGTGACTCAGAGAGTTTAAAGTATGGAGTATATTAATGAGTTTCAGGGTGGAACCCCAAGTCGAAGATTGATGCCCTAGGGATTGGTGCACCTAGCTAGGACGGATGTAATAGGGTAATGTCAAGATTCTTAGCCTAAGATAGGTAGGGGCTGATCTTTTGTTTTTATGGAGGCTAAACTTTTGTTTATTGGGCAAACTAGTATTGGCTTGGGTTCCCTTGGACCTAGTTTAGGGAAAGTGGCATAACAAACATGGTTAGAATGATGACCCGTAGCGTTACCAAGACAATGACATCTTATAAGACGGAATAATTACGAGAATTAACTATTATCACGTGAAATTAGGTGACGGGTAACAAGATTCGGGATATCTGAGAAAGTTAAGGATTTAATCGCTAGGTTGTATCATCATAAGGATGATGTATCTCAGAACATGTACCCCGGAGTGGAAATTTGACGACATCACGATGGATTTTATTCATGGACTTCCCCGATCACGGACGGGAAACGACTCGACTTGGGTCATCGTCGATCGGTTGACGAAGGTGGTCAGATTCATTCCGATCAAGAAGCATGGCTCTATGGGGGGGGCACTAGTGCAGAGATTTGGGGAGCAGTTTGTTCGATACCATGGGGTGCCCAAGACAATCGTGTCAGATCAGGATGGTTGGTTCACTTCCAGGAGTGGAGATCCGTGCATGCTCACTTGGACACGCGATTGACCTTCAGCACCACATTCCATCCCCAGACGGATGGGCAGATAGAATGCACCGATCGGACGCTGGAAGATCTTCTGAGGCTATGCATTTTGGACCCTGGAGCGAATCGGGGCCCTAGCTTACAGGCTGGAGATTGCCACCAGAGCTAGCATCTCTGCACGACGTATTCGACGTTTCTTCGCTTAGGAGGGCTCTACTGCGCCCGGAGCAGCAGATTTTTACCACAGATGGACCGGTAGCCTCTGACCGGTCAGTTCATTTGGAGCCGATCAGGATCGATGACACGGGTAGTGCGGGTCTTGCAATGGAAGAAGGTTCCATTAGTCAAGGTTCTGTGGAACAATCATGGGCAGGAGGAGCATACATGGGAGCCACAGGACTTGATGCGGAAAAAATACCCGGAACTTTTCGGTCAGGTATACCTCACAACCCCTCTGAACAATCAATTTGCGTTCCTATTTTAAACCAATAAGACCGAAAATTCAAGAATAGGGGCTAATCCTTTGTTTATTGGGGTATATTCCTTGACAATTGGACGAATTGGTCTTAGAATCAAAATTGCACACTGCAAACGTAACGTAGAGTAGAGATATAGATCTTTCAACTCTCATGGGATGTTACAAGCCTTTTTCTCCGGATGGGAGCCCCCGTAGGATTAACCTTGATTTCGGGGACGAAATCTTTGTTTTGTTTATTGGGATTTGTAACATCCCATTTCCGGCTAGACCCCTCGGAATGGTTTTGTCCTAACAGAACCCTAGAAGCCCAAGAATTGAAGTACAACGACCGACACTTCGGGTCACGTGTTGGTCACGCCCGTGACCTATGTGTCACGCCCGTGACATAGGGCGTGACTCCTTCGACGATCGTCGATCTCCGTTAGACGATCGTCGAATTTAAAACCCAGGCCTGTCACGCCCGTGACCTATGTGTCACGCCCGTGACCTAGGGCGTGACTCCTTCGACGATCGTCGATCTCCGGGCAACAATCGTCGAACTTAAAACCCAGCCCTGACACGCCCGTGACCCATGTGTCACGCCCGTGACCTAGGGCGTGACCACCCTTCGACGATCGTCGACCTCAGTTCGACGGTGGTCGAACCCAGAATTTGGTCACCCGGGCCTGTCACGCCCGTGGCCCATGTGTCACGCCCGTGACCTAGGGCGTGACCACCCTTCGACCATCGATGATCTCAGTTCGACGAACGTCGATCCCAGAATTGGCCACCCGGGACTGTCACGCCCGTGACCAAGGCCGAGACAAACACTGAGGGTCGGATAGGAATTCGAGTTCGGAAGATACCCATTTGGGATTTGGAACATTTTGACCCGGATAAGTTGTCGTAGATGTGACTCAGAGAGTTTAAAGTATGGAGTATATTAACGAGTTTCAGGGTGGAACCCCAAGTCGAAGATTGATGCCCTAGGGATTGTGCACCCAGCTAGGATGGATGTAACAGGATAATGTCAAGATACTTAGCCCAAGATAGGTAGGGGCTGATCTTTTGTTTATTGGAGGCTAAACTTTTGTTTATTAGGCAAACTAGTATTGGCTTGGGTTCTCTTGGACCTAGTTTAGGGAAAGTGGCGTAACAAACATGGTTGGAATGATGACCCGTAGCGTTACCATGACAATGACATGGTAATAAGACGGAATAATTACGAGAATTAACTATTATCACGTGAAATTAGGTGACGGGTAACAAGATTCAGGATATCTGAGAAGGTAAAGTTTTAATCGCTAGGTTGTATCATTAGAAGGATGATGTATCTCAGAACATGTACCCCCGGAGTGGAAATTTGAGGACATCGCAATGGATTTTATTCATGGACTTCCCCGATCACGGACGGGAAATGACTCGACTTGGGTCATCGTCGATCGGTTGACGAAGGTGGTCAGATTCATTCTGATCAAGAAGGATGGCTCTGTGGGGGGGGGGGGGGGCACTAGTGCGGAGATTTGTGGAGCAGTTTGTTCAATACCACGGGGTGCCCAAGACAATCGTGTCGGATCAGGATGGCTGGTTCACATCTAGGGAGTGGAGATCTGTGCATGCTCACTTGGACACGCGATTGACCTTCAGCACCGCATTCCATCGCCAGACGGATGGGCAGATAGAACGCATCGATCGGACGCTGGAAGATCTTCTGAGGCTATGCATTTTGGACCCTGGAGGGAATCGGGGCCCTAGCTCACAGGCTGGAGATTGCCACCAGAGCTGGCATCTCTGCATGACGTATATCCACATTTCTTCGCTTAGGAGGGCTCTACTGCGCCCGGAGGAGCAGATTTTTACCACAGATGGACCGGTAGCCTCTGACCTGTCAGTTCATTTGGAGCCGATCAGGATCGATGACACGGTAGTGCGGGTCTTGCAATGGAAGAAGGTTCCATTAGTCAAGGTTCTGTGGAACAATCATGGGTAGGAGGAGCATACATGGGAGCCACAGGACTTGATGCGGCAAAAATACCCGGAATTTTTCGGTCAGGTATACCTCACAACCCCTCTAGATAATCAATTTGTGTTCCTATTTTAAATCAATAAGACCGAAAATTCAAGAATAGGGGCTAATCCTTTGTTTATTGGGGTATATACCTTGACAATTGGACGAATTGGTCTTAGAATCAAAATTGCACACTGCAAACGTAACTTAGAGATATAGATCTTTCAACTCTCATGGGATGTTACAAGCCTTTTTCTCCAGATTGGAGCCCCCGTAGGCTTAACCTTGATTTCGGGGACGAAATCTTTTTTTTGTTTATTGGGATTTGTAACATCCCATTTCCGGCTAGACCCCTGGGAATGGTTTTGTCTTAACAGAACCCTAGAAGCCCAAGAATTGAAGTACAACGACCGACACTTTGGGTCACGGGTTGGTCACGCCCGTGACCTATGCGTCACGCCCGTGACATAGGGCGTGACTCCTTCGACGATCGTCGATCTCCGTTAGACGATCGTCGAATTTGAAACCCGGGCCTGTCATGCCCGTGACCTATGCGTCACGCCCGTGACCTAGGGCGTGACTCCTTCGATGATCGTCAATCTCCGGGCGACGATCGTCGAACTTGCAACCCGGCCCTATCACGCCCGTGACCCATGTGTCACGCCCGTGACCTAGGGCGTGACCACCCTTCGACGATCGTCGACCTCAGTTCGATGGTCGTCGAACCCAGAATTTGGTTACCCGGGCCTGTCATGCCCCTGACCCATGTGTCACGCCCGTGACCTAGGGCGTGACCACCCTTCGACGATCGATGATCTCAGTTCGACGATTGTCCATCCCAGAATTGGCCACCCGGGCCTGTCACGCCCGTGATCTATGCGTCACGCCCGTGACCAAGGCCGAAACGTCAGCCAGACTTTAAATTTCGGTAACCGACGTCTTAATCAATTCTGATTATGGAATGTACAGCAGGAATATTTATGGGTCATTTCCGTCCCTAATTATTTAATAGAAAGAGAGAGTGAGGTCCAATAGAAAATCGCCACTTGGATCAGCCATTTCATCTTCCACCTTTTCCTCTTCCCAACATCATAACCGAAACGTTATTAAGAGAAATATTAATGGCCACCAGCGTTAGACCTTTCCCCTCCTTCCTTTTTACTGCTTTAAAAAGGTCCCTTAGGCTCAAGGATGAAGTTTCCTAGCCTTACCTGAAGTTTCAAGCCTCCTACTGTGCTGTAGAAGAATTCCGACAATGCCACCGCCGCGCATTTAGCATCCCGACGATCGGCTCGACTCCAAATCGCGAATAAGGTCCTCCTCTACTCTTTCTTCTATGGATAGATCTTAGAAATTACTTAGGAGAGATGTCGAGCTCAATGGAGCAAGCTTTAGTGAGTTTTTCCATGTTTTCAAAAATAAATGGTGGTCGGGTTCGCCGGAAACCGCCTCTCCGGCGGCTGTGCCGCCGCCCGACGGTAGCCCTCACCTCAACAGAGGTGGTGGTGGTGGTGGCCGGCCAGGGAGATGGCTGGTTGGCCGGGAAATAGCTTTAGAAAAGCTACAGGTTTTAAGCATTTTAGTTGCTGGATCGGGCTAAAGAAGAAGATGAACAGTAACATTTTATTATATTATATATTGTATAATTAGGAATTAAATCCCTTTACTGTACACTGGGTTAATACTGAAAATTATAGCCCGTAGGTGCTGAAACATAAAAAGTGGTCAACATAAAAATGTAGCCCTTGAAGTCTAGTTTAATTTAAAATTGATTTCACCCGATTTGGAGTTCTGGTTAGACCACAACACACTTTTTGGTGAGGCCTATCCATAGGGCTGTAATGACCTTAGAAAAATTCCCCACTCCAATCCAGTCATCAAAATGACTTGAAATTTGGGGTGAGGCCTAATCTTACCTATATCTAGGTGCTATCAAAAAATGAGAATTTTTGGATAATGTTTTTCTATAGTTTTTAGAAAAATTTAATAATCCTAGCATAATTTAATTAGATGGCTAAATAACTTCCAAACCCTCCCAAATTTGGTGAGTGGTCCTGGGTGTAACATAAGGTTTTGGTAAAAATTTAATCTCATTTGGAGATGTTTTGATTAGGTTTGTGTCCAACCCTAGGTTGATCCTCATAGGATAATTTAGGATCAAACACCCCCTTAGTATTTGAGTGGCCATATCGCCTCAACAGGGGGCTGATATCTTGGTCACTGACTTTTTAGGGCATGACGCACCTTCCAAGGATGTTTGGAGTGGTTTGGTGTGGTAGGGTAGCCCTATAACCCTAGGGTAGGTCCCTTAATGGGGATTTGAAGGGTTGTGAAGGTCATGGGGTCAAATGACCTTGGACTGACTTGAAATTTGGTGGAGAGGACCATAGGGCCATTAAAGTCCTCTGGTAAAAATATTATGGTATTTGGGGACATTTAGCCCACCTCAAACCCTAACCCTAGTTTAGGTCACCAACCTTAATTTGAATTATTAATCTATCAACTGAACTACAAATCAAGTAAAATTTGGGTACAGTGATTTTATGGTCCAAGTAGACATAACATAATTTTGTTGAGGTTTTTGGGTTAATTTATACAGTACTTCATTTACAACTCTAATTGTGCCCTAGATATTTATCTTGATGATTTTGGAATTTCTATGCACTAGAATGTTATGAAATCTTGGATTACTGCATATTATAGCATGATTTTCCTTCTGTAATTTTCTTGGAAATTTTATCTGATTATTTTTGGTACTTTATTCTTTAATGTACTAATTGTGATATGTAGTCAAAAATACAAATAGTGTATAATTATTAATTGGAAAATTATGAAATTTGGTCAGTGGGTGTTTCAAATTATGATAGTCACCCTGTAATTTTCTCTAGAATTTTAGATGATAAAAAACAGTACCTCCTCCATTAAGTGAGGAAAATTAGTATCTTACATTAAAATAAATTCAGAGTTCAAATGTCGGAGACAAATTATGGTACTTGGTTTATGATGGTTTTAGGTCACTATATAGCTTATATAACTTTCTTGGGATTTTTGGATATATATTTACAGTACTTCCTTCATAATATAGTAAAAGTGGCCTAGAATGGTAAATTAGGAAATGTAGGCCTAAACACCCTTGAAATTTCTCAAAACTTGGAATTGCTGTTTAAATGTGTCTCATAGGATTGTTACTGATTTTAGGAGGATTTATTGTTGGCTCATTAGTGCTCTTCATGTTCATATTAGGGCATTTGGAATCTTAGAATAAATAAATTAAATGCCAAATGAAATAGGAAAATTATTATTTTCTGGATTTAGACTAATTAGGTCATGGTAGACCTCCAGTAAATATTATATGAGATTCGGAAGACAGCTTGGAGTACCACCTCTTGCATACCTCCTAAAGCTTAGGATGGTCTGCGTTTAGTAAAAACTACAGAAGCTGAACTAGAGTGGGTAATGAACTTGGGAGATGGAATTTTGGTAGTTTGCTGGGTTGGATAGGGTGAGTTAAATCAAGTTTATTATTGGAAGTCAGGATGGGTAGGGTGTGAGATTGACTAGCGATAAGTAGTGTTCGGGTTCGACGGAAGATCGTCCTCCCCGAGAAGAGGAAGAGTCAAAGTCACCCTAGGATTAGCCCATTGTAATGTGAGAAGGGAATGAGTTAAGGGAACCAATCAATTATAATAAGTGCCTTGGAAAGGGAGTTTTGGGATTCACCCCATCATAGCTCCTAGTACCGCTGCGAGCCCTTCACCGGGTAAACCTCGGGAAGTCCAAGGTTAACCTTAACTCTTAGGAATAAAATGATCAAGAGTAACCCTAATAATAGTTCTACCTCACACCTATACTTGTATACTTAGGAAGAAGAATTGGCATAGAATGGGTAGAGTAGGTCCATGGTCTAAGGGCCTATTAGTAATGACAATGGTTTGGTTTGTAATTTGGAAGTCCAGGGAGCAGGATGCTCGGGGACTTGGTATATGCTTGGTAGCCTAGAGAGCTGGAGGGTCGGTAACATGAGAACTTGTACAAATATAATTGTCTTGATTGCATGTGCATAAAAGTGGTGGGTCATCGGTACTGGGCGATCGATCACACCGACATCGGTACGTTGACTCGGCGGTGTGGGACACTTAGCCAAAGAAAGCCTGGTGGGTACAGCCAGCACTAGTACGCAGATACTCTAGGTTTTGTTCTTCTAGGGGCGTACGGAAGGGCTAGGCCTGGTAGTGTGGTTACCCGCATAGGAGTGGGGGGGCCCGACCCACTGTCTCCGTTTGCCACAACGGAGGTTCCTGGGGGTGAAGCTAGCCGCCCGAACAGGGGGAACTAAAGGTCTGTGCGCATAGAGTCGTTGGGTGTGTTGCACTTACTTGTGCATTTCATAGCATATTTGCGTGTCATAGAATAAACATTGCCACCTATCGTATAAGATGGTATGGGATATTTTATACGATAGGCCCTACAAAACGATCGCTTGGTCTATAGGGGTAATCCCTATAAATCAATGGTTATATTTCTTGTGCTTTCAATTACTTGCTACTCTTATCTGTTTGATAACCAACACCCCAACGTATAAGTGGTATGGTAAACTTTATACGATGGGAGCCCTGCAAAAGATCCCTTGGCTTATGTGCTTCCGCATAAGTTAAGGTTATATTTCCTACTTTCTGCTTCTGTCCTATTTACTATGCACTTGCTAGCTTAGGTCCACTGTCACCTGTTTTTGACTTATTCTCCACCTTCATGTCCTTCCCTTTCCTTCTCTCCGCTCGGTACCTAGGAGCCATGGTGGAAGGGATAGGGGATGATAGGGCTTAGTCTTTATGACTAACGGTTTTCTAACCACAACATTTTAGGTGTACCATATGGAAGGGTCACGGGTGTTGCAGTTTCTGACAGAGTTGACCCCGCGACCGTGTTACCATTGTAACCAGCCAGGACATACACGGGTTAAATGCCCCTTGATGGGCTGGATCCCACCAGCTCAGCTGCCAGGAGGCCGAAGACGTAGACGCAAACGTGGATTGCGAGGCGGCGACGGCAGGCCAAAAAGGAAGAAGCACCCAGAGATGCAGCACCAGCAGAGTACAGAGTCGGTGGAGATGGGCCAGTCTAGCTTGGGTGCTCTCGGTCCAGTGATAGTTACGGTGTCGCTTAGTTTCGGTTTTGCTTCCGCGAGTGACTTGTAGTGAGGATATGATGTACTGGGCACAAGCCCTCCTTTTGTACTCTAATATTTTATTATTGTGGACACTCCCTTCGTGGAGATTTATTTATATACATGTGGTTATGTGGACTTGCTTTTACTTCTTTATGCTACTGTTCTGCGATCGAAAAGAACCGGCAGAATTGGCGTTTTGTAGTGGCGGCCTTCTGGTGAGTCGGTGCCATCGCAAAGCGGCAGTTCTGGGCTAAGACCCCCCGGTGTTTAAAGAAAAAAAAAGGGGGTCTTACAAGGGATGACAGGTTGGATAGGGAAATGTCAACCAAGTGAGGTCGAAGAGGAGATGAGAGTGGTGATGGTGTTGTTGTATCTTTATAGGGGGAAGGAGTATGAGAGTGAATATTGGTTGGAGATGTGTGTATTGGGGATGATGGAGGTGTGGGAGTAGGGACTTTAATATGAGTGGAAGGTGGGGTTTGTTTATTTGCTGGCTGAGATGGAGTTTGGAGAGCTATAGGTTGTGTAGTGGTGGATGGGACCTCTTCAGTAGGGTGGGAAGTGGCTGGAGCAGCCCTTATACTCTTTGAAGTGTTGATGGAAGAGGAGGTAGCCTTGACGACTTGGTGATAGTCCTCTCCCATTTGCTAAAGAGGGCACAGGTGAGCCTCTTGCTAGCATTTATGAATATGGTTGGGGAGACCAGGGATTCAGCAGCCTTTTCCTTTAGGAAGATCCCTAGAATCCTTCGAAAAAAAACATCTTTCTTTGTATTCTTTTTCTTAATCAAATCAGACAAGATATTATCCCAGTTAACTTCTTTATTATTTACCACTGCACACATGACCAAGAATTGGTGTCTGGTGATGTAGTCATGGGCAGTATGCTTGCCCAACAAGACTTTCCCTACAATATCTGCGAGAAACTTGAATTCAATCGAAAAAATTTTCTTCAGCAATTTGTTAGGGTTTTCTCCAGAATAGCCCATTTGGCTGAGCATCTCAGTATATTCCTCATTCTCAATTTCTAATTCTTCTGTGCCATTATTCAAACAAAAAATTTCAGTTAAAACTTCAGGGTTAAGGGAGACGGCATTACCCGATATAGTTCTAGTCATCGTATTCTCTTCTGTTTTGGAGGATGTATAGACCCACTCCCTGATTTCAGTGCCAAGTTTTTTAATCCTTATAGAGAGAAGATTCTTCAACTACTGTCCTTCAAGCAGTTGCAGGATTTACAGAAAGCCGGGGTCGAAATATTGAAATGACTCGAAATCAACATCAAATACAGTGTCAAATTTCATTGTCGCGAGAGCTCCTGCTGGAATCTCCATGAGAGCACCTGTAAGAGAAAAATGAAGATCAAGTGCAAGGGAACTGAAAGGGCGGGATGAAGGTCGAAGAAAACCTAAATATAAGGTTTTCCAGAATATGAATCGACAAATTTTGTTCCACTAAAAGTTAATATTTCTTCGATCTGAGGTCGACGAAATAATTTGAAGTTAATCAATTGGTCGAGCTCAGTATAAAGGTTTGAAGATATTTCGCCGAGCTCCATTCGACGAAAGTTTTTTGAAGTAGATTCGTCGATCTCAGGTCAACGAAACTAACTTCACAAACAGAGAGTTCGTCGATCTCAGGTCCACGAATATCTCAAGAACCTTTCCTAGTTCGTCGACCTCCTTTCGATGAACTTTCAAAAATTCGTCGAGTGCAGACAGAAACTAAACAAAGTCTTCTCCATTGATCATTCCAAGCTGATTTATAAAGAACAGGTTGTTTCTTTCATCTAGGGGTTTTGTGAAAATATCAGCTCTTTGTAAATCAGTGTAAATATAGACAAGTTTAATTTAGTTTTTTTCTACACACTCTCTAATTAAATGATGTCTAATGTCTATATGTTTAGTCCTACTGTGATGGACTGGATTTTGTGTTATAGCTATAGAACTTGTGTTATCACATAAGAGAGTTGAATTATTTAAGTTGAAGCCATAGTCTAGGAGTTGGTTTTGGATCCACAGCATCAGGGAACAGCAACTGCCAGCTATAATATATTTTGCTTTAGCAGTTGATGTTGAAACAAATAACTGCTTCTTATAAACCAGGACACTAATCACATACCAAGGAACTGGCTGGTTCCTGAGATACTCTTTTTGTCCACTCTGCATCCAGCAAAGTCAGCATCTTAGTATCCAATTAACTCAAATTCTGACTCAGTAGGATACCAGAGTCCTAGACTGGGACAACTCTTTATATATCTCAAAATTCTTTTTAGAAAAACTAGGTGAGATTCTTTAGGGCACAAATAAATGTGGCAAACATGATTTCAGGTCTGCTTGTAGTAAGGTATAGTAGGGACCCAACGATGCCCTATATAATTTCTGATCCATAGGTTTTCCATGTGCATTAGAGTCTATTACAGCATTTGTATCCATGGGTGTTTTCTTTGCTGAGGCATCCGCCATCCCAAACTTCTTTATAAGCTCTTTAGCATATTTAGCTTGGGAGTTGAAGATGCCATCAGGGAGCTGCTTTACTTGGATACCAAGAAAGTAAGAGAGCTCACCCATGCTACTCATCTCAAATTTTGAATGCATGAGGTCATAGAACCTCTTGCATAATTTGGGATCAGTAGACTCAAATATAATGTTATCCACATATATTTGTACTTACAAAGTTTGGTCCTTATGATGCCTAGTGAATAATGTTTTATCTACTATGCCTCTATTGAATTTATGCTCTATCAGAAAGCTAGCTAAGTTCTCATACCAAGATCTTGGATCTTGCTTTAGACTATAGAGAGCCTTATGCAATTTAAATAAATGATAGGGATGAGTTGTAGAGATAAAACCGTGTGGTTATTCAACATAAACCTCTTCCTTTAGTACTCCATTCAGAAAAGCACTCTTTACATCCATCTGATATACTTTGATCTTCCTGTAGGCAGCATAGGCAAGAAATATTCTGATTTCCTCTTATCTTGCAACTAGTGCAAATGTTTGGTCATAGTCTATCCCTTCTTCTTACATATAACCTTGAGCAACAAGCCTAGCCTTGTTTCTCAAAATTACACCTTAGACATCTAGTTTGTTTCTATATACACATTTGGTTCCAATGACTGGGTAGTCTTGGGGTCTTGGAACCAAATCCCAAACTCTACATCTCCCAAATTTGTTGAGATCCTCTTGCATAGGAATGATCCAGTTGGGATCTTGCTCAGCAACTTTTATGGATTGAGGTTCAACTTGAGAGAGGAAACAGGCATGCATCAAGTCTTGGTTGAGTTGATGCCTTGTCTGTACACCTGGTGTTATGTCTCCAATCACTTGAGATCTTGGGTGATCCCTTAGTGTGACAAGATCAGTGGGTGGAGTCCTATTCTTTAGTTTATGTATCAAGCTTTTGTTATGTACATAATTTGTTGTGCTTACATCCTCTGGCCAATAGGATAGGGGCATATAAGCATCTACAAGTAATGTGCTTGTAGCTTCAATAAGGGTCCTATTTTTCTTTTCAACAACCCCATTTTGTTGGGGAGTTCTAGGAGCTGAGAAGCAGTGCATGAGACCTTCCTTCTCACAGAACTCATGCATAAGAAGAGACTCAAAATCTGTACCATGATCACTTATGATCAATGCAACATGAGTAGAGTACTCAATCTGTATGGTCCTGAGAAAACTTGTAAGAACTTTAAAGGTATCTTACTTAGATCTCAGAAAGAACACCCAAGTGAACCTTGAGAAGTCATCTACAATTACTAAAGTGTAAGATTTCCCTCCTAGGCTCTGTACAACAATGGGTCTAAAGAGATCCATGTGTAATAAGTACAAGATCCTAGGTGAATCACTTTTATTTACTGATTTAAAGCTAGATTTAGTTTGCTTGCCAAGTTGACAGGCCCTACATAGGCCTTCCTTCTTGTAGGGACCAAAAGGTAAACCTCTCACATGATTGAATTTTTATATCCTAGCAATATTTTTCATGTTTACATGTCCTAGCCTTTTATTCCATAATTCATTTTGATTACTAATTATGTTAAGTAAGTAGATATCTGAATTGACAACATTAAAATCAACTGAATATATATTTCCTTGTATATTCCCAATTAAAACATTTGTTTTTCTTTATTTGAAATAGTACAAGATTTGTTGTTAAAGTGTACCTGGTAACTTTCATCACATAATTGACTTATGGAGATGAGGTTATGCTTGAGTCCACTTACATAGGTAACCTTCTAGAATGTGACAGCTCCAATTCTTACTTGTTCATAGCCTTCAGATTGGCCATACTTTGAATCACCAAAGATTACCTTTGGTCCCAGCTTGGTCTTGTAGTTGAGTAGATTTTCCTTATTGCCAGTCATGTGTTTGGAGTAACCACTGTCCAGGTACCATAGTTAATTCACATCTAAACAGCTGTTTATCTGTAAGAAAAACAGTTAGTTGTTCTTGACCTAGGTTACCTTGGGTCTTTTATATTGCTGATATGAAAAGCAAAATATTATAGAAAATTCTTGTTGAGATTTGTATCCTAATGGATGATATCTTCTAGATGGAATTATCCAATCAGCTAATGGATTAAATGCTATCCTAGATTTATTAGAGTTATTGTTATAGTTATGATTATTAGCAAGTATTCCTTTGTTCGACGAAATGTTGTGGGTTCGTCGATCAGAGTTCGACGAATTGGGATGAGATCGTCGATCTCTGCTTAGAGGATGAACAAGTTCATTTTCTGTGCCCCAAGTTCGTCGATCTCTGCTCGATGAACCATACACAATTCGTCAGTCACAGTAAGACGAATGGTTATTATTGAAATTTGCGTTTAAATATCGTCGTACTGAGGTCAACGATCTGTTCATATATCGTCAATCTGAGTTCGACGATAACTGCTGAACATTGTTACTTTTATTATTCTTCTGGTTTTTAAGTTTGTTCTTAGTTTCAATCTGTTTAAGAACTTCATTAACCTTATTAACCTGTTCAGTATTTTTCTTTCCTTTATCAGAAAAAAAATTTATAGGTTTAGAAAGATGATTCTTTTTGATTAGGATTGCTTTACTGGATGAAGCTCCTAACCCTAGTATACAGTTATTAGTTCTAGCATTTAATGTGATGGTTATATCTAACAATCTTAAACTTCTGCCATTCAATGATTCTTCTAATATCTTAGCTTTGCTAAGTTTATATTTCAAAAAGATAATTTGTTCATTTGCAGAATTTACTTCAGCCTTTAACCAATTGTTTTCAAAAATAACATTTTCTTGATTTCCTAGTCTTTCCCTAAGTGTCTTAATTTCTTTTTCTGAATTTATTAGATCTATCCACATGGTTTTAAATTCAGATTGAAATGATTCAGAACTATAGTCAAAAGAAGACAATACTAGATCAGCTTCAGATGCTGAGGCTTCTTCAGTGTCTGATTCTTCCTCCTCTGAATGACTCCTGGAAGCATCAATGGCCATGAGGCAAACTTCTTTGGCCCTTGCCTCCTCTTCTTCTTTACTAGAGCTGGAAGATGAGGATTCATCTTCAGTTTTACTCCATCTTTCAGCTATAAAGTCTTTCTCCTTCTTCTTATGTTTAATGGAGGAAGGTATGTTGCTTTGCTCTCTTCTGGAGTCCTTTTCACTTCTCTTCTCCTTCTTCTTATTCTATGGACACTCTGAGGGGAAGTGTCCAGGTTTCCTGCAGTCAAAGCACACCACTTCTTTGGTGTTGGTTTTATCATACCTTGGCTTGTCATCCTGCCTGGATGACTTTCTTCTGAAATCCTTATTTGCCATTTTGTAGAATCTTTTGGCAAATAGACTCATCAACTCTTCATTAACTTTTGGAGTCTCTGTCTATTCAGCAGCCTTGAATGCAATGTTGTGCTCCTTCCTTGCTTGTGGAGGTATTCTTTGCTCAGCTGCTTCTCTGGATTTGATAAGCTGCTCATAGGACTTCAGCTTTCCCAAAAAAGATTCAGTAGAAATCTCATTTAGGCTCCTGGCCTCCTTGATGGGCCAGATCTTTGAATCACATGAGCTTGGAAAGCACATAAATATTTTATCATTCACCTCTATAAGGGTGATGTCCTTATCCAATGTTTTTATCTCATTGATGATAGAGCTTAACTATTGTACATGTATGCTACAGATTCAACTTCCTCCTTCTTAATGTTCTCATATTGGGATATGAGATTTGATCTTCAATCCTTTCTTTCATCAGCAGATCCATCCACCATTTGATTGAGGGAGTCCTAGATTGCCTTGGTTGATGTGTATTCAGCCACTTTCTGAAAAATGTCATCTGACATTATTTGGGTCAGGATGTTCATTGCTTTGGCATCAACAATTTTGGCCTTCTTCTGAGCCTCAGTCCACTCAGGTTGTGGAACAGTATTACTGCGGGATATTGCTGTAGAGGTAGATGCCTGAAGGGGACCTGTCAAGATAGAATTGTAGATATGTTCATCAATAGAGTTCATATAACATTTTATTCTTGTCTTCCAGATGGCAAACTTGTTTAGATTGCATACTAGAGGTCTGTTACTTGCATAGTCTTTATTCTGTGCCATGCTGTGTGTATAATTCAAATAGAAATGAAATGTTAGATCTAACTTAGGATCTTTGGTTCAAGGTTTAGCTTGTACAACCAAAAGAACCTCCTATGATACCAATTGAAAGTGAGGGGTTGGATCTGGTATACTCAAGGGGGGGGGGGGGTGAATAGAGTATTCTCTTGGTTTTAAAACCTTTGTTGTAAATAAAAAGTTGTTCGTAAACCTATATGATTTGTCACAGGCAAACAACAAGTATAAGTAATCACAACCAAAATAACCTAACTAGACATCCGCAACAAGAATAAAAAGAAAAAGGCATCCAGACAACACAAGAATTTTATAGTGGTTCTCCAACCTGGGTACATCCACTCTTCTACCACTCTGGTAGGAATCCACTCAGGTTTTTGATTAGGTGACTGCCACCAATAAGCTTTTGATCAGGTGCTCAAAAACCAAACCTCAAGTCTTTTGATCAGGTGACTTGCAACCAGGAATAATTTTGAAGGGAATTAAAACCATGTATACAGTGGGGTGAGAGAATGATTTTGTCTTCCCTTTCTCAAATACAACTGAGAAGACTTTTGTGGATATTGACTTTAGCAAAGATCTCCCCCTGAGATATTGAATTGTTCAGGAAGGTGGAGCTTTGCTACAGGGTGATAGGCATTCAGACTTTTTGCTTTGACTAGATGATCTCCCGGAACTTCTTGACTGATGCTATAATTGTTGTCCTTTGAAGAATCCTATGTAAGACCCCCTTTTTTTCTTTTTGAACACCGGGGTATTAGCCCAGAATTGCCGCTTTGCGGTGGCACCGACACACGGGAAGGCCGCCACTACAAAACGCCAATTCTGTCGGCCCTTTTCGATCACAAAGAAAGAGAAGTATACGTGAAATGTTAACAAGTACACAGAAACATGTATAAAATGAAATCAAATCCAGTCCATCAGTAGATAAAAACAGGAAATAGAAGTATAAGTACTGCAAAGATATAGTTCGGATGAAATATAGATAAACGGGTTCGAGCCCGGTACATCATAGTCTTCACTACAAATCACTCATCGCGGAAGCTATAAAATACTAATCACTCACGGAGCGTGTCGCAGGTACACCAGTGCTAGACTAACCCACCTCTATGCGCACCGTACTCCGCTGGTGCTGGTCCCTAAACATTTGGTCCCTATCTCCCATCTAGAGCTCCTGTAATGTTGTGGTTCGAAAACCATTAGTCATAAAGACTAAGCCCTATCATCCCCTACCCCTCCCCCACGGCTCCTAAGCACCGAGCGGAGAGGAGGAAAGGGAAGCTACAAAGGTGGAGAGTGTTCAAGAAGATATCAATGGAACTAATCTAATAACTATCATGGTATGAAAACAACTATCTAGAATAAAGTACATCTAGCAATTCTACGGTGGTGAGTAATAAAGTAAAACATGTAGTAAGTAGCAATTATATAAGAAGGAAGGTAGAGAACAACAAGTAAATAAGTAAGTAACCTTAACTTATATGAATGCACATACAAACTTATAAGTTAAGGGGTCTTCTGCAAGGATCCCATCGTATAAAAAGTCTCATACCGATTTATACGTTGGGGTGTCGGTTGTATGCAATTATGAGTGTAGTGATATGCTATGCCATGATTCATGTAAGTGCAACTCACGCACACGACTCTATGTGCACAGACCTTTAGTTCCCCTGTTCGCGCAGCTAGCTTCACTCCCAGGAACCTCCATAGTGGCAAACAGAGACAGTGGGTCGGGCCCCCCACTCCTAGGTGGGTATCCACACTAGCGGGCCTAGCCCTTCCGTACGCCCCTAGAAGAACACAACCTAGAGTATCCGCGTACTAGTGCTGGCTATATCCACCAGGCTTTCTTTGGATAAGTGTCCCACACCGCCGAATCAATGTACCGATGTCGGTGTGAACGACAATCAAATACTGAAGACCCACCACCTTTATTCTGTACTCAAACCCTCGAGCCCTCGGCTCGCAGGAGTGTCCCGTCCGTGCATCTACCTTCAGAGCTACCATTTGAATGATAACCAAACAACTTATTCTACCTTCCTAGCTATCGGGGTGTGTGTATGTGCAACCCTAATTACTAGTTGCTCTTGTTAGCTTATTATTCCTCCAGTTTACGTTAGCCGAGGACTGCCCCCGGTATTCCCCGTAAAGGGCTCTCAAGGGGCACAAGGAACAATGATGGTAGCTGAAGCCCACCGTTCCCTTTCGCAAGGCACTTAATGTTATTGGTTGGTACCCATTACCCGATCCCTTTTAAGTTAATTTAGATCTAGCCCTAGAGTATTAAGACTCTTCCTTTCCTACCCGGGGTGGACGATCTTTCGTCGTTCCCGAACGCCACTTGACACTAGCCACTCTCACACTCTACTTATCCTTATTTCCAACATTGAACTTAAACTTAGCTTGCCCTATCCAAACCATCAACTACGAAAATTCCATCTCCCCAAGTTCATTACCCACTCTAGTCCAGTTTCCGTGGTTTTACTATATGCGGACCATCCTAAGATAAATGAGGTACTGAAGGATCAAGCGCATACCCAACTGCACCAAAAGCCCGGACTGTTGGAGAGGGCGCTACTTAATTTCTTAAATAAGTAGCAAAGCATCACGGGTCAAGTGAAGGAACGCCGGACCCAACAATCCCCCCCCGGCGTCCAGCACAACCCGTCGGCTCAGAGATGGGGTTACCACATGGCCCACGTGGCTCAGAGGTGGGGTTACCACATGTCCACGGTTTGCCTGACCCGCCGGACCCACACAGGTAGAAGGGAAAAATCAGGATTTAATAGTGCCCCCCCGGTCTTGAACCCGTGACCTCCTCTGATACCAATTGAAGGATCAAGCGCATACCCAACTGCACCAAAAGCCCGGACTGTTGGAGAGGGCGCTACTTAATTTCTTAAATAAGTAGCAAAGCATCACGGGTCAAGTGAAGGAACGCCGGACCCAACAGGTACATAAGGGGAGGTACTCCAAATTATCTTCCGAATCTTCTATAATATTTACTGGAGGTCTATCTTTACATAATATAGCTAATACCAAGATTTCCAAATTTTTCCTATTTATCGGGCATTTAATTTATGTATTCTAAGCTTCCAAATGCCCTAGTATGAACATGAAGTGCACTAATGAGCCAACAATAAATCATCATAAAATCAGTAAAAATCCTATGAGACATTTAAGCAGTAATTACAAGTTTTAAAAAATTTCTGAGGTGTTTAAACCTATATTTCCTAATTTACCATTTAAGGCCATTTCTACCATATTATGAAGCAAGTACTTTAAATATGTACACAAAAATCACAAGAAAATTACAGAAGCTTTATGGTGACCTAAAACTATCAGAAACCAAGTCTCATGATTTTTCTCTAATATTTTGGGCTCTGAATTTATTTAATATAAAATACTGATTTTCCTAGCTTAGTGAAGGAGGTACTATTTGTAATAATATAAAATTCTAGAGAAAATTACAGGGTGACTATCATGGTTTGGAACACTCACTGACCAAATTTTATAAATTTCCAAATGATAATTGGGCATTATTTGTATTTTTGACTACATATCACAATTAGTACGTCAGAGAATATAGTACCCAAAATAATCAGATAAAACTCCCAAGAAAAATACAGAAGGTATAACATGCTATAAGATGCCCTAATCCAAGATTTCATAACATTCCAATGAACATAAATCCCAGAATCATCAAAATAAATATCTAGGGCACAACTAGAGTTGTAAATGAAGTACTGTATAAATAAACCCAAAAATCTCAACAAAAATATATTATGTCCATTTAAAAAAGAAAATCACTCTACCCAAACTTTACTTGATTTGAAGTTCAGTTGATAGCATAATAGTTCAAATTAAGGTTGGTGACCTAAACTAGGGTTAGGGTTTTAGGTGGGCTAAAGGTCTCCAAATACCCTAAAATTTTTACCAGAGGACTTTAATGGCCCTATGGTCCTCTCCACCAATTTATAAGTCAGTCCAAGGTCATTTGACCCCATGACCTTCACAACCCTAAAAATCTTCATTAAGCGACCTTCCCGAGGGTTCTAGGACTACCCTACACCAAACCACCCCAAACTCCCTTGGAGGGTGTTTCATGCCCTAAAAAGTAAGTGACCAAAATATCAGCCTCTGTTGAGGTGATATGGCCACTCAAATACCAAGGGCGTGTTTGATCCTAAATTATCCTATAAGGATTAACCTAGGGTGGGATAAAAACCTATTCAAAACATCTCTAAATGAGATGAAATTTTTACCAGAACCTTATGATAAACCTAGGGACCACTCACACAAATTTTGGAGGGTTTGTCATTTAGCCATCTAATTAATTTATTCAAGGATTATTAATTTTTTCTAAAAACTTTTGAAAAACTTTTTCAAAAAATCATAATTTTTGGACAGCACCTAGATATAGGTAAGATTAGGCCACATCCCAAATTTCAAGTCATTTTGATGACTGCATTGGAGTGGGGAATTTTCCTAAGATTAGGATAGCCTTATGGGTAGACCTCACCAACATGAGTGCTGAGGTCTATCTAGTGGACCGAAACGCTTGAAACAAATTTTAAAATTTCCAAGACTTATAGAGCTACAATATTGGTGTTGACAACTTTTTCTGTAGGAGCCTCTAAGTATTTATAGAAATTCATGCAAGTTAGAAGCAGAAACTACAAAAAATATATAGAAATTACTTTAATCAATATGTTTGCACAGATCTTAAAGGCTGATCCGTCGGCTGGGAGGTTGTCTTCAACCTCCAGCTGACGGTCTAGATAGCACGCACCTGGGAGCACTTCTCCCTTCAATAGCCGGCCGTCCAGCCTCCTCCCTGGCCGGCCACAGCCACCACCACCTCCGTTTAGGTGGTGGCCATCACCGGGCGGCCGCGCAGCCGCCAGAGAGGCTTTTTTCGGCGAGCCCGTAACTTCATTTTTGCGGGAAAATCGGAAAGAGAAGCTCTTCCAATCGGGCTCATTTGAGCCCGAATCTTAATCCTAAGGAAGCTAAGATCTACCCGTAGAGAGAGATAGGAGGGGAGGACCTTGTTCGCGGGCTGGAGGCGTGCAGACCGTCGGGATGCCATTGGCACGGTGGTGGCATCGCCAGAATTCTTCTACAGCATAGTGAGAGGCTCGAAAACTTCAGGTAAGGGTTGGGAAACGTTCCTTTTGTACCTTTGAGGGTGTTTAAAGGCTTGGTAAGGGAGGGGGAACGGCCAAAAGCTGGTCGCCATTAATGGCCCATTATAGCTTGGCACAGCCTTGGTGGTGGGGGATTGAAACGGTTCTGTTATAGCTAGCTAACGGCTGGAAACTCCTCCTCTTCCCTAAAGGAGTTGAATCCAGCCGTAAAAGGGGAGGGGAAGGGTTGCCAAGGTGTCAAGTGCCATTACTTGCTTTGAAGGCCAGGCTCGGCCATGGCCGAACTGTTCATTTTGCAAAACCGGTGGTCCATGTGGCACAGCTTGACCGGTCAACATAAATTAAATAAGACTTATCAGGTCTTATTGGAGAAAACGGCCCACTCTCAGACCGGCCCGGTTCAGCTGAACCAGCACCCAGCTAGAACAAATCTTCCAAAAAATATTCTAAGTACAATGGCGTTGAGTGAGCTAAGCTCACTCAACGCCATCCAAGCTACGACATTGAGTTAGATCAGCTCACTCAACGCCATCCAAGCTACGGCGTTGAGTGAGCTCTGCTCACTAAACGCCATCCCAGATACGGCGTAGTGTGAGCTCTGCTCACTCAACGCCATCAGAATGGCCTCCCAGACTATGGTGTTGAGTGAGCTCAGCTCACTCAATGCCATCCGGATTATGGCGCTGAGTGAGCTCAGCTCACTCAATGCCGTCCGGATTATGACCTTTTAAACGATGGCGTTGAGTAAGCTTAGCTCACTCAACGCCATCCAGACTACCCCAAATGGCGTTGAGTGCGGTCAGTGCACTCAACGCCGTTCAACTTATGGCGTTGAGTGAACTAAACGCACTTAATGCCATCCCGCCTGACAGATTACGGCGTTGAGTGAGCTAAGCTCACTCAACGCCATCCAGTCTACGGCGTTGAGTGAGCTCAGCTCACTCAACACCAACCTGCCGACACCAGATGGCGTTGAGTGCAGTCAGTGCACTCAACGCCATTTAAATTATGGCGTTGAGTGCACTCAATGCACTCAACGCCATCCCGCTCATGGCTTTGAGTGAGCTAAGCTCACTCAACGCCTGCCAGACCACGTCGTTGAGTGAGCTTAGCTCACTCAACGCCATTCCAGACAACGACGTTGAGTGAGCTTAGCTCACTCAATGCCATTCCAGACCACGGCGTTGAGTGAGCTTAGCTCACTCAACGCCATTCAAAGGTCACGGGCGTGACGGATCGGTCACGGGCGTGTCTGGCCTATGTTGAAATTTCTGAACTCGATGATCGTCTTCCTGAGGTCGACGATCGTCGAAGGGGGTCACTTCCTAGGTTACGGGCATGACGTGTCGGTCACGGGCGTGACCACCCCTTGACTCAAAATCTTGGTCAACAAACTTCGATCCTGGGCTTCCTAGGGTTCTTTTAAGAAAAAACCACTCCCAGGGGTCTAGTTGGAAATGGGATGTTACAAATCCCAATAAACAAAACAAAGATTTCGTCTCCGAAATCAAGGTTAAGCCTACGGGGGCTCCAATCTGGAGAAAAAGGCTTGTAATATCCCATGAGAGTTGAAAGATTTACATCTCTACGATACGTTTGCTATGTGTTGTTTGAAGGTGATGGTAAAATCTAAGACCAATTCGTCCAGTTGACTAGGTATATACCCCAATAAACAAAAGATTAGCCCCTATTCTTGAAATTTCAGTCATATTGGTTTAAAATAGAAAAGAAAATTGATTGTCCAGAGGGGTTGTGAGGTATACCTGACCGAAAAGTTCCCGGTATTATTGTCGCATCAAGTCCTGTGACTCCCATGTATGCTCCTCCCGCCCATGATTGTCCCACAAAACCTTGACAAACGGAAACTTCTTCCGTCATAAGACCCGCACTGCCGTGTCATTGATCCTGATAGGATCCAAGTTGACTGACCGATCCGAGGCCACCGGGCCATCTGTCGAGGTAATCAGCTACTCAGGGCGTAGCAGAGCCCTCCGTAGTGAGGAGACGTGGAAGACGTCATGCAATCCCACTAAATCCGGCGATAGCTCCAGTCTATAGGCAAAGGGGCCGATCCGCTCCAGGATCCTGTAAGGTCCCATATATCTTGGACTGAGCTTCTTCCACCCGCGAACCCGCGAGACTCCGTGCATCGACCGTATCTTCAAGAAAACCCGGTCTCCCACCTGGAACTCCACATGACGATGCCTCGCATCGTAATATTGTGCCTGCCTGCTCTGGGCTTCCAACATCTTATCCCGGATCAATCTAATCTGAGCATCTGTATCCCCCACAAACTTTGAGCCTAGTGTCTGCGGATCCTCATCCTGAACCCATGATAACGCACAAACTGCTCAATGAACCTCCGTACTAATACACTAACCGGTGCATCCTTCGCCACTTGAATGAATCTAGCCACCTTTGTTAGCCTGCCCACTATCACCTAAATCGAGTCATTCCCCGCACGGGATCGAGGTAGCCCAAGTATGAAGTCCATGGTTATATCTTCAAATTTCCATTCCGGCACCGGAAGTGGCTGCAGCAAGCCTGTCGGGTTCCTACATTCTTCCTTCACGAGATGGAAGGCCTCGTAATGCGTCACGAAGTACGTAATGTCTTTCTTTATACCTGGACCGTACATCGTCCTCTTCAAATCCTTTTCCATCTTGGTGATCCCCGGGTGTACCGAATATCGGCTGTAGTGAGCTTCTGTCATGATGTCCTCCCGGATCTGGCCTCCTGCCGGTATGTAGACTCTGCCTCTGAAATACAGGAGACCATCCCTCAAAGAGTAATCTCCTGTCGTGCCTTCCTCCATGGCTCGGAATATCGGCTCAGCTCTCTAATCCAGCATCTGCCCATATCTGATGCAGTCTCGAATATCATCCGTAGTAACCATCGATCCCAGGTACTCCATGTATAACTCTGGGTCATCCTCAGACACTAGTGAAATCTGCATCTCTTCGAATGCCTTAACCAACTCCAAGGCCATCAGCTGCGGGCCTACTCCTGTCGTACTCGCACTCCGGCTCAGAGCATCCGCGACCACGTTTGCCTTCCACGGATGGTAGTGCATGGTATACTGGTAGTCCGACAGAAACTCTACCCAGCGTCTCTGCCTGATATTTAACTCCTTCTGGGTGTCGACGTACTTCAGATTCTTATGGTCAGAGAAGATATCGCAATGAATTCCGTAAAGGTAGTGTCGCTAGATCTTAAGAGCAAAAACAACTGCCCCCATCTCCAAATCGTGCACGGGGTAGTTCTGCTCGTGCTGCTTCAATTGACGGGAGGTATAGGATATTACGTGCCTATTCTGCATCAGAACAGTACCCATCCCCTGATAGGAAGCATCTGTGTACACCTGGAATCCTTCCTTCCCTGACGGAAGGGCAAGGATGAGAGCTGAGGTAAGACGATCCTTCAGCTCCTGGAAAGCAGACTCGCATCGTGGTGTCCACATAAAAGGGGACTCCTTCTTCGTTAGAGACGTAAGAGGGAGAGCAATCTGAGAGAACCCCTTTACGAACTTCCGGTAATAAACGGCAAGTCCCAAGAAACTTCAAACATCCGAGGCCGACTTTAGTGGTGGCCAATCCCGTACTGCCTGGACCTTCGCCGGATCGACTGCCAGACCTTCTCCACTGATGACATGGCCCAGAAAGGCCACCTCCTTTAGCCAGAACTGGCACTTATTGTACTTGGCATACATCTCATGCTCCCGCAGCTTCTCCAAGGTCAGGGCCAGATGTCTCGCGTGCTCCTCCTCCGTCCTTGAATAGATAAGGATGTCGTCGATGAATACGATAACGAATACATCCAGATACTCTTCAAACACCCGATTCATCAAGGTCACGAATGCAGAGGGTGCATTTGTGAGCCCAAAATGCATCACCGTAAACTCGTACAAACCATATCTACTGCTGAAGGGCGTCTTCGGGATATCCTCCTCCCGAATGCGAAGCTGGTAGTACCCTGATCTCAGATCCAGCTTTGAGAACTAATAGGCTCCTTCCAGCTGGTCAAATAGCTCGTAAATCCTTGGTAAGAGACAAGTATTCCGGATCGTCAGCCTGTTCAGGGCCCGGTAATCAATGCAAAGTCGAAGGTTCCCGTCCTTCTTCTTAACGAATAACACCGGAGCTCCCCATGGTGAAGAGCTAGGCTGAACGTACCCAGCCTCCACTAACTCCTGAAGTTGGCTTCGAAATTCCACCATCTCCTTTTGGGCCATTCGATAGGGAGCTATGGATACCGGCTTAGCCCCCGGTACGAGCTGAATCTGAAAGTCCTTCTCTCGGTGCGGGGGTAGCCCTGGTAGCTTCTCCAAAAACACGTCGGCGAAGTCCCGCACTACTGGTATATCTGAAATTGAGTCCTTGGCCTCGACCACCTCAAAAAGGACCTGATAAACTTCTTCCCCCTTCAGGTAGGCCTTAACAGCCTGCACAGACGATAATAAGGTACAGGGTGCTTGTATAATACCTTCGATGACAATGAAGGAGTCGCCGTTCCTCACAGTGATCCTCTTCGCCACGCAGTCGATCTGGGCATGATTCCAGCATAGCCAAGTCATGCCCAGGATCAAATCATAATTTAGAATCTTCAGAATCGTCGCTGGTGCCTCAAACGCCTTCCCGCCGATCCTCGCTTCCATATTGCAATGAGCAGAGGTCATTATCTCTGATACATCGGGTAGGCGCACCCTCATCATCTTCCCGGTGAATGGCTCCACACCTGCCAGTCCTTTCACGAAATCCTTCGACATGAACGAGTGCGAAGCACCAGTGTCGAAGAGAGTGTGAGCGGTTTTGCCGCTAACGAAGACTATGCCTGGGGTAATTAAGTGTCTTAGTATTCTTGTTGCAGTTGTCTTATCTTAATTTATAACTAGGTTATGTCTAGAATACTAGTTCATATGAAGAAAATTAAAAAGTACTGCCATACTTGCGATAACCTGCTCCGGGTTTCGGGGCTGTGTCAGGTCTAGAGCATACACCTGCTCCCTCTCTGGCCTGCAGCCTCGATCCTGAAATCCTCGTCCTCGGTCCTGTCCTCGTCCGCCAAACTGTCGGGGAGGTGGAGCTTCCTGATGTGCTGGTGGGGGTGCTTGCCTCATCGGGCAGTTCCTCTTGATATGCCCCGGGTGGTTGCACTGAAAGCATACCAGTGGATGCTCTGCTGTCCTTGGCATCTCCAGCATCTGTAAATGCAGGGGAGCCAATACCCCCTGACTCCTTTGCTCCTGCCCAATCTCCTGACAAGGCTGCTCCCCGTTCCTTCTCTCCCCAATAACCTGGCCTCGAGGACGGTCTCTATGACCTCCAATCACTGTATCATCAGCCGGTCTATTCCGGCTCTTCACTGTAAGCTGATCCACTTCTCTCTTCTTTGCCATCTC
This sequence comes from Platanthera zijinensis, assembly GCA_039513925.1. Classification (NCBI taxonomy): domain Eukaryota; kingdom Viridiplantae; phylum Streptophyta; class Magnoliopsida; order Asparagales; family Orchidaceae; genus Platanthera; species Platanthera zijinensis. Next base: position 79,512,948 of record CM077085.1, on the reverse strand, counting down.
TAGAATCCTGGCCAAACTCCCCTATGAGACAAAGAGGAGGGCCTGCCTCATGTCATCTTACAGCCCCTTATAAAACCTCAAGGCATGGCCAGCGTCGTCCAACTGATAAGCGTCCGCAGAGCAGGCCAGGTGAGTGAACTCCTGATAATACTCTACCACAGTCCTGGTCCCCCACCTCAACTACAGGAACCTATCCTCCAGGTCATCCCTCGCCGACTGAGGTACAAAATGTCCCAAGAGCGCTGCTCTGAACTCCTCCCATGTAATATCAGCGCAATCCATCCCCGCAAAGGTGGTATTAAGCTGAGATTTCCACCACCTCTTTCCGTGTGACTCTAGGCAGGAGACCGCCAAACCAACTGCCTCCTCAGTGGGGCATCGAATCCCCGCTAGCATCTTGAAAATGGTATTCAACCATTCCTCCGTACGCACTGCAGACTCCGTCCCCTGGTAGGATGGAGGGGAAAGTCCCCGGAAGACAGTCATCCAATTAGCCCCGGGGTTTAGCTGTGAGGTCGGGGCTTGCTGAGCTCTGAAGGCCTCCATAATGGCCGTCAGTGTTTGCCCCATCTCCGTCTCCTGGAAAAGAGCTGGAGCCGGCGGAGGTGGGACCACATTCGGAGCCTGAGGTGTCCCCTGCTATGGTGTAGGGTTCGTCGTAGGCTACAAGGAAAAATTCCATTTGTTAGAGGATGTATGAATGGAATATAAGAAAGGGTAGGATGGACTTTCACATGTGATTTCCCTTATGGGCACACCACTGCTTCCGCTGCTAGTTTGTCCGCAAACTAAGCTCGCACGGGGGTGGCCCAAGATTCTGTGGACTACTTCTCTTCCGATCGAGATCTGCTCTTATACCACTTGTAAGACCCCCCCCCCTTTTTTTCTTTTTGAACACCGGGGTCTTAGCCCAGAATTGCCGCTTTGCGGTGGCACCGACTCACGGGAAGGCCGCCACTACAAAACGCCAATTCTGCCGGCCCTTTTTGATCACAAAGAAAGAGAAGTAAGTATACGTGAAATGTAAACAAGTCCATAGAAACATATATAAAATGGAATCACATCAAGTCCATCAGTAGATAAAAATAGGAAATAGAAGTATAAGTACTGCAAAGATACAGTTCAGATGAAATATAGATAAACGGGCTCGAGCCCGGTACATCAGATTCCTCACTACAAATCACTCATCGCAGAAGCTATAAAATACTAATCACTCACGGAGCTGGTCGCAGGTGCACTGGTGCTAGACTGACCCACCTCCATGCGGACCATACTCCGGTGGTGCTGGTCCCTGGACTGCTGGTCCCTGTCTCCCATCCGGAGCTCCTGTAATATTGTGGTTTGAAAACCATTAGTCATAAAGACTAAGCCCTATCATCCCCTACCCCTCCCCCCACGGCTCCTAAGCACCGAGCGGAGAGGAGGAAAGGGAAGCAACAAAGGTGTAGAGTGTTCAAGCAGATGTCATTGGAACTAATCTAACAACTATCATGGTGTGAAAATAACTATCTAGAATAAAGTACATCTAGAAATTCTACGGTGGTGAGTAATAAAGTAAAACATGTAGTAAGTAGCAATTATATAAGAAGGCAGGTAGAGAACAACAAGTAAATAAGTAAGTAACCTTAACTTATATGAATGCCCATACAAACTTATAAGTTAAGGGGTCTTCTGCAAGGCTCCCATCGTATAAAAAGTCCCATACCGTTTTATACATTGGGGTGTCGGTTGTATGCAATTATGAGTGTAGTGATATGTTATGCCATGATTCATGCAAGTGCAACTCACGAACACGACTCTAAGCACACAGACCTTTAGGTCCCCCTGTTCGGGCAGCTAGCTTCACTCCCAGGAACCTCCGTAGTAACAAACGGAGACAGTGGGTTGGGCCCCCCACTCCTAGGCGGGTATCCACACTACCGGGCCAAGCCCTTCTGTACGCCCCTACAAGAACACAACCTAGAGTATCCGCGTACTAGTGCTGGCTATATCCACCAAACTTTATTTGGCTAAGTGTCCCACACCGCCGAGTCAACGCACCGATGTCGGTGTGAACGACAATCAAATACTGAAGACCCACCACCTTTATTCTGTACTCAAACCCTCGAGCCCTCGGCTCCCCGGACTGTCCCGTCCGTGCATCTACCTTCAGAGCTACCATCTGAATGGCAACCAAACAAACTTATTCTACCTTCCTAGCTATCGGGGTGTGTGTATGTGCAACCCTAATTACTAGTTGCTCTTGTTAGCTTATTATTCCTCCGGTTTACGTTAGCCCAGGACTTCCACCGGTATTCCCCGTGAAGGGCTCTCAAAGGGCACTAGGAACTATGATTGTAGCCGAAGCCCACCGTTCCCTTTCGCAAGGCACTTAATGTTATTGGTTAGTACCCATTACCCGATCCCTTTTAAGTTAATTTAGATCTAGCCCTAGAGTATTAAGACTCTTCCTCTCCTACCCGGGGTGGATGATCTTTCGTCGTTCCCGAACGCCACATGACACTAGCCACTCTCACATTCTACTTATCCTGATTTCCAACCATGAACTTAAACTTAGCTTGCCCTATCATAACCAGCAACTACCAAAATTCCATCTCCCCAAGTTCATTACCCACTCTAGTTCAGTTTCCGTGGTTTTACTATATGCGGACCATCCTAAGATACATGAGGTACATAAGGGGAGGTACTCCAAATTTTCTTCCGAATCTCCTATAATAGTTACTAGAGGTCTATCTTGACATAATATAGCTAAGACCAAGATTTCTGAATTTTTCCTATTTATCGGGCATTTAATTTATTTATTCTAAGCTTCCAAATGCTCTAGTATGAACATGAAGGGCACTAATGAGCCAACAATAAATCATCATAAAATCAGTAAAAATCCTATGAGACATTTAAGCAGTAATTCCAAGTTTTGAGAAATTTCAAAGGGGTTTAGGCCTATATTTACTAATTTACCATTTTAGGTCATTTCTACCATATTATGAAGTAAGTACTGTAAATATGTACCCAAAAATCAAAATAAAATTACGAAAGCTTTATGGTGACCTAAAACTATCAGAAACCAAGTCCCATGATTTTTCTCTAATATTTTTGGCTCTAAATTTATTTAATGTAAAATACTAGTTTTCTTAGCTTTGTGAAGGAGGTACTGTTTTTAATCATCTAAAATTCTAGAGAAACTTACAGGGTGACTATCATAGTCTGAAACATCCACTGACCAAATTTCATAAATTTCCAAATGATAATTGGGCATTATTTGTATTTTTTGACTACATATCACAATTAGTACGTTAAAGAATAAAGTACCCAAAATAATCAGATAAAACTCACAAGAAAAATACATAAGGTATAACATGCTATAAAATTCCCTAATCCAAGATTTCATGACATTGCAATGAACATAAATCCAAGAATCATCAAAATAAATATCTAGGGCAAACCTAGGGTTGTAAATGCAGTACTGTATAAATAAACCCAAAAATCTCAACAAAAATATATTATGTCCATTTAGACCAGAAAATCACTCTACCCAAACTTTACTTGATTTGAAGTTCAGTTGATAGCATAATAGTTCAAATTAAGGTTGGTGACCTAAACTAGGGTTAGGGTTTTAGGTAGGCTAAAGGTCTCCAAATACCCTAAAATTTTGACTAGAGGACTTTAATTGCCCTATGGTCCTCTCCACCAAATTTTAAGTCAGTCCAAGGTCATTTGACCCCATGACCTTCACAATCCTAAAAATCCCCATTAAGGGACCTTCCCTAGGGTTCTAGGACTACCCTACACCAAACCACCCCAAACTCCCTTGGAGGGTGTTTCATGCCCTAAAAAGTCAGTGACCAAAATATCAGCCTCTATTGAGGTGATATGGCCACTCAAATACCAAGGGGGTGTTTGATCCTAAATTATCCTATAAGGATCAACCTAGGGTGGGATAAAAACTTATTCAAAACATCTCCAAATGAGATAAAAGTTTTACCTAAACCTTATGATAAACCCAGGGACCACTCACCAAAATTTGGGAGGGTTTGGAAGTCCTTTAGCCATCTAATTAATTTATTCAAGGATTATTAAATTTTTCTAAAAACTATAGTAAAACATTTTCCAAAAATCCTAATTTTTAAACAACACCTAGATAAAGGTAAGATTAGGCCACACTCCAAATTTCAAGTCATTTTGATGACTGGATTGGAGTGGGGAATTTTTCTAATGTCAGGACAGCCTTATGGGTAGACCTTACCAACATGAGTGCTGAGGTCTATCCTATGGTCCAAAACGCTTGAAACAAATTTTAAAATTTCCTAGACTCATAGAGCTAAAATATTGGTGCTGACAACGTTTTCTGTAGGAGCCTCTCAGTATTTATAGAAATTCATGCAATTTACATGCAGAAACTACAAAAAATATATAGATATTACTTTAATCAATATGTTTGCACAGATCTTAAAGGCTAATCCGTCGGCTGGGAGGTTGTCTTCAACCTCCAGCCGACGGTCTAGATAGTACGCACCTGGGAGCACTTCTCCCTTCCACAGCCGGCCGTCCAGCCTCCTCCCTGGCCGGCCACCGCCACCACCACCTCCGTTGAGGTGGTGGCCATCGCCGGGTGGCGGCGCAGCCGCCGGAGAGGCTTTTTCCGGCGAGCCCGTAACTTTATTTTTTCGGGAAAATCAGAAAGAGAAGCTCTTCCGATCGGTCTCATTTGAGCCCGAATCTTAATCCTAAGGAAGCTAAGATCTACTCGTAGAGAGAGAGGAGGGGAGGACCTTGTTCGCGGGCTGGAGGCGTGCAGACTGTCGGGATGCCATTGGCGCGGTGGTGGCGTCGCGGGAATTCTTCTATAGCACAGTGGGAGGCTCGAACACTTCAGGTAAGGGCTGGGAAACGTTCCTTTTAGACCTCTAAGGGTGTTTAAAGGCTTGGCAAGGGAGGGGGAATGGCCAAAAGCTGGTGGCCATTAATGGACCATTATAGCTTGGCTCAGCCATGGTGGTAGGGGGATGAAACAGTTCTGTGATAGCTAGCTAATGGCTGGAAACTCCTCCTCTTCCCTAGAGGAGTTAAATCAAGCCGTAAAAGGGGAGGGGAAGGGTAGCCAAGGTGTCAAGTGCCATTACTTGCTTTGAAGGCCGGGCTCGGCCATGGCCGAACTGTTCCTTTTGCAAAACCGGCGGTCCACGTGGCACAGCTTCACCGGTCAACCTAAATTAAATAAGACTTATCAGGTCTTATTGGAGAAAACGGCCCACTCTACGACCGGCCCGGTTCTGCTGAACTAGCACCCAGCTAGAACCAATCTGCCAGAAAATATTATAAGTACAATGGTGTTGAGTGAGCTCAGCTCACTCAACGCTGAGCTCACTCAACGCCATCCAAGCTACAACGTTGAGTGAGCTCAGCTCACTCAACGCCATCCAAGCTACGGTATTGAGTGAGCTATGCTCACTCAATGACATCTTAGATACGGCATTGAGTGAGCTCTGCTCACTCAACGCCATCAGAATGGCCTCCCAGACTATGACGTTGAGTGAGCTCAGCTCACTCAACGCCATCCGGATTATGGCATTGAGTGAGCTCAGCTACGGCCTTTTAAACGATGGCGTTGAGTGAGCTTAGCTCACTCAACGCCATTCTGATTATGGGGTTGAGTGAGCTTTGCTCACTTAACGCCATTCAAACTAGCCCAAATGGCATTGAGTGCGTTCAGTGCAATCAACGCTGTTCAACTTATGGCGTTGAGTGCACTCAACGCACTCAACGTCATCCCGCCTGACAGATTACGGCGTTGAGTGAGCTAAGCTCACTCAACGCCATCAAGTCTACGACGTTGAGTGAGCTCAGCTCACTCAACGCCAACCTGCCGAGACAAGATGGCATTGAGTGCAGTCAGTTCACTCAACGCCATTCAACTTATGGCGTTGAGTGCACTCAACGCACTCAATGCCATTCCTCTTATGGCTTTGAGTGAGCTAAGCTCACTCAACGCCATCCAGACCACGGCGTTGAGTTAGCTTAGCTTACTCAATGCCATTCCAGACCACGGCTTTGAGTGAGCTTAGCTCACTCAACGCCATTCCAGACCCCGGTGTTGAGTGAGCTTAGCTCACTCAACGCCATTCCAAGGTCACGGGCGTGACAGATCGGTCATGGGCGTGTCTGGCCTATGTTGAAATTTCTGAGCTCGACGATCGTCTTCCTGAGGTCGACGATCGTCGAAGGGGGTCACGCCCTTGGTCACGGGCGTAACGTGTCGGTCACGGGCGTGACCACCCCTTTACTCAAAATCTTGGTCGACAATCTTCTATTCCTCAGCTTCCTAGGGTTCTGTTAAGACAAAACCACTCCCAGGAGTCTAGTTGGAAATGGGATGTTACATCCTGAGATGAGGACAGAAGAAGACTCTTGATTGTTAACGGATGTTCTTCTTCTTCTTCAACTTAAGTTTCTTCCTCTGGTCTAGCACTTGTTTCTCTCTATGACTTTATTCTGTGTACTCTACGTCTCAAAGTGCTGTTCAGAGAGAGAGAGAGAGAGAGAGAGAGAGAGACGAAGATCCTTGTTCACTGTTGTTGTTTTTCTGTTTGTCTTATTATTGTTCTTGTGTCTTACCGGAAGGAGGAAAATCCCTTTTTTATTTTACATATAAATTTGCTTTTTGAATTTTTAATTCCTTCCTGTATTCAATGCTGACGGCCTTGAGAATGTTTGCATTTATTGATTTCCCTAACTGTCCCTTTAAAAAATGGCAAACAATAAACCTTATGAAGACCATAACTAATGCTCTATCTAACGGTAATATTCAGAGAATATTTTAGCATTAATTACTCAGGAATTATTGCATTATAATAGGGACAAGGATAAAAAATAACCAAGTCTTGATTCGTCGTGCTGAGTCTACAGTTCATCGAGCTGAGAATTGTTATTCATCGAGCTGAGATCCACGATCGTCGATCTGATAACTGCTGACTGCTGCTTGATTAATCTTTCCAATTCTGTGCATCAAGATCGTCGAGCTGAGAACTAAGTTCATAGACTGGAGTTTAAATCTGGACTTAGAAATATTGAGATGTTTTCTGGACTTGAGTTTTGAAGCAGATGATCCAAAATCGTCGACCTGAGAACTGAGTTCGTCGACTTGAGTTTGACAAATGTCGAACTCTTTTTATGAGTCATGATATTTCTCTAAGTCTTGAATCTTTGCCAGACTGTTGATGGCTGGTCCTTGCATTGTTGACTCTAAGGACTTGGCCTAGAATTTAGGAAACAACCATGACCCTTGTTATACATGTTGTGTCATATGATCCTAACTTAGTGAACCTAGCCAAAATCCTATTAGGGATCCAAAAAGTCGTGCAGAAAGGGAGAGAAGGACCTAAGAGTGGTGACAAACAATCTTGAACATTTTAGTTTGGCTCTGTAATAATTATTACTTGTTGATGTTGGAGGACAAATTCGCTGCGATTTACAGCTTAATACTTGATTTATGTTTATGTGAATTGTCTGTGGCATATACGGTTTATAAATCTTGGTCGTCATATTTGTTCTGCATCGAAAATTTTATAAGTACAGGAACTTTGCTGTGTGAATTGCCGAACTGAACTACGATTTGACTTTGTAGTTAGTCTGTATACTTTGCTTGTTGAGGTCGTGTGACTTGGTGTCTAACCACGATTTGACATCTATATTATAGTTTCCCAGTAATTCTATAAATAATGATAATTAAGGAGACTTATGCAAAAAAAATCAAGAAGCGGGCTAAGGCGAAGTCGTTGCGGTCTGACAGGACAGCGGCGGTTAGAACCGATGCGGCCTCAGCCTTTCAGTCTGTCGATCATAAAGAATGTCGGCTTACCCAATCCGAGCTGGAGGACTTTGTAGAGAAATATATGAAGGGGAGTCTGTTATTCGGGTGGCTTCCCCTTCAAGATGAAAGAATCAACTCATCAAATACGCATCAGATCACCATCCCATTCGACCACTTCGACTACGGCTTCCATTTCCCGGTCTTAGTGGAAGCTATCACGATCTTTGACTTTTATGGGGTTATGCCCAGGCAACTCTCGCTAACTCCATAGTCGTGATATATAACTTTATATCTTACCTACTGTCTGAAAGAGTCATCTTTTCTATGAACCTATTCAGGAAGTGCTTCCCTGTCTGGTCTATACCGCATTCAGAGAAAAAGATATTGCGTGGTCATCTATACTTTGGTTGCCGGGGGCGAAGGTAGTTAATCTGGAGAATATCCCGAGCTAATCAGAGTGGTACCTGATCTTCGAGGGATAGCTCGGCTTGATGTCGGTCGCCCGCAAGTTTTCGACGAAGCCGCTTTCGCCAGTTGTGAGATTGAAGTCCAGGAGAAGGAAATTTACAAGTTCTTCAAAGGGTATAGGCTTGACATGAACCATTACATCCCGCTGCTTCCATCCCTGGAAGACATCTAGGCGAAAGATAGTATTTTCCAAACCGCATCGACTTGCACATGCTAGCCACATGGCTTACAAAAGACTCTTTGCTTGATTTCTACAGCTGATGTGGAAATTCCACTCAACAGACCGCTAACCCCAGGTGGCCTGACCCTTACTCAAAGGGAGAAAAGGGCCAAAAGTCCAAGCCATTGCAGGTTGAGGAGGAGATGGAGTCGGCCTCCTCCAGCGAGTTCACGCTACACGTGCTAGGCAGCGGCCTGAAAGACCTTCGCGATAACCAGACATTACTGTGGGGTCCGGAAGGTGAATTTGTCAAAGTCTCCACCCCCCTCCCTAACTGAGGGAGGGAGAAGATACGCCGCCATGCTACCGCGGCCGACATGGTCTTGTATGGTAAGTGCAACCTGAAGGCGCTGAGGAAGATACCGGAAGAAGACTTGTCGCGGTTTACCGCACAAGTCAGTGCGAGAAGTTTCGTTGCTAACCACTACATGGCCCTGGCCTATAAGCGGTTAGTCACGAAGCAACGCGAGCTGTAGCGGAAAATTGCCAAAAAAGAGGAATAAAATGCACGGCTAAGGGATGAGATGTCGGTAGGTTATCACCAGGTTTTTACGGTTTCTATTATAAAGCCGCGTGGACTGACCTATTATTTTTTCCTTTGCATAAAATGTACGATCCGACTAACCTGGTTTTCCAAGACACCATTGTTAATATACGGAAATGGAAGGGCAACGGGCACCAGCAGATAACGGGTGTTCGGTTGCACTAGGACGAGGTGGAGAGGTTGATGGAGATGCGGTGAATGCTTCTGCACGCTCGAGATTGGAGCACGCGCTTGATCAATGGTTGTGGGGGTAAAGGAGGTGATGAGGACTGTTGAGCAGCTAGTTACTTTGAGTCGCGAGTGAAGAGTGGAGAAAGAGGAAAGAGAAGAGAGGGGCCGCTGGCAGCGTCAACAGCAGACCTCGCCCACCGCGGCTTAAATGTCACTCTTGCGACAGGATTTCTTTTGATTATGAATCAGTATTATAGCTTTATTCGAGTCCTTTACATGGAAAGCAAATAAAGGTTATAAAGGGGGAATCTTGTTGCTAAGGAAAGAGTTTGCCAGAGGCCAAGCAGACTGAGCAGAGAGGTCGGCAGGTCGTGTGGGTAGCTGATCCCGTAGCTCGCTAGACTAAGCCGAGAAGACTGGGCGATTAGGCCGAGAAGACATGTGAGGTCATGCTAACTGAGATACTGAGTCTGCACGTCTTGATGCCTTGGTTGCCCCACTCCACCGTATCTAGTGAATGAGAGGTATGGCGGCCTATTTATAGGCTTGGGCCAGAGAAGGTCCTGGTAACATTACCCCTGGTAAAGAGGTAAGTTGTGCGAGCTGAGGAGAAGTCCGCTGTGTCTGCACCATGATGTGCGGTTTGGGATTTGCCTGCTTGAATTGATCTGTTATTGGAGGACTGGACAAGTCCGCTTCAGCTGCACTAAGCAAGCCCGCGCCAAGTTATGCGAGCTGAGGAGTAATCTGCCCGCTGTTGGGAAGAAGTTGGCACCGGAAAACTTGAGGGCTAGCTGGCGGATTGCAGAATGAGTCCGCCTTGCCCACTGCCAATAGGATGAGGCAGGTCGCCAGCTGCTGAGAAGAAGCCGATACTAGGGAAGTTCTAGAGTACTGTATAATGAGTCTTCCTAGCTCACGGAGGACTATAGGAGTCTGCCTCTACTGCTGGAGGCTTGTGATTCCGGTTGGGCGACAAGGGCTTGGCGACCTGGCAGAATGAGGATGCAGGTCGCACATGCTGGCAAGGTGGAGCAGGTAGGCGTTGCTGACTTGCGGCCTGGAGGCAGGTCGTTATTCCTGACAAGCGGCCTAGAGACATGTCACCATTCTTGCTATGCGGCGAGCTGGAGGCTTGTCGCTGCTGTTCATGGTGGGCGGCTTGGATGCAGGTCACCACTGCTGTCTGGCGGTGCACTGGAGTTGAGTCTGTGGCTGAAAGGTTGAGTCCGCCTCCGCTGCTGAATGAAGAGGAGTCTGCTGCCTTCTGTCGAATAGAAGGAGTAGGTTGCACCTATTAGGCAGGCGACCTGGAAGAAGGTTGCTTGTTGGGTGGAATGAAGCTTATCGTGCACTGTCGGGCAGCCTTGAGGCAGGTCGCCTACTTCTTAGTAGACTGGGATGTAGTAGAGAGCAGTCCGCAACTATCGAAAGGTGGTCGCCTGGTGATAACGTAGCCTTGCTAGCCGGGCGACCTATAGGAGCAGGCTGGAGAGCAGACCACGCCTCCTGCTCAGCATGTAGTTACTGAGCAGTCTGGGTGGATAGAAATGCAAGTCTGCCACTTAGATGGGTAGTTCGCGCCTGTTGGAAAAGAATAAACCATTGCGCAGTTCACTGACCTAACCGCGCGGCGTGTAGAGGCAGACTAAGGTGGCAGTCCCCACCACCTGCAGAATAAGCGACTGATGTGCGACCTGGAGGGTCAGGATGGGAAGGCCGCCCTAGCAGTGTAGCCTGAGCGGACAGAGAAGTTTGTCCTCCCATCCTTAGAAAAAAGGGGCCGACAGGCCTTGACCTCCAGGGGGAACCTGGAGCAGTCTGCGACTTGCGAGTTAGCTACCTTGGGAGGGATCGCCAATTTCTGGGTTAACATAATCCCCGCACTTTTTTAAGTCCTGAAGGGAACTTTGAAAAAGTAGGAGATCAACGAAAATCGTGATCCATCCCTCGAAAAAATAAGAGGTAGGGAGAGATAGAACTTGATGTCTCTCCTTAGAAAAGATTTGCCAATGTCTATCTTTTTCCTACAAAGGAAAAGCTAAAGCAGGCGAAAAGAGGTACAACTTTTGTGTACAAGAGTTATTTTTGCTAAATGAAGAAGACTTGTGAATGTATTCAACCGAGCTCTATAAAACAAAAGTGAGAGGAAGGCATAGAATAATTATAACTTACAAGTACCTAAAGGAAACTTGCAAGCACCTGTTAACCTCTACAAAAAGAAGAGTAAGCAGTAGATATGAAGGAAAACTAAGTTGCAAGTACCTTAAGAGAACTTGCATATATCTGCTAATCTCTGCAAAAGTAGAGTTAGACGCAGATATGAAAGAAAAGTAAGCTGCAAGTACCTGAAGGAAACTTGCAAATATCTGCTAATCTCTGCAAAAGAAGAGTTAGATGCAGATATGATAAAAAAGTAAGTTGCAAGTACCTAGAGGGTACTTGCAAATATCTGCTAATCTCTGCAAAAGAGGAGTGAGTAGCAGATATGAAAGAAAACTAAGCTGCAAGTACCTGAAGGAAACTTGCAAATATCTGCTAATCTCTGCAAAAGAAGAGTGAGTAACAGATATGAAAGAAGAGTAACTCAAGTACCTGGGGAGTTTATGGATAAATCTTCTACTAAAAGTAATTATGATAAGATAGATATGATTAGACTACGGAAGGAACATCCATGAAATCCCACTATTGAATAAATAAGCAAAATCAAGTATAAATCAAGACACAGCAATAAGATTTTTTCTTGATCAAATATGATATCCTAATATGAAATCCTAATCAGTAAGATGAAAGCAGTGACTAGACTTCAGCTGAATGGTTGGTCAAAAAATAGAACCAGATTCTCTGACTATCAAATAATGCCAAAAACACCCAATAAGAGTAGAAGAGAGCTTGTTAACCATCATCTGATAGAGCTTCATGCAAGCCGAGTATATAAGATGGACATAAGCTAAAAAGATGTTGCAAATCCTTTTGATAGGTTGGACTTAACCTGTTAACCTGAAAGAAGGCAGTAAGAAAAAGGAGGGTTATACCCGAAGATGACCCAAAAAAGGTCGGATGCTACCACAGGTGTTCCCTATAGGCCTTAAGCCTCGCTTGCATAAGAAAAATCATCTAGGGTGTAGTACCACCTAGAGCGGTCTAGCCGCATTCCCTTGGAAGAGCACGAAAGGGAAACATGCATTATAAAGAGAGAGAAGGACCTCTACTAAGAGAGGACACTGAACAATGAACTAAAAAGCTTTTAAGGCGACCATTAAGAAGTGGGTTTGATTGTCGTTAAAAGCTTTGAGGCGACCACTAAAAAGTGGGTTTGATTGCCTCATTGGAAATATGGCTACCACGTAGAGTGTGTTTGATTGCCCAAAGTTTCAAGAACAAATTCAATCGTATGACCGATTGAAAAAGCATGATTGAAGGAGATATGTTAAAACAAACTTTACCACTAATAAATTTTGAAAGTAGTTGTGGTATTGAGTAAGTACTCGATGTTGCAAGAGAGGATTTTACAATGATATTCTTCAGCAATATATTCATGCAATTTGCCTTCTTTCAGCAATTTCTCCACGAGCTTATGGAGAGCTCGACATTTCTCTGTCTCATGGCCCACACACATGTTGTATTGGCAGAATAAATCCTTGTGACATCTTCGTCCAGGTCAAGTAGGGAAAGGCTATTCAAAATTTGGCTCTTGCTTGACAATGTGATTAATTTCCGTCATAGAGATAGTTAAATTTGTATACTTTCTTTTTAATCCAGCCTTCTTATATTGGAGAGAAGAATTAGGCTCACCATTATAAGTTCGAATTGATATGCTTGAGTCATCAAGACTTGACTTTGAATGCTTTGATTGAGATGCAGATGAATTCCCCTGATCATGATATGCTTCATGCTGAAATACCAAGATATTAAGATCCTGATCGCGTTGTAGTAGGTTGTTATGATTAGGAGGTAGATAATTGTGAAGAGATCCATCATCCAGTTGATGAGATGAAATCTTCTCTGGTGCTTGAGCCATCTGATCTAAATGAGAAATATAGCCATGATTCACTGCTTCACCTCCAACAAATTGATTTGCATAATCAATAAGATCTATATAGGTTTTGAGTTCCTTAACAATGGCTTCAATTTTTAGAGGGCCTTCTCGAAGTCCACTTATTAAAGAAACTTTATAGAAGTCTTGATCAACATTAATAATGTGAAGAGTTTCCTTTTAGAATCGGTCGATGAAGTGAGCATAAGACTCCTCGTCTTCTTGCTTGATCTGAAAAAGAGCTCCTATGTCTTTCTTTCTCTTCCTAAAGGTTCCAAGCCTTGAGAGGAATTCTCTCTGAAGATTGCTGAAGCAAGTTATTGATAGAGGTGGTAGATGGTAGAACAAGTCCAACACTTGAGCTCCAAGAGATAAAACAAAAAGCTTGCTTTTGATCCCATCCGATAGAGCTTTCAACAAAATAATTGATTTGAAAACTTCTAAGTGAGATACCGGATCACTTGTACCAGAATAGATTGGTAGACGAGGTTCTTTGAAATCATATGGAACCACTTCCCTTTGAATATAGGGTATGAAGATAGAAGAAACTTGCTCTTATCCTGCAAAGATGTTAGTCCATCAGGTATATGGGGATAAGCATTCATGTTTACCTTATGAAGCTTGCGATGACAGATGTAAACTCCTTAGATAGTAGGAGATTATAGTAGCTACTTGAGACGGACACTTCTTGATGAATAGAGGTGCGCTCGAGATCTTTTGATGGAAAATCCTTGAAGACAGGAATCGCCGAAAGAGAAAAACTTCAATAACTTCGAAACGGAGTGGAATTTTGGCAATCTGAGGGCCGAAAAAGTGTAAGAACGGGTTCCCTATTAGCCGGGGGGTAGATCTCATCTAGCCGGTGTAACGGCCCCATCCATTAAATTACATATAATAGAAGGTTCGACAGAGGCCCCACACTATATGCTACAAACAGGCGGCGAGGTTACTGGTTAATACCAATTTATACTGCATCCAAACTCAGAGCATACTAGCGGAAGATTTAGATTAAATTAAACTCAACAGCCTCGAATTTCCACTATATATAAAAAAACACATTTATATATAACCCCAAAGGAATGTACACAAAATACATAAAAGTTTGGCCTTATGGCCTTACAATTAAGCTTCAGAAGTGTCAATTACAAACATAGGCGCACAGGCCGACCACACATGAAAATAATAAAGTTCTTCTCTTAGCCTTCGAGGGACAGCAGCAGCTGCATGGGCTTTAGCCCTCTATTACTCGCTCAGCTCTGCAATACCTGCACAAGGAAAGCCCACCATGATGGTGGCAAACAAGGCAACGATCAGCATTCAGCCGACGAATTTATAACGACCCTATCCCTTTCCCGGGGTAGTGGTATTCCTTCCCTGCAGGAATAGCAATTCACAAGCAGATATATCACACAATGTGCACTCAAGCACAATTAATATATCACAAACGTCAGCCATGCGGCCCGACGCTCCGTGCACTCAGTGCACATTATTGGTGTACCGGAAAACCAGGATCCCACAACCGTTCAAGGTATGAAACCTAATGGAAGTTTGGGCATTTAGTCTTAATAGCGCGTAGGCCTAAAACTCTCATTATGCCATCGACGAAAGCCCAATTGCTTGACGCACTCATGACATAGTCGACATAACGCAAGTACAGCTCCACCATTTCTCGTTGCTCAAATCGTCATACCATCACCGAATACCGTAGTACTCATGGCCGAATTACAGGCGCGGGTCGGCTTCACCTTTCCTATTCGGCACTAATCCTTTTAAGAGCTCGCAGCTCACAATATCCAAACTGTCCACCAAGGACTGGCTTCACAATCCAAAAGTGGAGCAAGTGCCAGTGTTCCTCACGATCGCTTGTCGGGTTCAGCAAAAGCTCTCTTTCTGCATCAGAACTCAACCCAAACCCTACAGCATCCTGTAGTGCAAGAAAACATGTCTTTCGATAGCATACAACACAAGAATTACGAGGGTAATTTCCTAGAATCCCCATTACAGTACTTCCTATTACTCCACTTCACAGGCACAACCCACCTACTCCACAAACTACTCATTTAAACACGGAGTCATCTCCGATGCGCAAAATAAAACATCACCAGTCCAGACCAACCTGTCCAGATGGGCTTCACACAACATGCCTATTCTGTACTATACATTTTAAGATCTATATGCAAGACTTATTGGGGATTTCAAGAATCAACCATAGGGAAATCCCTCAACAATCCACCTTTTGGTGGGGGAAATCCATGCACATGCCAAAAGAAAGACTTCACATGCCCAAGAAGGAAGATCGTTACCCTAGAGGTTCGCTTTGGCGCCATGGAAAACTAGATGGATGAAAAGCCTTGCAATGGACTTGCCTCCATGGATCTGGAGTCGGCTCGCAATTTGGGGCTCTAAAGCTCCACTGGCGGCCGAATTCCCCCTCCTACTTCCTTGCTCTCCCCACTCTCTAACTCTTTAGAGAGATAAAGACCTAAGAGTAATGAGGATTTAACCCTCAAATCCAGGCCTTAAAATAGCAGGGAGATTTCTGGACCGTTGGATACAATTTGAAGGGAATGAACGGCCATGAATTGCACTAAAAATCACTTTCCTAGGCCGAACACGGCTTGTGACATGCCCGTGTCAAAGGCCGTGTACCTTAAGCGGCAGAAGAAACTACTGCTTCTAAACAAGGACACGGTCCTGTGACACGCCAGTGTCATAGGCCGTGTGCCAGACACGGCTTCGGACACGCCCGTGTCCAGCCCGTGTTCATCTATCTTCACAGACAACAGAGAAGGACACATCCGTTGACACGTCTGTGTAACAGGCCGTGTGCCCAGTATGGCTTTCCTCTGAGGATCGTTGACTGCATTTCGTCGACCTTACGAAAATACGTCGAACTCAGCAGGATATGGCCCTGGACACGCCCGTGTCACAGTCCGTGTGCCACACTCAACACCGCCTTGCACAACACTCGACACTGCCCTGCGCCATACTCGACACCGCCCTGCCAATACAAAGTAGGATACGGCTTTGGACACGCACGTGTCCCCGGCCGTGTTGCTAACATAGAGCAGGACACAACTTTGGACATGCCCGTGTCCAAGCCGTGTTTCTCAGCCTACACAACCCACTCATAATCGAGATTTGGGGCGTTACAACTCTCACCCCCCTTTAAATAATTTCATCCCGAAATTAGAAGATGGAAAGTACACAAAATTAAATGGTACCTGAGCAGAAAAGCTCGGGGTACTCCTCAAGCATGGTCTTCTCTCATTCATACGAAATCTCCTCACGACCGCAATTTTCCCATCGGACTTTAACCATCCTGATAACTTTGTTCTGCAATTGCTTGACCTCAGAATCCTTGATCTGAATGGGTCTAACTTTCGTTTTTATCCAACTATCGATCGATACTTGATCCGCAACTACCACTTGCGCTGGTTCTTTCACGGCTTTGTGTAGAACCGAGATGTGAAATACATCATGTAAACCACTCAGTTATACCGAAAGAGCCAACTGATAGGCAGCTTAACCAACCCGCTCCAAGATCTCAAAAGGCCCAACATACCTCGGACTAAGCTTCTTTAAGCATCGAATCCTTGATACGCCTTTAAACGTCTTTATCTTGAGGTATACCATATCTCCCACCGCAAACTCAACGTTCCGATGCTTGGCATTATATTACTTTGCTTTTCTATCTTGGGCTATTAGTAGCCTCTCCCGAATAGAGCGTATTGTCAAATTAGCTTCTTCAACTTCCTTACGCTTATATAATTTAGATTCGCCTGCTTCCGCCCAACCTAATGGTGTACGACATTTCCAACCATACAAAGCTTCAAACGGTGCCATACTTATGCTCGCTTGGTAGCTATTATTGTAGGCAAACTCTACAATACAGAGATGATCTTCCCACCTCTTACCAAAATCCAAGGAGAACATTCGGAGCATGTCCTCCATCATTATGTAGGTCCTCTCGGTCTGGCCATCAGTTTGGGGATGAAAGGTCATACTAAATGTTAACTTTGTTCCCAACAACTGATGGATTAGCGTCCAATCATTCTATGTGAATCACCCATCACGGGACTTACGATGCTACAAGGAATACCGTGTAATCGTATGATTTGCTCAACATAAAGTTTTGCCAAGACTTCCACTGAATCGTCTCTCTTGTTCGGTAGGAAGTGAGCCACATTAGTCAACCGGACTACAATCACCCAAATAGAATCATTATCGCATTGAGATCTCGGCAAACCGTGCACAAAATCCATCGAAATATCATTGAACTTCCATTCCGGAATAGGTAGCGACTTTAAGAAACCTCTGGGCTTCTGGCTTTCTGCTTTCACCAAGGCATATGTTTGATATTTAACCACATAATGTGCTATGTCTTTCTTTAACCCTGGCTACCAGAACAGCTTTTTCATGTCTTTGTACATCATTGTGCTCCCTGGGTGAATTGAGTATTTCGTAAAGTGAGCCTTAAACATCAATTCTTCTCTTAGCTTTCCCATACTTGGGACTCACAAACGACCCTATTTCCTCAAAAGGCTGTCATCCCAGGAGAATTGGTCATTTGTCCCATCCACTGCATAGCATTGCAGACTTTCATCAAGTTCTATTGCTCGCCGAATTCTGTCCGCAAGGACATATTATACCTCCGTCCAGTTCAAGCATGCATTTGCTGTGGAATTCTTGTCAACACAAGAAATCTCTAATGCTTCCAACTCCTGGATCAGACGCTCATCATGCATCTACATCCAATTTTCCCTTGATGGAGTCCTACGACTCAAGTAATCTAGGACCATGTTTCCCTTCCTGAGAGTGTAGTGAATATCAAAGGTTAGTCCCCGAGGAACTCCATCCACCTTCGTTGTCGCATATTGAGATCCTTATGATCCAATAGGTACTTTAGGCTCTTATGGTCCATAAATATATCCACTTTTATGCCATATAAATAGTGATGCCACAATTTAAGTGCAAAAATCACCAATGATGAGTCCTCTTTATATAGTGATTTTTGGACTCATCTGGGTTTGTTTTCTCGCGTTTGCACTTCTCTTTTAGTTTTATATCATTCATATTTCTTCTAGCTTTATTTTCTCATGAAATGCATATTTTGGCTCATTGTGGTGTGCAAATGAGCAATATTCTGTTGAAGGTAAGCACATGGTTCTCCCCAGGTCTCTCTTTTAGTTTTTTGTTTATGTTCTGTATTTTGGTGGCTTGTGCCCCCATTGTGAGGTTTGCAATGCAGGTGGTCAGAAAGCCCAGCCTACAGATTGTTTCCTGTGTAAAACACACGTTCGTGAATTTTCTTCACGCACTATTTCAGTGTGATCGTGCATTTTACTCAGTGGTTTCCTGGGATTTCTGATCCGCCCGTGCGTTTGGTTCCCGCACAGTTTGTTCCAAACCGTGCGGGAAGGAATCGTACGACCTGCCTATTTTGGCCTTATTCTGGGTGCTCTGTTGCTACCCGTGCATTTTGTCCTCGCATGGTTGATTCCAACCGTGCATGACCATTTTCGCACGCTTTTATTTCTTATTCCTGATCGCACGGTCGTGCATTTCCTTCACGCACGTTTCAGGCCGGTCGTACGCTATCAAATCGCAAAATTACTCAGTTCTATTTCTGCCTGTGCGTTTTTCTTCACTCACGGTCTACGCTCGTGCGTTTTGCCCGTATGTTTAGAAAAACCTGCATGATTTCTATTTAAGACGCTGCTTTTCAGGGTTTTGGGGGACGCAATTTCGCAGCTGATTTCATCCGCCGGAAGGAGGTTTTTGCCCCGTTCTTCATCCTCCAAGCTAGGGATTTGCTCCCTATGAAGTTACCTTGCATCCATGGCGTAAAGAAGTGAGTTTCCACTCCACAATCTCCGCAAAGTAAGGAAGAAATGAAGGTTTGACATGGACAACGTAGACCAATGAGAAGACGGGCGCTTAGGAAGCGGTGACAGCCTTCCCGACCCCGGACGCAACCGATGAGTGGCTCACTGGACACGGATTGACAACCCATTTATTCCTCCCACGTCTACGGCAAAGACTCATTCGTTGTTTGTATCTCTACCTTTCTCTTCCATATTTATAAGTTTTTGTATGGGATTTTCATTATTATTTGATGCAAGACCTTTGATGAACCTTGGGCTTAATGCCATTTACTTTTGTTCAAGCTTGTGAGTGATGCAGTGGTTTGTTTGCTTTAGTTACTTGTGGTGTGAATGCTTGTGTTTGCTAAACTAGCAAGTTCTAGGTATGAGCGTAGCAAGGAGGTGATTACCACCCTCAAATCTGCAATCCTTCTCGGCCATCCGCCCAATGATTCGGTGTATAGCGGCCCGACTAGTCTTCCATCTCGCCTGGCGAAGTATCGCATAGCGGCGTTGCATAGGAGTAGTTGTCAGTGTTTTATTTTCTTTTATCTCAACATTCAAAACCACCATTGTTAACTCCGACCAAAGGACTAAAATCTCAAGTCCTCCTCAAAATTAACTCCACCTTACTGTGTTCCTCGAAGAGATTGATACTTGGGGAAATTCGACCATTTTATATTACTTGTGCGATCGGTACACTTGTCATCCAACGCATCAAGTTTTTGGTGCCGTTGCTGGGGAACACAGTCATGTGAGTTTGTGGATAAGAAGATAGGATATAGAAGCCCTTTTCCATCTGTTCATTCCATGTTTTATTTTTCTTTGCTTTAGTTTTTATAATTTACTGTTTATTTTTCTTTATTCTTTTTCTAGTTTTGATTTTTTTTTCAGTAGCAAGTATCCCTTTTTATTTATCTGCTTGCGTGTAGTTAATTTTTCCTTAGAAAATTATGTTGGTGAATTATTTTTGGTTGCACCATGTATTCGTATATGAATATTCGTTGTCGATGGTGCGGGGCTTATAGGAATGGTAGTGATTAGTGCCCCACTGAAGATTGGGAGCATAATTCCCATGGTTCTGTGTATGGAGCACTGCCTTCCTATGGTACTTCATACACTCAACCCAGGTCTTATGGTCACTCATTTTCTACGCATTCACCTTTTTCTTATTCCTCTCTAATCCCACCTGGACCGAGGAGTAATGGAAAATGATGTTGTGTTGTCGCAACATCGACCACGTGTTGAAAGATTGTGCAGAATTTCAGCACCAGTTGGAGGAGGATGAACCGGGTATCCGATTCACTCTATCACCCTCTCAAATGGCTGCTCCTTTTTCTTCTGATGATGTATTCGTAGTACCACCTTGTCTATGGGGGAGTGCTGCAGATATACCCATCAGACTTTCTTCTGATCGGTGTGATGACATTGTGGCGTCGTCTCTCTCTATGCACTCTACCCCTCTTGTTGATTCACCCCAGGAGGAACCTGCACACATTTTCTCTGATGTTTTTGTTCCTCCGTCTTATTTGCAAGAATAATCTCCTCCTATTTCTTGTGAGTTGGTTGATGATGTTAGGCCGGATTGTGATTCTGATTCTGAGGTTGCGGCATGGTGTGATGAGGATATTATTCTCAATAATGGAGAGTATTACATCTTGGAACATAATTATGCACTGAGGTGTGTTGATAAGGAGATCCTCTCTGATAACGAAGTTTCCACTTCCTTGTTAGATGAGGGTATCCAAACCACCACCGAGGATCTTGTGCTCTCATATCCTCCTCGCCATGACTCATATGACACCGACAGTGATCACTTTTCGGAGCCTACTGGGAGTGAGACCAGGACCACTCCCCCTATTGTTGATTATTTTAGTTCTTCAACTTCTTTATTTCTTGATCCCCCTTCTATATCTGAGCCCATGCGGGTTGAGCCTTCGCAGGTGACTCAGGAGGAATTGGAGCTTTCTGCTCTAGTCATCGATGATAGCATACTCTTTTATGAGGAGGTTGATTCCTCCTCTGTTGAGGAAGCTTCATTGATTTCTTTATCTTCCTGCCGCCTCCCTGCTGTGGATGATACCTTGCATGGCAATAAATTTTTGTGTGAGTTGAGTGAGGACCAAGCCTCCTCCTCATATTACATTCTATTTCCTCTACTTGCAGTTTGCAAGTATTATTATTCAGGTAGAGGGGTTACTGTTCTATCACTGTATCGGTACCCGTTACCGACATGGATATTAGGACAGTTGCCTGTTCATTTTTCTTTTCATCGACCCATTGGCTAGAACTGAAGAGAATTGAATAAGTCGTGCTGGGATGACAATAACCCAAGTAGTTATCTTTATTTTCTACATTTTATTTTTCATGTCTATTTTTTTTAGTTTTAGTATTTCTTTTATTATATTTTTCTTTTGTTTTTTGCGGAGCTCACCCCTGCAGGTATTCATGACAACTACATGTTGGCGGGGTTGTGATTCTTCGTATGGCGGGCCTGCTTTAAGTTTTCACGTGTCTTCTGGTATTCTCACTGACTAAGCATTGGGTAACCTCTTCCCTTGTCTCTATTTGATTTAAATGTCTATATCATTTGCTATGTAGTTTAGTTTAAGTATGGGGGAGAGCTGATGTTTGTTACCTTTTACACGTACACATTTCATTTGCATACTAGAAGCTTGTATTGTTTTATTTTGATTAGTTCATTGCATTGCACACCAGTGCACCCACATGAGCGCGTGCTTAGCTTTTTGCATGTTGTGAGTTAAACTCGTGCCTTTGTTAGATTTGGGAAAATTATTGTGCTTACATATGATTATGAGACGGAGTAAAATGTTGACCTTGTTGTGCTTCTAGTCAACTGCTCTAGTCTCGTGTAGAAATTCTAGTAGATTTAATTTTTCTGTATGCTTATAGTTTTATATTTTCCTATTTGCGTAAATATCTTCTTATTCTACTCAAAAATTGGTGAATCCAGGGTTCCGCTGCTTAGTTTGTCCCAAAACAAAACTCGAGCGGGGGTGACCCAGGGTTAGTGGACTACTACTCTTCTGATCGAGGTTTCCTCTGATACCACTTGTAAGACCCCATTTTTTCTTTTAAAACACTGTGGTCTTAGGCCCAGAATCGCTGCTTTGCGGTGACATCTTCACGCCCTGAAGGGTCATCATCACAAAGCGCCGATTCTGCCGGCCAATTCAATCACAGAAAGGTAGCATAATAAAGTAAAAGCAAGTCCACAGAAAAATCACATATCAGAGTAATAAAATCTCCATGAAGGGAGAGTCCACAGAATATAAATGTACTGAAAATACGGGCTTAAGCCCGATACATCAAATCCTCAATACATAGTCACTCAAGCGGAAGTAAAATAAAACACTACTAGAATCAGGCACTCACATTCCCAACTGTCTGAACTCCTGAGCTAGACTTCTATCTCCAAACGAGCCGACCTCCAGGTCTACTCCTCCATGTTGGGCTCCACGATCCCCTAAATGATGTGGTCCGAAAACCATTAGTCTATAAGACTAAGTCCTATAATCCCCCACCCCTTCCCCCATGTCCCCTAGGCACCGAGCGGAGAGGAAGAAAGGGGAGGACTTGAAGGTGGAGAGTAATCAAGAAACTGATGACAGCGAACCTATACTAGCAATTTTATAGTAGATGTGGCAGTAAAGGAAAGCATGAAAAGTAACCTTAACTTATGTGTGGAAACACATAAGCCAAGGGATCTTCTGTAGGGCTCCCATCGTATAAAGAGTCTCATACCAATTTATACGTTGGGGTGTCGGTTATTAACAACAATATATAGATGAAGAATTTAACCTTAATTTATAAACTTTCCCACACAAGCTTATAGACCAAGTGGTCGTTTTGCAAGTTCAATTGTGTAAGCATCCCATACCACTTACACAATTGGTGACAGAGGCTAAATACAATGATGATGTTATGACATGCTAGTGGGTATGAAGTGATCATGCAAGTGCAACTAACCCACCCGACTCTGTGTACACAGACCTTTAGTTCCCCCTTCATGGAGCTGAACCTCCCAAGATGCCTCCGTAGTGACAGACAGAAGTAGTTGGTTGGGCCTCGCCCACCTCTAAAACAATAAAGCACTATCGATCAGACCTATCATACGCATCAACGCTTGGTGCACGAAGTGGACTCCTGCGTACTCTTTTCGGCTGGCGCACCGGACTTCTGTTGGCGAAGTGCTAACCACACTTGCTGAGTCAGCGTATTGGTGTCGGTGCTTCGACCCTCCAATACCGAAGACCCACCACCTTATATTTTTTTTTTCTTTTCTTTATGCACATGCAATATTTAACGTGTCCAACAACCGAGCCAAAGCTCCGCGGACCAAACTGTCCGACTGAAAACTAACCGAGCCAAAGCTCGACGGACTATCCCATCCGTCTCCACAACCACCGAGCCTACTGCTCGAATATCTTAGCCAAACTAACTTCCCGAGACTCCGGGGTGTGTGAAAGTGAACTCCTAATTATTCTAGTTGCTCTTTAAGATTTATCACTCCTACAGTTTACGTTAGCCCATGACTGCCCCCGGTATACCCCGTGAAGGGCTCTCAAAGGGCACTAGGAACTATGATGCTAGCTGAAGCTCATCGTTCCTTTTCGCAAGGCACTTATTGTTATTGGTTGATTCCCTTTACCCATTCCCTTCTTATATTACAGTAGGTTAATCCTAGGGTGATTTTGACTCTTCCTCTCCTCGGGAAAGACGATCTTTCGTCGAACCCGAGCACCTCAAAACTTTTGCCCAATCCCTTCTCACTACTCTTCCTATCCTTCTATGGTGAATTCATCCACATCTATCTAACCCAGCAAAATGAATAACTCCTACACCATGTCCAATCATATCCTATTGCAGCTAACCCAATTTGTCAAATGCAGACCAACTTAAGCTATATGTCGAACCGGATAGGAGATAATCCAAATAATAATCCAAATGCCTTTAATTATTTACTGGTGACTTATCATGGTACAAATAGACTAAATCCAGAAAATTGTAATTTTTCTATTTTATCTGGAATTTAATTAATTTCCTTAAAGCTTCTAAGGGTTACCAGTTTCAACATGAACTACCCTACGTACTCATGTAAGATGCCTAACAAAATTATGATAAATATTAGGTTATCTCATTAATGTAAATCCAAGGTATCATAATTTTTCCAGTATCTAAGGTGCCTTATAACTATTTTAGAAATAATTTTTATCTTTCATTATTAATGAAACAAGTACAGAAAATTGTCATCCAAAAATTATGAATTATTTATGTTGGGCTAATAAAACACTAAAAACATCATTGACCAAGTTTCATAATTTTTCAGTAGGGATTAAACTCTAAATAAAATAATTACCAAAAACCTCATTATTATGGACATGTAAGTAAAGTACTGTAATCAACCCCATAAAATTATGTATAAATTAATACAAGCATTTTTTGGCCTGAAATCATTTGTGCCTAAGTCTCATAATTCTTCAACAGATATATCATCTATGAATAATTTTATACCACCAAACCCCTTTTAATCATTTGTGCATGATGTACTAGATTTAATCAAACAAAAATTATACTAAAAATCAGGGACAACAATTTCAATCTAAAACATTCACTGCCAAGGTTTCATGGGGTTTCAAAGAACAAAATGATTCTTAATAATTAAAACATTAATTAGGGTTATATCATAACCAACAAATGAAGTACCAAAAATATTGCTCATAAAATTCCTGTAAAATTACTAAGGGTTCTTTCTACTTTAAAACTCATGCTCCTTAAGTTTGACACCCTTTTGATGAGTTATATAGGCTTGTGTTACACAAAGGTGATTCTACCCTAACCTTAGGGTCAGGTTTGGGAGGGGGTGTATCAATCTCCAAACCCCCTAAGATTTTGGCCAGAGGACTTTAACTTTACTAGTCCCCTCTCCACCAAAGATCACATCCATACAAGGGCATTTGACCATATGCCCTTCACAAATCCCCCCAAGACCAACCTAAAGGTTTGAACTTGGGTCCTAGGGCATACCTACCCCAAACCACCCTATAAAACATAGGGGGATGCTAAGGGTCAAAACAAACCTATGGCCCAAGTTTCAGCCACTGGTGATGTGGTATGGTCACCTAAAATCATAAAGTGCAATTTTGACCTAAATTCCCCTTAATGGGAAAAAATTAGGGTTTACTCATTTCCTGACCAAATCATCTCCAAATAAGATGGAACTTTTTACAAAGCCTCCTTATGACCCTAAGGGCCCTCCACCAAAGTTTTGGTTAATTTGGAAGTCATTAGACCCCTTAATTGAGCCATACCAAGATTATTAAATTTTTACAAAAACTATAGGAAAGGGTTCTCCAAAAATTTTAATTTTTGGATATGTTATAGGTATAGGCAATACTAACCCCTATCCAAAATTTCAGGTTATTTGAGTGCCTGGATTGATGAGGGCACTCAAACTGGTCTCTTACCTAGCCTAGGGACACCTTTCACCAAAATGGGTGTTGTGGTCTGAGCACTTACCCAAATTTTATGAAATATATTTTAAATTAAAGTAGACTCAAAGGCATACAACTTTAATGTTCACAACTTTTTCAGTAGGGGGTCCTAAGTATTTTTAATAAATAGAAACATTAAATGTTAAATCTGTGACAGAAAAGAAATTAAAATAACCCAACTATAGCTTTATACAAATTACTATTCCGTACTAATCTTGAAGCATAATGGGCGGCATCCCTTCATCTCCTACCTCTAGCCAACGACTAGGATTCACCCGTCCTGGAGCCATTTCTTCTTGCTGCCGCCGACCACCCAGCCGCCTCCCCGGCCGGCCACCACCACCACCACCTTCGTGGAGGTGGTGGCAACCTCCAAGCGGCGGCACAGCCGCCGGTGATGCCTTTTCTGGCGATTCCACCAAGAATATTTTCGGCTCAAAACCATTAAAACAAGAGATTGGTTAGGGCTCAATTGAGCCCGAACCGTAAACCTAAACATTCCTACGATCTGCCCAAGAAGTAAGGAGAGGAGGAGGACCTTTCCAGCGTCCTGAAGGCTAGAGGAGCGGCGGGACACCATGGACGACGGCGGAGGCATTCGGCTTCTGCAACAACATAGTTGAAGGACTCGATTTCCTCAGGCAAGGGGTGTAAAAGACCCCTGGGAGCCTTGTGATGGATCTTAAAGGGAGAAATGGGGAAGGGGAGTGGCCTAACATCAATGGCCATTAATGGCCTTCAATTGGGGGTTCAGGCAAGAGGTTGGGGAGGTGTAACTTCCCTAAGGAAGCTTGGAAACTACTGGAAACTCCTCCTCTTCCCCAGGGGAGTTGAATTCAGCCAAAAGTGGTGGCCTTTGGCCTCCCCAAGCCATGAATGGCTCTTCTCCTCCTCTTTCTCTTTCCTCCATTAACCCTAAGTTGAGCTTTCTCTCTCCTAGTCAGCATGGCCGATTTGATCATCATGCTAACCCTATATACAGCCCACTAAACTGATGAAAATGGATTAGGGGGGTGGTTAGACCAAGTGGCTAGTGGATCCAAGCTTGGGTTAGCCCTTTTTGAACTAGGTTTGACTTGACCTAGCCTAGGGTTGACTTTGGTCAAATTGACCTTTTAGGCAATCATCAATGGGTCCTTGGTGACACATTGGCCTCCCCTAGGGTCTAAGTAGGGATGGGTAGGGTTCACAGGGGACCTTGAAGGTCACATGACCCATATTAAGGGCACTTTGACCATTTTGGGGTTTGAGTTGACTTGGGTAAACTTAGCCACTAGGGTTGACCCCAATGGGTACTTGGTGACCCATTGGCCTCTCTCTAGGGTTAAGAGGGCATGGGTGGGGTCTACTTGGCTTAGGAAGGGTCAATTAACCATGTGTAGGCCATTTTGACCCATTTAGGGTTAGGGTTGACCTTGGTCAACTCAGGCTCTAGGGTTAACCCTGATGAGTCCTTAGGGCCTTAAGATGGGTTGGAGAGATCATGGTGAGGTCTTGGAGTAATGGTGAGGTCCCCTGGTCACCCTAAACTAAGGTTTAGGAATTTACTATTTGCAGACCATTGTGCTCCTATCCACACAACCAGGCCCACTTGACTTTTCTTTGGCTTCCTAGGGTTTTGTCATGACAAAAACCCCTCCTAGGGGTGTAGTTGGAAATGGGATGTTACAATTTTTGCCTGGTTGAGCATTGTACCAATCCTAACGTCATATCCTTGCTAACCCCATTGTGCCTACCCTTTCTTTTGATTCAACTCCACCATGATTTCACCAAAGCCCCATAGCCTATCCTAGTCGCACACCCAAGTCGAGCTTAGTGTTTTATATTTTCATGTTGGGTTGTGATGTGGTGTTATTATTTGTGAAAATGTGGAAGTGCTCCCAAGCTATATTTGCTGATATTTTGAAAATAAAAAGAAGAAAAAGAAAAAAAAAAGAAAAGTATTTGCAAAGAAAAAAAATGAAAAGAAAAAGTTTAATTGAAAATATTATTGGGGATGTGATTGTATTTGGAGTAGGCCCGCAAACTCATATGTTAAAAATTAAGTTTGGGGGTGTTGCGTACTCGTTTGTATTGTGGTTAGCGGTTGGATTCTTTTGTTTTAGGCTAGCTCATTTGGGTTAGGTACATAGCCTTCATGTTTATCTTTGTTTACCTCACCGTAACCCAAGCCCCATCTCTAATCCTAAAGTCCTACGGATTCACGCTTGAGTCAAACTTGTGCCATGGATAGAGTGTGAATGGGCAAGCGTATGGTCCCCGACATTGGTGGATTCCTTTGAAGGTGATCATGAGCCCCGATCTTTGTCAAAGCTCACCTTAGTGGCCTGCCTACTTTCTTCCTATGCCTGACTGGTTAATTCACCGTGATTCTTTTGTTGAGTTGTAATAAAGTTTTGATATGCATTGTGAAAAATATAAACTATTATGCATACTTAGAAATTTATTTATTGTATTTTTACGCACGCGAGCATGTGACTTCGCATGGTGCTCTGTTTTTAAATTTTTTTTGTTAGTTAGTAATTTTCCCAATCTGCTTAGATTTTGTTTGCTCGGGACGCGAAAACAGTTAAGTCTGGGGGTGTGATGAGTCCTCTTTATATAGTGATTTTCGGACTCATCTGGGTTTTTTTTTCACGCGTTTGCACTTCTCATTTAGTTTTATATCATTTATATTTCTTCTAGCTTTATTTACTCATGATGTGCATATTTTGGCTCATTGTGGTGTGCAATTGCACACTATTCTGTTTGGGGTAAGCACATGGTGCTCCCCAGGTCTCTCTTTTAGTTTTTCTTTATGTTCTGTATGTTGGTGGATTGTGCCCCCATTGTGAGGTTTACTGTGCAGGTGCTCAGAAAGCCCAGCTTACAGATTATTTCTTGTGTAAAACGCACGGTCGTGCGTTTTCTTCGCGCACTGTTTCAATGTGATCGTGCATTTTACTCAGTGGTTTCCTTGAATTTCTGATCCGCCCGTGCGTTTGGTTCCCGCACGGTTTGTTACAAATCGTGCGAGAAGGAATCGCACGACCTGCCTATTTTGGCCTTGTTCTAGGTGCTCTGTGGCTACCCGTGCATTTTGGCCTCGCACGGTTGATTCCAACCATGCGTGACCATTTTCACATGCTTTTATTTCTTATTCCTCATCGCACGGTCGTGCATTTCCTTCACCCACGTTTCAGGCTGGTCGTGCGCGATCATTTCGTAATATTACTCTATTCTGTTTCTGCCCATATGCTTTTCTTCACGCACGGTTTGCGCCCGTGCATTTTGCCCGTGTGTTAAGAAAAATATGCACAATTTCTATTTAAGCCGCTGCTTTTCAGGGTTTCGGGGGACGCGATTTGGCAGCCGATTAATTCTGCCAGAAGGGGGTTTTTGCCCCGTTCTTCATCCTCCAAGCTAGGGATTTGCTCCCTATGAAGTTACCTTGCATCCATGGCGTAAAGAAGTGAGTTTCCACTCCACAATCTCCGTTAAGTAAGGAAGAAGTGAAGGTTTGACGTGGAAAACGTAGACAAATGAGAAGACGGGCGCTTAGGAAGCGGTGAAAGCATTCCCCGGCCCCGGACGCAACCGATGAGTGGCTCGCTGGACACGGATTGAAAACCCGGTGCTTCCTCCTATGTCTACGGCAAAGACTTGTTCGTTGTTTGTATCTCTACCTTTCTCTTCCATATTTTTAGGTTTTTGTATTGGATTTTCATTATTATTTGATGCAAGACCTTTGATGAACCTTGGGCTTAAAGGCATTTACTTTTGTTCGTGATTGTGAGTGATGCAATTGATTGTTTGCTTTAGTTACTTGTGGTATGAATGCTTGTGTTTGCTACACTAGCAAGTTCTAGGTGTGAGCGTAGCGAGGAGGTTATTACGACCCTCAATTCCACAAGCCTTCTCCGCCATCCGCCTAGTGATTCGGTGCATAGCGGCCCAACTAGTCTTCCATCTCGCCCGGCGAAGCATCGCATAGCGGCATTGCATAGGAGTAGTTGTTAGTGTTTTATTTTATTTTATCGCAACAATCAAAACCCCCATTGTTAACTCCGACCAAAGGACTTCAATCTCAAGTCCTCCTCAAAATTAACTCCACCTTACTGTGTTCCTCGGAGAGATCGATACTTGGGGAAATTCACGCATTTTATATTACTTGTGCGACCAGTACACTTGCCGTCCAACACATCAACCACCGCCAACTCCAAGTCGTGGACGGGATAATTTCACTCATGCACTTTCAACTGGCGTAAGCCATAAGCGATCACCTTTCCAAACTCAAGAAGAATGCAGCTGATGAGTCCCTATTTCATACCGAATTCCGGACTCATCTAGGCTCATTTGCATGTATTTGCACTGCCATTTAGCGCCATTAGCACTCCTTTTGGTTCGCTACGACATTCCACGTCGCGTGCACTCTTTTAGCCTATTTCTGTGCGTGTATTTATTCTCATCATGTGATGCATTTTTATTTCTATCTGTGACTACCATGTCGACATCCCGTCCAGTTTTCCTGCAGGTTCTGGGATTGTGTGGGCGTCCGGGATAGGGCTTTCACTTTTTGTAGCAATGGAGTCAATGGTCGTGCGTTTTTACCCACGCACGACCATCGACCTCTTTGGCGCACGACCAATGGTCGTGCGCAGTCTGAGCTCTCGTTTCATTGTCCTGTCCCGTCATATCGCACGATCATCGGCTATACCGCGCACGATCACTGTTCGTGCGCTGCCGGTCGTGCGCAGTCATGCTATCTTTTTCCATTTTTCTGTCCCATATCGCACGATCACCACCCTTACCACGCACGATCACTGATCGTGCGCTGCTGATCGTGCGCATTCTTATATTTACTGATGCAGGTTCTACAAGTTGTTGCCGCACGGGCGCTGACATTGTTCACGCACGACCACTGGTCGTGCGTCGGTGGTCGTGCGCGCTATTTATTCCTGTTTCTATATATACGCCTGTTCCGTGAATTAGGAAAAAAGACCGGGATCGAACTCAGCCGCCACTTCGCCCTTCCGCATTCCAGATGCTCCATCCACCTCCACCTTCATCCCTACCATCGGGAGGTGATTTCCGGCACATCTAAATCATTCCGCATCCTCCGGTGACCCCTCCGGCCATTAATGACCCCTTCTCCGAGCTTTCTACCGAAGAAGAAGATGATGAAGACGACCTAGAGAATGGACTCAAAGGCCCTCGAGGTGACAGCTCGATGGTACCGGAAGCCTCCTCGGACTGCGCGTGGAAGCGGATTGACAACCCGCACCTCCGACCAACAACCGCGGTGGATCTTCACTCTTTTGGTTTACTCTTCCTCTACCGTTCTTGTAGTGTATGAATGACTCAAGCTTGTTATAAACTTCGAATTCCTAGTTATTTGTAATTGGATTTTTGTTGTTTAAACTTGTTTGTGGGATTTGTGTTGTGATGCGCCTTGCACCATCTCACTTCCGTTATTTCATGTGATTGCACTCCACACAAAACACCTCACCCACTGGCTCACCGTCCACTCGCCCTACCGAAGTACGGCATAGCGTACGATACACCCATCTCGCCTTGTGAAGCGGTGAATGTGACCCGCATAGTTAGCTTTAATTTCTTTGTTAGTAAGAACACAAATCACAAAGCCCCTTTTGTTTCTTCTTTCATTTTACAAACTCTATTAGCAATAATTTCGGATTGTTCGTCGTTCCACGCCAATTGCATTCCTCAAGAGACAGACACTCGGGGATCCATTCCCAAACTTTATTACTTATGCGACCGGTGCGCTTGCCGTATTTACACGCATCAAGTTTTTGGCGCCGTTGCCGGGGAATGCAACTGTAGAACAACCACGACGTACGAAAGTGTTGTTATAGAGTTAGTTGTTTTTTTTTTGACCGATGTTTCTTTGTGTAGTTGCCGCAGTGAATGCAAGGACGCGCTGCTAGAGATCTCGCAGCTTACGACCCCGAGATCGAACGAACTCTTCGTGCACAAAGGCGTGTCGCTGCCACCAATCTAGTCCCAATGGGGGACCATTTGAACATTGATGTCGGGAATTGTGTCGGAGGAATCCTTCATGGTGACCGAAATGGCGATGAGAATGAAGTAAAGCCGCCCCAGGTCCGCACCATGAGGGACTACACCACACTGACTGTTGGGAGTATTTACCCCGGTTTCGGACCTGTGATCACCAACCAGCAGTTTGAGATCAAACCTGCTATCCTGAACATAATCCGGAACAACGCACAGTTCTCTAGAATGGCCACTGAAGACGCCCATCTTCACTTGGCTAAATTTTTCGAAATCTGTGCCACATTCCGCTATGCTGGAATCCCCGACGATACAGTCAAGCTCCGCCTTTTCCCCTTTTCCCTCAGGGACAAAGCCAAGACTTGGCTCCACTCTCTTCCGCCTAGAGCAGCCACCACCTGGGAGGCGTTGACAACAAAATTTTTAGCTAAGTTCCATCCGGTGGAACGGATAGTGAGCATGCGACGTGCAATTGCCAACTTTCGGCAAAATGATCAAGAAAGCCTGGCTGAGGTTTGGGAACGCTTCAACGAGTTGCTGAGGAAGTGTCCAAACCACGGATTCCAAACTTGGAATCTTGTCGAAAGCTTTTATTTTTCTATTGAACCACAGCACAGGGCTATGATTGATGCCGCCTCAGGAGGGACTATAATGAATCTTGCGCCTGATGATGCATTAAGAATTTTGCAGGATACTGCCACCCACAGTGCATATTGGACTGCAGGAAGGAATTTTCCACGAGGTACGAGTGGAGTTTTTGCTATGGAAGCATCCAGGCCCGCCGCTACTACTGCCCCAGTTATGGCAATCTCATGCCAGGGTTGTGGAGATTCCGACCACCACAGCTTTGAATGTCAAGCAGGAGAGGTACGTGATGAAACTACCTTCTTTGATGAATCAGTTAATTATATTGCAAACCAAAATAGGGGATCACCTTATGGGAACACGTATAATCCGGGGGTGAGAAATCATCCAAAATTTTCTTGGAATCAAAACGTGTCAGGCCAACGATGGCAGTCGGGGCAGCATCAAAATGATGCGTATGCCTCCGGAAGCCAAGCGCGGCCGCCTCAGCCGAATTACACCAAAGGGCCCCCTGCGACAAAAACAAACTCTTTAGCGGAAATGTTCGAAAAATTCGTTGACGTCTCCCAGACCAACATGACGAATCAAGCTGCCTCAATGCGTAAGCTAGAGGCACAATTGGGCCAACTGGCCCAAATGGTCTCTGAGCGGACTCAGGGCACTTTGCCGAGCAACACCGAAAAAAACCCCTATGAGCAAGGAAAAAGCCTTGAGGAAGAAAATAAAGATAAGACTCACAAGCTCGTTGTGGAGTGTAAAATTAATAATGTTGAAACTACCGCCTTATGCGATTTCGGAGCATCTAGCAATATCCTCGCCATGCAGGATGTTGCAAGGATGAACCTGCATAATGATCCAGCAATCCGGAAGTCGTTAGTTTTAGCTAATGTTATTTGGTTGACACCGAGGGAGGTGTGCAAGAAGTTGAAATTGAGGTTAATGGAAAGTGCATAACCACTGATTTCAAGGTTTTGGGACCCACGGAAAATAATTCGATTTTTATATTGGGGGTTCCATTCCTGAAGGCTAGCGGCGCATCTCTTGATTTCTCCAAAGGATGCGTAACTTGGCCGGTTGTTGCTTCAACCTTGGATGTCGCTTCTGCACATGACCCTCTTCTCCATAACGACAATTTTCATAGTGCTGTAGATATTCAGATTGGAATGGAATTTGCCTTGGTGAGTGATACTCAGATGAAGGAGATGATTAGGGAAGTACCTTCCGACGAGGTGATCAAGAATGATGAGAAGGAGTTCAAGGAAGAGACCAAGTGCACTGATGCAAGGGCCACCTTCCCGTCTCCTATCGCGTCGATTTTTGAACATAGCAAAACTAGTTTTATTCGGGAGAAATCCCTGGACAGTGAATTTTGTAATATTGTTTCAAACTCTGCTAAGCGATTAGTAGCTTGGGCTTATCCAGTTGCCGTTCTGGTACCGGAAATGAAGCCGCCAACCGAAAAATTGGAACCCCCCATGGACCGCAACATTTGGAAATCTCCTACGGTGGAGAAGCTGAAAAAGGCTAAGCGAATACGCGATGAGCGTTATGCCGCCCTATGGCGTGAGGAGGTGCACATTCGGAGTAAAGGGAAAGTCCTTTCTCCCAATGCAAAAAGGCACTCTGCTCTTCCCTCGCGCCCCACCGGAGAGATTTATCACAAGTCCGCGTTTAGCTGATTGGTCCGCCCTTTTCTTGATTATCACGTATGCTTGTGCTTACTTATTTTCCTACAACTCTTCTTTTACTACAAGAACATTTTATAAACTGCTAATACAGGTATTTGGTCCACCTTAAGGACGGTAAACAAAAGGGCTATTCGGGAGACAACCCAAGCTTGGAACTCTTTTTGGTCCCTTCTTTTTGTGCTTTTTATTTTTGCTTTTATATTATATTCTCGGTTATTTGTCTTTTCTGCGGCTCTACCTAATTTGAAGGTTCAACATTCTTTTGTGCGATGCAGCAACCTCCGCCTTCTGGTATGCTCCTTCTTTGGAGCATGGGTACCCTCTCTCCTCAGCTTTCTTTTTATTTTAGATGCTCATTTTCATTTCTGCTTGTGTTTTCATTCAAGTCTGGGGGGGAGAGCCGCTAATGCACACCACGAGCACACTGTTAGCATGCCAGTAGTTTATTTTTTGTTCATTATTGTAGAATCCTGTCACGCACCACTGCACCCACTGGAGCGCGCGCTTAGCTTTTGCGTCTTGCGAGTCAAACTCGTGTCTTTGTTAGATTTGGGAAAATTTTGGTGCTGGTTTAGGATTGGGAGACATAGTAAAATGTTGACCTTGCTGTGTTTCTAGTCAACTGCTCTCGTCTTGTGTAGAAACTCGTGTAGATTTAATTTTTCTTTATGCTTATAGTTTTGAAATTTTCTATTTGCGTAAATTCTTTTTATTCTACTCAAAAATTGTGAATCCGGTGTGAATCAAACGGTAGTTTAGGAATGTGTGTAGTCGCCACTTGACTCGTTTTGCTCGAGTCGTGAGGAAGGATGATCTTTCTCGGTGGCTAAGAACTTTCCCCAAGCTACTCTCGAAGCATTGGTGCATGGTTAGTCTAGCGTGAGCGTGATGTAGGCCATCATTTTGGCCCGGTTGAGCTTTGTACCGTTCCGAACATCATACCCTCGGTAGCCCCGTTGTGCCTACCCTTCTTTTGATTCAGCTCCACCATTACTTCACCAAAGCTTTATAGCCTATCCTAGCTGCACACCCAAGTCGAGCTTAGAGTTTCTCTCTTCATGTTCGGATGTGAAGTGGTGTTATTACTTGTGAATATGTGGATGTGCTCCAAGGCCTATTTCTGCTGAGATTGTGAAAATAAATAAAATGTTTTGAAAAGAAAACAAAATATATATATGTGAAAAAGAAAAGTGAAAAGTAAAAGTCTAATTGAAATATTTATTTGAGATGACTTGGATTTGGAGTAGGCGGTGCACACACCCATGTTGTAAAAATTAACTCTGGGGGTGTGGTGTACTTGTTTATATTGTGGGGTTTTTTGAGGGATTCTTTTTGGCTAGCTCACTTGGGTTAGGTGCAAATCCATTCTTTTTATCATTGTTTACCTCACCGTAACCCAAGCCCCGTAATTACCTTAAGTCCTACGGATTTGCGCTTGAGTTTAACTAGTGCCGTGGAGAGAGTGTGAACGGGCAAGCGTATGGTCCCCGATATTGGTGGATTCCTTTGGAGGTGATCCTGAGCCCCGATCTTTTGCAAAGCTCACCTTAGTGGCCAACCAACTTTCTTCCTGTGCGTGACCAGTTGATTAACCGTGATTCTATTTTTGAGTAGTAATAAAATGCTTTTACGCATTGTGAAAAATATAAACTATTTTACATAATTAGGAATTTCTTCTATTATATTTTTTATGCACGCGAGCATGCGACTTCGCATGGTACCCCGTATTTCAATCTCTATGTCAGCTATATTATTTTCCTGGCTTGTTTAGATTGTGTTTGCTCGGGACGCGCAAACAATTAAGTCTGGGGGTGTGATGAGTCCCTATTTCATACCGAATTCCGGACTCATCTAGGCTCATTTGCATGTATTTGCACTGCCATTTAGCGCCATTAGCACTCCTTTTGGTTCGCTACGACATTCCACGTCGTGTGCACTCTTTTAGCCTATTTCTGTGCGTGTATTTATTCTCATCGTGTGATGCATTTTTATTTCAATCTGTGACTGCCATGTCGACATCCCGTCCAGTTTTCCTGCACTTTCAACTGGCATAAGCCATAAGCGATCACCTTTCCAAACTCAAGAAGAATGCAGCCTAAGCCGCTCCCTGATGCATCACTATAAATCTCATTGTCGTATGTACCACATGGCGATGTTAAAACAGGCGCCGTGGTCAAACGACTTTTTAGCTATTCAAAAGCTCGCGCGCAATCCGTGGTCCAAATGAACTTCTGATCCTTCCTCGTTAATGTGGTAAGAGGCAAAGCGATCCGTGAGTAGTTTTCTACAAAACATCTGTAGTAGCCTGTCAGTCCAAGGAAACTCCTTATTTCGGCCACCGAAGACAACACTAGCCACTCCCATATGGCTCTTATCTTTGACGTATCTACTGCAATGCCCTCTCCATTTACCAAATGGCCAAGAAAAGCCACCGACGACAGCCAAAACTCACACTTTGAAAACTTGGCTTAAATCTTATTTATCCGCAGGGTATGCAACATCAACCGTAAATGGTTCGCATGGTCAGCTTCAGATTGAGAGTACACCAATATATCATCAATGAAGACGATCACAAAAACTTCCAAGTACTCATGGAACGTTCGGTGCATTAGATCCATGAACACTGATGGCGCATTACATAGCCCAAATGGCATTATAGTGAACTCATAATGACCGTAGCGTATTCTAAATGCTGTCTTGGGAATTTCACATTCCCGAATCCTCAACTAGTAATAACCAGATTTTAAGTCCAGTTTAGGATAGACGGTTGATCCCACTAGCTGATCGAACAAGTTATCTATCCGTGGAATGAGATTCTTGTTTTTCTCTATCAGCTTATTTAATTTGCGATAATCGATACACAACCGCTTACTACCGTCCTTCTTTTTCACAAAAAGAATAGGTGCGCTCCAAGGTGCCATACTTGCGAGTATGTATCCCTGTTACAGCAACTCTTGTAGTTGAAATTTCAGTTCTGCCATTTCCTTTGGCGCTACCCGATATGGCGAGCGAGCCACAGGTTTCGTACCTGGCACCAGCTAAATTGTGAAGTCGAGCTCCCACTGGGGTGGTAACCCAAGAAGATCTTTAGGAAACACATCAGCAAACTCCGATAAAATCGGAACGTCATTCACACTGGCCTTTGGCTCAACAACCTGAATAAGCGGGAAGAATAACTCCACGCCCTTCCGAATAGCATTAACTACTTGGAGGGCATACATTAATATCCCACTCACTCTTCTCATACCAGCGAACTTAGTCTCAAGCTTTGTATTCTTCCCAGCGTGATCTCCTTTAAATTGCAATCAATAAAGGCAGGTTGCTCCGAGAGCCAGTCTATACCAAAGATCATATCAAATTCCGATATAAGTAGAACATATGCGTTCAAGCAGAAATCCCGACTTCCTATTTGTACTTCCACGCATCAAGTCCTATTCGCACGCATCATACATCTGTTTGGTATAAAAACCTTTACACTATCTGTCATCACATGACAAGGTACTCCAATTCGTGCTATGAAGTCCTTATACAAAAATGAATGCGAAGCACACATATCAAATAGTGCTCTCGCCGGATTGTTCTGAATTAGGACAAAGCCTATGACAAACAAATCATACACAATCTACACACAAGCAATGAAATATATGAGTAACCAATATCTTAGATCATACCGGTGACAACGTCACTTTGCTTTATGGCCTTCTACGGGCAAAGATTATATACTCGGGGTTGTGCCTGGGATGTAGAGGAATCCACAGCTGCCTTTCCCTTATTATCATATCACGCTACTATCTTCTTTTCCACCTTTGGCAGACAAACCCGACCATCACGGACTAGATGTCCCACACTACCACATGTATAGCAGGTACGAGACTCTTGCCTCGAAGTTGCCCCTAACACAACTGTAGAAGGAGCCTATATAGAAGACTTGGATCTCTTGCCCCATTTCCTTTGGTAGTTCGATTTTCCAGAACGGGGCACTTTGAACTTGGACTTTGTCACAGCCAAGTCCCTTTTTCCTTGCCCCCACTTCATTTCCTTATCGAACGCACAAGCCGTATCCACCAATGCTTGAAACCCCTGGTTCACTGAACTTGAGAGCAAGAATCTCAACTCATCCTACAACCCTTCGTAGAACATATTGATTTTACGTTGTTCATCAGCGAAGATAGATCCCGCATAGCATCCCAATCGTGTAAACTCATATAAGTAGGTATCAACACTACTTTTTCCTTGTGTTTGATGTTGGAACTCATTTTCTATGGCGATGCGTTGTGCTGATGGCAAGTTCTTTGCCAAGAATAAACGCGAAAACTCCTCGATCGAGACTTCTGTAAATTGCCTGCCTGCTAAGTGGTGCAACTCTATCTCGTCCCACCACAGCCGAGCCTCTCCTTCCAAAAAGAAAGTGGCAAAGGTGACCTTCTGATCTTCCTCCGTCATTATCGCCGTCAATATTCGCTTGATGCGTGACAACCAATCCTCTGCCTGCATTGGCGATCCCACACCTGTAAACGTAGTAGGATTGAAGCTCATAAATTGCTTCAACTGTCGTTAAGCTGCTCGAGGATAAACAGCCTAAATAGGTTTTTGCCTTACACTAACCCGTTCTAGCACCAATGTCGGCTGCGCCTGCCCACTAGGTTGTGCATGAATCATTGCAAATAGCACCTCAACAACTAAGCGTACTGTTTCAGCAAAAGGAGGAGGTGTAGGAACTTCAGTTGGTGTCGCACTCTCATCAGAACGCTAGGGCTCAAACTGCCCAGCATCACAACGAGTCACCTATAGGTGAACAAGACACACTTTAGCGACCTTGCACAAGCAATAACAACAATATATGAATGCGCATGTTCCTCAAACAGGTGTATTTATATTCCTTAATGGACATTATTGAGTTCATTAATGTTAAAGCGGGTCGCACTTACACGTGCTCGCCACCCCACAAAAGAATTCGACCACGAATTCGAATGAGGAAGATCGAGACAAGCTGATACCAATTTATAACGACCCATCCGTTCAATAACATATAATAGAAGGTACGGATGGGGCTCCACACTATATACTATAAATAGGCGGCGAGGTTACAGGTTAATACAAATTTATACTACATCCTAACTCAGAGCATACTAGTGAAAGATTTAAAGTTAATATTGAACTCAACAGCCACGAATGTCCAATATATATAAACAACCACATTTATATATAACCCTAAAGGAATGTACACCAAATACACAAACGTTTGGCCTTATGGCCTTACAGTTAAGATTCACAAGTGTGGATTACAAACATCGACGCGCAGGCCAGACAGGTATTAAAATAATAAAGTTCTTCGCTCAGCCTTCGAGGGACAGCACCAGCAGTAGGGGCTTCAACCCTCTATTTCCCGCTGGGCTCTCCAGCGCCTGCACAAGGAAAGCCCACCATGATGGTGGCAAACAAGGCGACGATCAGCATTCAGCTGAATAATTTATAATGACCCTACCCCTTTCTCGGGGCAGTAGTATTCCTTCCCTGCAGGCATAGCATTTCACAAGCAAATATATCACACAATGTGCACTCACGCACAATCAATGTATCACAAATGTCAGCCACACGGCTCGACACTCCGTGCACTCAGAGCACATTCTTGGAGTATCGGGAAACCATTGTCCCACCACCGTTCAAGGTTCGAAACCTAACGGAAGTTTGAGCAATTATTCTTAATGGTGCGCAGGCCTAAGACTATCATTATGCCACCGATGAAAGCTCAATTGCTTGATGCTCGAATGTCATAGTAGACATAATGTAGGTACAGCTCCACCATTTCCGTTGCTCAAGTCACCATACCATCGCCGAGTACCGTAAGACTAATGGCCGATCTGCAGGCGCAGGTCGGCTTCAACTTTCATGTTAAGCACTAAGCCTTTTAATAGCTCGTAGCTCACAATAGCCATACTGTCCACCAAGGACTGGCTTCACAATCCAAAAGGGGAGCTAGTTCTAGTTTTCCTCGCGATCGCTTGGCGGGTTCAGTAAAAGCTCTCTTTCTGCACCCAAACTCAACCCAAACCATGCAGCATCCTGTAGTGATAGAAAACTGGTCTTTCCATAGCATACAACAAAAGAATTATGAGGGTAATTTCCTGGAATCCCCATTCCAGTACTTCCTGTTACTCCACTTCATAGGCACAACCAACAAACTCCACTAACTACTCGTTTAAAGGCGGAGTATTCTGTGGTGCGTAAAAAAAACATCAGCAATCAGGAACAACCTGTCGATATGGGCTTCACACAGCATGCCTATTCCGTACTACACATTTCCGGATCTATATGCAAGACTTATTGGGGATTTCAAGAATCAACCCAAGGGAAATCACTCAACAATCCACCTTTTGCTGGGGGAAATCCATACACATGCCAAAAGAAGGACTTCACAAGTCCAAGAAGGAAGATCGTTACCCTAGAGGTTCACTTTGGCGCCATGGAAAACTAGCCCGATGAAAAGCACTGCAACGGACTTGCCTCCATGGATCTGGATTCGGCTCGCAATTTGGTGCCTTGAAGCTCCACTGGCAGCAGGATTCCTCCTCCTTCCTTGATCTCCCCAATCTCTAACTCTTTAGAGAGATAAAGAACAAAGAGAAATTATGATTTAACCCTAAAATCCGGGCCTTAAAATAGCCAGGAGATTTTTGGACCATTGGATCCTATTTGAAGGGAATGAACGGCCACGAATTGCCCTCAAAATCACTTTCCTGGGCCAAACACCACTTGTGACACGCCCATGTCACATGCCTTGTGCCTTAAGCGGAAAAAGAAACCGTCGCTTCCAGACCAGGATGAAAGTGAGGGGATAAGTTGTAAACTACTCTAGAGGGGGGGGGTGAATAGAGTATTCAAATTTTATGAATAACTAGTCAGCTCCCTTGGAGTTTATTTGCGGAATAAATAATCTGATACTTGAACCCTAAGAGCCTAACACAGTGAAGTGCACAAGTGAGAGAGTTAACTGAAATTTCAGATTAACTATAAGCCTATCACAGCAACTAGCAATCCTAGGTAGTTCTATCACAGCCACAGAATAAGTAATTTAAACAAAACAGCCAGAGACACAGGATATATAGTGGTTCCCTCTTAATAGGTACTCCACTCTTCTACCACCCTGGTAGGAATCCACTACAGGTTTTTGCTAAGGTGCCCTGCCACCAATGATCTAATTCAGGTAGATCAAACAGACCCTTTGAGCTTTTGATAAGGATGCTCAACCACAGGTTGTTGATAAGGTGCCCTGTCACCAATGTTCACTTTTGAAGAGGTGTGAAAACTCTTTTACAAAGAGGTTGAGAGGGTTAGATTGTCTTCTCTGTTGTTAATACAGATTAGAGAAGACTTGTGGATTCTCTAAAGAATCAAAGTCTCCCCCTGGCTCAGTGGAAGTCCAGGGAAAGCCTTTGCTTCAGGATGAAGGAGTTTCAGATATACTGAAACTAAATCCTCAGAGATCTGTAGACTGATTTTTATCAGGTCTTCAGATTCTGGAGCACGTGAAGCAGATCTGGAGCTCTTTCTGAAGTCTTGAAAACTCTAAGCAGATGCTCAGGAGACTTGAGAATGAAAGAAATTGCTCTGGGCTTATGCTTTAGGAAAACTTTTCTTCTTCTGATTGTGAGATGGTGAAGAGTTGCTCTGGAGATGCTTGAGAGAAAACAGCACAAAAAAATCTCTCTATATTTGTAACGTCTTGTTTTTCTGAGAAAAAAAATCTCTCTTAAATATGTCTTCTCATTTATCTTTTGGAACGGCTCTATTGATTTGAATTCTCGAGCCCTGCAATAGATTATCTCAAAATATAATATAGCAATAGGAATAGAATGACCTATTAGCTCTCTGTCAGTCCCAATAAGGAAATAAATGAATAAAAACAATCTCAGCATAAAGACTTGTCGTTCTTGGAAATAGCATACACCGCCAACGGCTAGAATACAGCCTGGCAATATATTTTGTATAATAAGACAAAGATGCTTTATCAAAATACGAAATCCCGTAATTTATGCTTAACATATTTGGTAAGTAATTCATTTGAATTTAAGCCATAAATTAGCAAAAACATTCTTCAGAAAATCTTTCTAACCACACGCTAAAACACTTGGAAATAAACCAAGGAATAAAATAAGTGCAAAATGTTAAAGGCAGACAGAAATCGTCGAACAGGGGTTCGATGATCGTCGACCTAGCTAACACAGATCGTCGACTAAAAGCGGAAATCTGTCGCAACAGAAATCGTTGACCAGAAATCGTCGACCAGCTCAAGATATCGTCGACCAACAAAGAATCTGTCGAAGCAGAAAATGTCGAACATCTCATGATGTCGACGACTAAGGCAAAAGATCTGTCGAGACAGAAATCGTGAAGCGAGAACACGATCGTAGAACTGCTGATGGCAGATCGTCGACCAACCTTCAGAGCATAATAAACTTGCTCTGAGATCGTCGACCATCGGTCGACGATAATTGTCTTGACTTCAACGATTCAATAGCCCTGCTATCGTCGATCAATGATCGACGATCGCGAGGCCTCGTTCGACGATGGTCGAACGGAAAAAGCCTTAACCAAAAATACATCTAGAACTACTAGCCTAAGCTCTAGGTCAGTTATAAACTGTCCTAGGGAAACTAAACAAGACCTAAACATGATCATATATAGTTATATGGATCAAGAGGGGCCGGAAAGGGATTACATAAGCCAAATCACATCCAGGGTACCAACACAGGACACGGTCCTGTGACACGGGCGTGTCACAGGCCGTGTGCCAGACACGGCTTCAGACTTTCCCGTGTCCAGCTCATGTTCATCAGTCTTCACAGACCACGGAGAAGGACACAGCCCTTGACACGCCCGTATCACAGGCCATGTGCTTAACATGGCTTGCCTCCTAGGATCGTCGACTGAATTTCGTCAACCTTATGGAAACACGTCGAACTCAGCAGGACACGACCCTCGACATGGTCATGTCATAGGCCGTGTGCCACACTCGACACCGCCCTGCGCAATACTCGACACCGCCCTGCACCACACTCAACACCACCTTGCCAACATAGAGTAGGAAACGGCTTTGAACATGACCGTATCCCCGGCCGTGTGTCTAACACAGAGAAAGACATGGCTTTGGGCACGCCCGTTTCCTAGGCAGTGTTCATAACCATGTCGCGGCCTCTCCACCACCACTTGAAGATATTCCGGATGCCGAAATGCTAGAACGTAAAGATTTTAGGCGACATGATGACTCTTTGGCCGCTAATGGAAGGCAACGTTACAATCTCCGTCCGCGGCATGCGAAGCCTACTTAAAGGCTTATTTGAAGAACATTTAGATTACCTTAAAATGCTTTATTTTATTTCGAACTTGTAATATTTTAATTTCCAGAATTTTTATTTGGTGTGTTATTAGCCATCCGGATTGATGAGCTTTCATATCAATCTTGGATGGTTGGATCTATTTTGTAACTCCTATATATATAAGGCTTATTAAGTGAATGAGGATGAAGAATAGAAACCGAAACCTATTTCTCTATGAGGAATTTCAGCCAAGCTTGTGACTAGCCCCCCCCCCCCCCCTGGTCTCCCTCTTCTCCCATTCAGCCTCTCCTCTCGTAGAGCCTTCGGCGTGGTCTCTTGGTGCGACTCCAAGGAAGAAGGAAGGAAACCTGACTTGGTGCAATGCTATTGGATCCATTCGGTGCGATGCCGGTGGAAATCGTGGAGAGAGTGATTCTCCCACAAGTTATCTAGTGTAGTTTCTACAAACGGGTTTGGAAAACTCTTTCCCTTCTATAGTGCTTCTTATCTTTAGATTTGTAGAGGTTTAACCATCGTGTACTCCGTGATATTAATTTCAATCGCCTTCAAATCTCTGAATAAAATTGTTGTTATTCTTGTTTTTTTATCCGGACCGGGTAGGTCCATTTTGCTTGAGCGGATCTTGGCTTATAGCCATGTTCTTGCTGGGTTGGCAACCTTTGCGTTAACTTTGGGAATGAGTCGACTCGTTTTTAATCGCTTTTTTGGAGTCGATCATTCTCCGATTGGGTTTATGCTTTATGCGCGAAACGATTACGTATTTAGGGCGGTAGATGCTTGTGTAGGTATGACGGATCAAGTGTGTGTTGAGTGGCGATCTAAAGCCTTCTCTCGTGTAGAAATCTGTTAGCGACATACGCTACACCTATTTGGAATCAGAGCCGGTCGTTTCAATTTCTATGTTGCAAATGTCTTCGCTCTCTTTCGTTTGCATGAATTAATCAAAAAAAACAAAAGTTTTTCTGATTTGCAAATAGCGGTCTAAAATCTTTATTTCTCTACAAAAATAGAAAAATAATTCACGTTCCTCGTTCATGTCACTTCAGGAAAATTTCAAAATATCATGTTTTAACTTTAGGTCCAGCCCTAGGAAAAATCATCTTTCGAAATTTTTGTAACCCTGTATGTGTACTAGACTAGGAATAGAGTACACTACACTGTCTTCGTCTAAGATGGCTGCAAATGAGCACAAGGGTATGAATATCGAGGCTATTGAGGAATTACGAACTGAGATGACGGAGCTTAGGACCATGGTAGCCCAAATCCTATTAAACC
Source organism: Platanthera zijinensis (assembly GCA_039513925.1). Lineage (NCBI taxonomy): Eukaryota > Viridiplantae > Streptophyta > Magnoliopsida > Asparagales > Orchidaceae > Platanthera > Platanthera zijinensis. Next base: position 79,468,422 of record CM077085.1, on the reverse strand, counting down.
AAGGGCGACCACCCCCACCCGTTAACGTGAGACAGCCTAACCGGCACCAACCGGTTAGCGATTCTTACTCTGATGGGAAATCTCCCCAAGTGCCTCATCAAGATCGTGATCGTCGCCTCGAGCGTGACTTAAATATTACGAGGGCCATTAAGATCGATTCCCCCACCTATTACAGCATCGAAGATCACCAGATCTTCCTCACCTAGGTTGTATACATGGAATGTTACTTTGAGTGGCACACCCTCTCCGAACTTCAGAAGGTCCAAGTCGCCGAGATGAAGTTAACTGGGCATGCTAAGACTTTTTGGCTAAATAAGGAGCGTAGACTAGGGACCGGGAACGGAGTCCAACTGGTTGGATAGCCTGTGATGAAGAACATGTTGTCATATCAGCACGTACCTGTATACCACCGTACACAGATGATTAATGAGCAAGCCACCCTACAGAAAGGCTCCAAATCTGTAGCCTAGTATATGGGCGAGTTAAAGGACTGTATGGTGCGTTGTAACCTTAGAGAGGTTCTCGAGGTTACATTATCTAGGTTTCGAAAGGGGCTATCCTCCGATATCCAAAGGAAACTCCTACGTTATGGACATACGGATTTGAACACGACTTTCAATGCCGCCCTTGACATTGAAAAAACATCTAGCCTCTAAGGCTCACTCCCATTATTCCCAAGCGAATGGTAAGTTTACACTTAGAGCATCCTCTTCCACATATAAGGATAAAGGGAAATTTTGGTATAACGAGTCAAATCGGTAGTTATCACTTCTAAGAATTCTAGGAATCCCACCAATGAGTGTATCCCCATAGAGAAGGTTAGTAAGTCCAATGCCACGTGTTATGCTTGTGTTGTTCAGGGACACTATGCCTTTTAATGCCCAACAAGGACTAAGGCCATAGCCCTATTAGATTCGACTACCGACCCCTCTAATCTAGTTTATGAGGCTGCTGAAGAGAGTGACCCAGATGGTATCCCGAGTGACTTAGAGGACAATCACCCCCTTATAGTGATTGGAAGAGGACGAGTATATTTTCTCTGATTTTTAAGAGTGGAGAGAAGTTCTGCAAATTTTACTTTTATAGCGGTAGTTGTGTGAATGTCATATCTGAGAATGTCGTTACACGTATGACCTTGAACCCAGAGCCCCACTCGACTCCATATCAGGTAGCCTGGATCAATAAGGTTACCGTCCCGGTCACCAAGCTATGCCTAGTTCCCCTCTCATTCAAACCCTATACTGATGAGGTGTGGTGTAATGTCATCCCTATGGACGCTTATCACGTGTTGTTAGGCCGCCCCTGGCTTTATGACCGTGATGTGACGCATTTTGGCAACGCAAACACGCATGAATTCAAGTTCAACGGCAAGACCATTACGTTGAGGCCGACCATCCTGAAGGAATCTGTAGGACCGGTTATGGACACCACGATCCCAGTTGAAAGGAAGACTTTGAGCCTAGTTGGGAGAAAGGATTTTATTAAGGACTAGTTTCTTTATGGAGTGATGTATGCTCTAGTCCTTCTGAGTGCAAAGTCGAATTCAGGAGTATTGGATGATCTCCCCAATGAGCTACGGGTATTGTTGGAAGAGTATAAAGATACATACCCGGATGAGTTTCCATCTACGTTAAACCCACTTATAGATATTTAGCATGCGATGGATCTTATCCCAAGGACTTCCTTGCCCAACCAGCCCCATTATCGACTCCATCCCACTGCCCATAAGGAGTTGCGGGTTCATATTGATGATTTGTTGAAGAAGGGGTTTATTAGGACTAGTATGAGTCCATGTGCGGTACCAGCTCTGCTTGCCCCCAAGAAGGCTGGTTCATGGCGATTGTGTCTTGAAAGTCGGGATATCAACAAGATTACCGTCAAGTATAGGTTCCCTATCCCACGGCTAGATGACATCTTGGATGTTTTATCGGGTGTTACTATATTTTCTAAGTTAGATCTCAGGAGCGGGTATCACCAGATTAGGATCTGTGAGGGAGATGAATGGAAGACTGCGTTTAAATCCAAGGATGGGTGATATGAGTGGCTTGTGATGCCCTTTGGTTTATCCAATGCCCCCAACACCTTCTCCCGGATGATGACACACGTCTTTCGACCGTACCTGAGGAAGTTTGTGGTAGTCTATTTTGATGACATTTTAGTCTATAGCACTTCCACTGTCGAGCACATCTCCCACCTTAATGTGACTCTTTCCACATTGTGGAGGAAAATTTATTCCTTAACCTTAAGAAATGTGTATTCTATGCTCCGGAGGTAGAGTTTTTAGGTTACATAGCCGGGTCTGAGGGAATTCGAGTCTATCCTTGAAAGGTTCGTGTTATTAAGTACTGTCCCGAACCGACTAGCCTATGAGAGATGCGTAGTTTCCACGGTTTGGATACTTTCTATTGCTGCTTCATATGAGAATTTAGTAGCATTATGGCACCTATTAGTGACTACATGAAAAAGTTTGAGTTCACTTGGACGAAGTCCGCCACCTTTGCATTCCAACGTATTAAGAATCTCATGACCGAGGAACCGGTGTTACGTTTACCTGACTTCACCAAGGTCTTTGAGCTTACCTGTGATGCATCAGGGGTGGGAATCAGAGGTGTTTTAAGTCAATAAGGTCACCCGGTTAGTTATTTCAGTAAGAAACTATCAGGCGCTAAATTTAATTATTCGAACTATGATAGATAGTTTTATGCGGTTATTCGATGTTTGCATCATTGGAGGCACTATCTCCTCTCAAAGGAGTTTGTAATCCTCTTCGATCATGACGTTTTTCATTTCATAAACGGTCAGCATAAAATTAGTCTGAGTCACGCTAAGTGGGTAGCTTTCTTGCAAGGGTACACGTTTACTCTTAAGCACATTAAGGGGTTTGACAATCGAGTTGTCGATGCACTTAGCCCGCCTTACCCTTTTGTTGTCTACCATGCAAGTCAATGTTATCAGATTCGAACGAGTTAAGGAAGAATACGCCACTTGCCCAGATTTCCACGAGATGTATTTATCCGCCCAGGATAGCTCTCCAACGACCGTATCCACATTTGTTCTTAAGGATGGTTTTCTTTTTAGGCACGGGAAGTTGTGTATTCCACGATCCTCTTTACGGCACCACATTATCTCGGAATTGCATAGCGGAGGTCTCAGTGGACACTTTGGGAGAGATAAGACCATTACACTCATTGAGTAGAAATTTTACTGGCCTAAACTTAGGTGATGGTTGGACGAATAGTGAGTTGTTGCCGTACATGTCAAGTATCTAAGGGCACTAAAACCAATATTGGGTTATACACCCCACGACCTATTCCTTCCGTACCAGGGGAAGACGTGAGCATGGATTTCATATTAGGCCTCCCCACCACTCTTCATCGACACGACTCTATTTTTGTAGTTGTGGATAGGTTTTCTAAAATTGCATACTTTCTCCCATATAGCAGGACCAACGAAGCATCTCACGTAGCTAAATTATATTTTAGAGGGGTCGTTAGTCATCACGGAGTGCCAAAGACAATTGTCTCGGATAGGGACGTGAAATTCACTAGCTATTTTTGGAAAACTTTATGGATTTTAATGGGAACCAAATTATTATTTTTCGTTGCATATCATCCACAAACCGACGCGCAGACAGAAGTGGTCAATCGTAGTTTGGGAAATCTTCTAAGGTGTCTTATGAGTGATCACAAGGGAACTTGGGATCTACTTCTCCCCCATGCACAACTGGCTTACAATAACTCTAAGAATAGGTCTATGGGTATGTCCCCAAATGAGATTGTTCACGGGTATAAGGATCGTGTGCCACTTGACCTGGTTCCATTACCTCCAACATATAAAGCAAGTCAAGTTACACAATCTTTCGCCCAACACATTCATGACTTGCACGCACATATCCGGGCAACCTTGACCTCCCAATACGAATCCTACAAAACACATGCTAATCAACATAGGAGAGTGTCACACTTTAAAGTCAGCGATAAAGTCTTAGTCCGCTTAGTTCCCGAGCGACTGCCAACTTGCACCGTTAGAAAGTTAGCTCCAAAGCGTGCCGACCCCTTCAGAATTTTAAAGAAACTTGGTGATAATGATTTTGTCTTAGATATGTCGGCTGATTGGGATGTTTCACTCATTTTTATTGTCTCGGATTTGACGATGTTTGTTTCGCCTCCACAAGAGTTGACTTATTTGTCGTCTTCTCCTTCCACTCAAAATTCTTTTGGTTTGGGGAGTGGTAGTACAGATGATATCTCTCCTCTAGTCTCCACAGGTTTAGCATCGGATGGTACGTTGTCTTCTTTTATTCCCACTGCTGACATGTTTCCAAGGTTTCCCAAAACCTTTCTTATACCAGACAGGATATTTGATGATGAACTGCTCAATACTACCGATGGTGCTACCCATCGCTTTCTCATCCGTTGGCGTGGACGCCCTCCTTTCGACAACTCATAGGTCCTCGAGACAGAGCTTCAACAATTGGATGTCGTTCTTCTCCGCTGCTATCTCCTGGACCATGCATCAGAGATACGTGACTTTGAGCGAGGGAGTATTGATGTCGCGGCCTCTCCACCACCTCTTGAAGATGATCCGGATGCCGAAATGCTACAACGTAAAGATTTCAGGCGACATGACGACTCTTTGCCACTAAAGTAAGGCGATCCATCCGCGGTGCACGAAGCCTACTTAAAGGCTTATTTGAAGAACATTTCAATTACCTTAAAATGCTTTATTTTTTTCGAACTTGTAATATTTTAATTTCCTGAATTTTAATTTTGTGTGTTATTAGCCATCCAGATTGATGAGGTTTAATCTCAATCTTGGATGGTTGGATCTATTTTGTAACTCCTATATATAGGAGGCTTATTAAGTGAATGAGGATGAAGAATAGAAAACTTAAACCTATTTCTCTACGAGTAATTTTGGCCAAGCTTGTGACTAGCCCCCCCCCCATGTATCCCTCTTCTCCCATTCGGCCTCTCCTCTTGTGGAGCCTCCGGCGTGGTCTCTTTGTGCGACTCCAAGGAAGAAGGATGGAAAACCCACTTGGTGCGACGGCGGTGGATCCATTCGGTGCGATGCCGATGGAAATCATGGAGAGAGTGATTCTCCCACAAGTTATCTAGTGTGCCTTATACCAACGGGTTTGGTAAACTCTTCCCCTTATCTAGTTCTTCTTCTCTTTAGATTTGTGGAGGTTGAACAATCGTGTTCTCCTTGATATTAATTTCAATCTCCTTCAAATCTCTAAATAAAATTGTTGTTGTTCGTGTTTATTTTTCCGGACCGGGTAGGTCCATTTTGTTTGAGCAGATCTTTGCCTATAGCCTTGGTCTTGCCCACAAAAGTGATTAGCAACCTTTGCGTTATCTTTGGGAACGAGTTGACTCATTTTTCACCGCTATTTTAGAGTCTATCATTCTCCGATTGTGTTTAAGCTTTGTGCGCGAAACGATTATGTATTGAGGGCGGTAGACGCTTGTGTAGGTGCGACAGATTAAGTGTGTGTTGAGTGGCGATCTAGAGCCTTCTCTCGTAAAGAACTCCGTTAGCGACATATGCTACACCAGCTTAGCATACACATCCTACTCATAATCGAGATTTGGGGCGTTAAAGTCAGTTCTGACAAGCATTGAATTTCAAAAATCAGATACATGGATCAAAAGTTATTGCTGTTTGAAGTTTAGATGTATTTTGAGCTCAATCTCATGTTTTATTGAAACAACTATTTATCAACAGCTTGGATCTGGAGGTCGCGTGTTAACTGTTGATGCACAGAAATGGAAAGGTTGCGGGCACCAGCAGATAACGGTTGTTCGGTCTCACTAGGACGAGGTGGAGAGGTTGATGGAGATGCGATGAATTCTTCTGCACACTCGAGATTAGAGCTTGCGCTTGATCAAGGGTTGTGGGGGTAAAGGAGGCGATGAGGACTGCAGAGCAACTGGTTACTTTGAGTCTCGAGTGAAGAGTGGATAAAGAGGAAAGAGGAGAGAGGGGCCGCTGGCAGCGGCAATAGCAGACTTCACCCGCTATGGCTTAAATGCCACACTTGCGATGGCTTTCCTTTAATTTTTAATCAGTATTACAGCTTGAGTCGAGTCCTTTACATGGAAAGCAAATAAAGGGTATAAAGGGGCAATCTGCGACTAAGGAAAGAAAATACCAGAGGCCACGCGGACTGAGTAGAGAGGTCAGCAGGACGCGCGGTTAGCTATTCCCACAACTCGCTAGACTAAGCCGAGCGGACTAGAAGATCAGGCCGAGAAGACAGGTGAGGTTGTGCGGAATTAGAAACTTAGTCCATAGGTCTTTATGCCTTGGTTGACCCACTCAACCATGCCTGCTGAATGAGAGGTATGTGGCCCTATTTATATGCTCGGAACGGTGACGGTCCTTGTAACGTTAACCTCGATAGAGTGGTTAGTTGTGCGAGTTGAGGAGAAGTCCGCCGAGTCCACACCACGTTGTGCGGTTAGGGACTTGTCTGCATGAATTGAACTGTTGTTGGAGGACTATGACAAGTCTGCCTATGTAGCACTAAGCGAGCCCGTGCCAAGTTATGCGAGCTAAGTAGAAGTCCGCCCACTGCTGGGAAGAAGCGGGCGCTGGAAAACTGGAGGGCTAGCTGGTGGATTGCAGAATGAGTCCGCCTAGCCTGCTGTGTATAGGATGAGGCAGGTCACCGGCTGCTGAGAAGAATCCGACACTAGGAAAGTTTTGGCGGACTGTATAATGAGTCTGCTTAGCTCGTGGAGGACAGCAGGAGTCCGCCTCTGCTGTTAGAGGCTTGTCGTTCCTATTGGGCGACAAGGGCTTGGCGACCAGGCAAACTGATTAGGCAGGTCGTGCATGCTGACGAGGTTGAGCAGGTAGTCGTTGCAGACTGGCGGCCTGGAGGCATGTCGCCATTCCTGACTGGTGGCCTGGAGGGAGGTCGTCTTTCCTATTATGCGGTGAGCTGGAGGCTTATAACCGCTGTTGATGGTTGACGGTCTAGAGGCAGGTTGCCACTACTGTCTGGCAGTGCACTGGTGTTGAGTCCGTGGTATACATGTTGAGTATGCCTCCTCTACTGAATGGAGACTAGTCTGCCGCCTTCTGCCAAATAGAAGGAGCAGGTCGCACATATTAGGCAGACTAAGTGGAAGCAGGTTGCTTGTTAGGCGACCTAAAGCTTGTTGTGTACTGTTGGGCGGCTTGGAGGCAGGTCGCCTACTTCTTTGTGGACAGAGATGTAGCAGACAGTAGTCCACAACTGTCGAAAGGTGGTCGCCTTGTGATAACGTAGCTTTTCTAGTCGGGCGACCTGCAAGAGAGGGCTTGAGAGCAGATCGTGCCTCCTACTGAGCATACAATTTTCGAGCGGTCTGGGTGGATAGGAATGCGAGTCCGCCACTTAGTTGGGTGGTTCATGCCTTTTGGAGAAGAATAAACCATAGCGCAGTTCGCTGACCTAACCGCGCAGCCTATAGGGGCAGACTAAGGAGGCAGTCCGCACCCCCTACAGAATAAGCCACTGCTCCGCGACCTGGGCGGTCAGGAAGGGAAGACTTCCCTAGCTGCACGGCTTGAGCGGACAGAAAAGTAAGTCTACCCATCCTTAGAAAAAAGTGGATGAAAGGCCACGACCTCTAGGAGGTACCAAGATCAAGCTGCGATATAACGCCCCATGCCGATACAACATGGCAAAGTCACGGCTCCACTATAGGCAATGCTACTGGGCTGCAACCCAAGCACCCCAACCCATCTCTAGCCCACTGGCTGGTTGTTTGTGGCCACAGCCTCCCTTTGATGATTCAAACTCGATAGTCATGCCCGCACTACGGGGACTTCCTAGGAGGTCACCCATCCCAGTACTACTCCAGCCCGAGCACGCTTAACTATGGAGTTCTATCAACTCTCATAGTTAAGTGTGCTCGGGCTGGAGTAGTACTGGGATGGGTGACCTCCTGGGAAGTCCCCGTAGTGCGGGCTTGACTATCGAGTTTGACTCATCAAAGGGAGGCTGTGGCCACCAACAACCTGCCAGTGGGCTGGAGAGGGGTTGGGGTGCTTGGGCTGCAGCCCGGTAGCATCGCTTAGAGCGAAGCCGTGACTTTGTCACGTTGTATCGGCTAGGGGAGTTATAATAAAAAGCGCAATTTTCATTATAACGTCCCCTTCCACCTTTCGTGACCACAGCGTCCCTTTGATGAGTCAAACTCGATAGTCCCTATAGTGCGCTCTTAATCAGAGAGATTCCCTCATAAAAGGGAGGCTGTGGCCACCAACAACATGCCTGTGAAGGGAGAGGGGTTGGGGTGCTTGGGCTATATCCCTGTAGCGTCTCCTAGAGCGGAGCCGTGACATCGTCACATTTTATCGGCTAGGGGCGTTACACGCAACTTGCGAGTTAGCAACCTTTGGAGGGATCGTTGATATCTTGGTTAACAACCTTCTTCCCGCAAGTTGTCAATGGTATTGATGGGGTGCTTAACCGCCTCCGTAATCTCGGCGGCCTTGTGCAAGGATTTGGTGACACCACTTTAATCGACCTATTCACTTCCTTGAAAAAGAAAGTGGTCTCTATGAACCGTGTAAACAAAGTTAAGGGTATGGTCGTGGAAGAGGAAGAAGATGAAGACAAGGAAGACAAAGATGACATGGTCAGCCTGGAAAGCCGAAGCCAAACAGCGTCTTCGGAATCCTACGGACAACCAGCGTGACCATGCGGTTAGATGCTGACAAATCCAAGCTCGAGGAGGTTGCTGACTTGAGCCATTCTCCATCGGACAGTGGCGGTTACTCGCCATCTGATGTCTACGTTGACAGTGAGACTGATTCAAGCACCCATGCGGATAAAAAGCACAAGCCGAACGATTAGAATGGATGAATTTAACTTGTAATTTTTTTGTTTTTTGGGAACCGGAGGTATTATTTTGTTAACCACGCAGTCTGGATTTTTTATTTTTGATAAAGAAATGAAAGTTTACTTACCTTCTGTATTGTGTATTCTGTTGTGATTTTACTTACTTATATATTCAAACGACCTTATTTACCTTTCTTGTCTCCGATTAAGAATGATAAATAAAGAATTAACAAAATGAAGATCTATGTGAACACACAACTCTGCGGCATCATTCTAGAAAACCAAAAAGAAGAGATTAATAGTTTTAGCAGATGCTTGCGAGCTTACTGCAATTCGATGGTCCTTGAAAATAGAGTGTAGAGCCACAAACAGGGAGATTAGGTGAGTAGTCACCATTAACTAATCACTAATATAAATCCACAGTTGGTTGCGACTTATTTGAAAACCAATTAATAGGCAACATTTGCATTGCGAGCAGGTTTTTGGGATAAGCAACCTGCGGATTACTTGAGAATACGCACAATGAATTCCAAGCCATGCGGGTAGTGCGGCTAATCGCGGCAAGTAACTCGAATTATTGCCGCTATCAATATGAGTAAACTAGGTAATGGGCCGACTGATGGTAAACTGAATTCACATTAGACTTGATGCGGCAAGTCACAGGCCGAAAAGAATATGCAATATAAGTCAGCAAATTCCGACTATAAATAAATTGGGATAAGTCGGTCAGATACGCCGAGTATATTAATTACAAACCGGGAAACAGATGAAAGTTAGCCGGATAGAATAAACCAAGAATAGTAACCACACGGCCTGCGGACAAATAGTGATTGGATTGATAACTTTGTCAGCGAAATCAAAAATCCCAAGCCACCAAACAAAAGCCAAGGAGTGTGAAGCCGCTAAAGCCTTTGCGGATAATGCTGATGATGCGTCTTCTAGCCAAAAAACACAGGAGTTTGGCAATGCATGCATGATATAATTTAATATAAAGGATACATTTGCTTAACTCGCGTCTTCTATCATTTCCATCATTCATTTCATTTATTGTTTTTGAATATTTCCATTAAACTTGCTATCTAAACTTATGCATTGATGAATGGTCGCAACCAAAGTTTAGTGAAGTCTAGTCCTCAAAACTTGAGTCTGGCTCGCTTGCTTAGAAATTGGCAAAGCATAAATTGCTTAAAGATAGAAAGAATAAATAAGAACTCATGCCACACCCACTAATTTTCTAGCTCGCCAAGAGAATGCGATCACATGAATATGATCTAATTGCAATTCTGCGAGCTAAGAAAGATGGGCTACAGACTTAGGTGACCAAGCTGGCAGGTGAGGACTAGGCTTGCATTGCTATCCACACATGGTCACAAAAACTGTAAACTCCATCACCTAAGAAGAAAATATCTTGGCGACCTGATAGATCAAACCTTGCAGACTGAAGCAAATAATAATGTTCGATTTGAACGAGCTGAAAGAAATTAGCTACAGACTTAAGTGACCAAGCGGGCAGGTGCGCGCAAGGTGCATTGTGAAAGTGAAGGGATAGATCTAACTTTACTCTAGAGGTGGGGTAAATAGTGTATTTTAAAAACTTCAATTTAATTTTTATAGCAGTTATAAAAAAGTTATATATATATATATATATATATATATATATATATTATATTCACAGCATACAAAAAAAATATATCACAGACGATACAAGGATTTTATAGTAGTTCCCCAATAAATCTTGGTACGTCTACTCTTCTAACACCTTAGTCGGTATCCACTATAGGTTTTTGCTCAGGATCCTTTTCACCAGATGATATATTTTCTAATGGAGAACTAGCAACCCTTTTGGCTTTTGACCAGGTACCAAAAAACCAAGCTTAAGACTTTTGATCAGGTGACTTAGGAACCAAGAGTTAATTTTTGAAAGGAGTTAAAACCTTGTACACAGTTTAAAGGTAAACTAAAAGATTGATATGTTGTCTTCTCTGTCAAATATCTCTGAGAAGACTTAGTGGATGATGTTGCAAAAATTCCCCCTTATTTGAATAGAGATTGTGATCAGGAGAGGGAACTTTTCTTCAGAGTGTAGGCCTTCTTGTATGCTTCTGCTCTCTAGTAGATGTTTCTGAAAGAATTATATTAGTTTGCCTCTCAGATTTGAAGATTTGTCACTAGAAGAGTCTGAATATGAATATCTCTATCTCTGTATATGTAAGTCTGTATGTCTATCAATGTCTACTTAAAGCAGCAATCTTCTGAATATATATATAGAATGTCTGAGAGGAATTCAAATATTTGAATTAATCGATTCTTGAAACGTTTGAAGAATCACTTGAGAATTTGTAACTGCCTTGGAATTAAATAGATTTAAAACTCTATGATGAATCCATATTTAATGCTGCCTTTAATGGCTATATTCAATATAATATTTAGCATTAAATATCATAGTTTCAGTTACCAAACATTTTGAAATCATTCTTTCTTCTATTGATAGAGAAACTGTCGGATTCGTCGAACTCAGCAAGGATTTCATCGAACAGAGCATGGATTTCGTCGAACTGATCTTTTACAAATTGAGCTATCACTTTCATCGTGCTGAGCTCTACATTCGTCGAACTGAGCTCAGAGTTCGTCGAACTAAGCTCAGAGTTTGAGATCTAAGATTGTTTAACTGAGCTTGGCTTTCGTCGAACTGATCTTTCACAAACTGAGCTATGACTTTCATTGAGCTGAGCTCTGCATTCGTCAAACTAAGTTCAGAGTTCATCGAACTATGCTAAGAGTTTGACATCTGGGTTAGTAGAACTGAGTTCAGAGTTCTTCAAACTGAGCTTCTCTGGAATTCCTTCTGAAACAACTCTGGAAATAAAATATGACCCTTGTCTATACAAGTTGGGTCAAAATAAATTCCTAGTAGTAGTCCTTGCCCAAATCAATAATAAGGAGTTCCAACAATCTCCCACTATTTGGGTGAGGATACTATAAAACATGAAAAACAAAAAGCAAAAATATTTATCATGTAGAAACATAAGATTTCAGTAGATATATAAATATTTTTGGGGAAGTTATAATAATAATGTTCAAAAACATAATTAAAGTTAGGAATCCGTCTTAGTTATATCACATGAAGGATCTGAAGAGGACTTGGTGAAGATCAGTTGTCTTGTTGGATCATCTCACTACCTTTTGCTTAGCTTTAGATCTTGAGAACCAATAATATTTTGGGAAGAGACTGTAGGGACAACAGCTTCTGGATGCAATCTCATATATTCATCAACATTAAACATGCTTTTCTTCAGATACCTGTCCAGTTCCTGTTGCGTATAAGAAGACAAAGTAGTAAACTGAGAGGTATCCTTACCTTTAGTTTTTGTATTCTTTATCTGAGAAAATACAACTAGGCCCTTGAACCTAGCCATTCTGTAAACAAGATCTAATAGTGGTTTAATCACTAGAGAGGCTAGGCTATCTTGGCTAGCATGTTTCTAGCTGCTTTGTCTACCATAAGTCTAAGACCATGTAGGTCTTTCTTGTCTTGTAGATCTTTCTTGCCTGAACTGAGTTGTTCTAGAATTATGAGAAATAGGCTTCTAAGAAGAAGATGAAATACCTAAAGATCATCAAAATTATGCATATGAGATTCATCCCATTAAAAAGTTGGAGGGGAACAAACTTGCTCAAAAATATCAATCATAATAGTCTATGGGACATGATCAAAACTGGTAGAGACATCTTTTACAAGGTGTTCTAAGGCTGACGCATTAATAGGAGCAGAGTAACAAACTATTTTTCTAGAAAGATCCTCTCCAAAATCTGGTAGGCTGGTAATATGACTATGCAGTAATTCAAAATTGTCACATAACATTTATAGTGAGCTAGACAAGCTAACACTGAGATGACTTATGTCATTTCTGTATCAGGAACTTCAACAAAATAAGTTGCTGCTACTAGAGTTTCTTCATTTGGAGAATATTCATCAAGCATGTCCCCCTACCATGATCAAGGGAAAACTGAATCTTAGCCCCCAGAAGAAGGGACAAAATGGGAAGAGGAAAGATAGCCGGATAGAATAAACCGAGAATACTAACTGCACGGCCTGTGGAAAAATACTGATTGGATTAAAAACTTTGCGAGCTAAATCAAATATCCCAAGCCACAAAACTCAAGCCAAGGAGTGTGAAGCCTCTAAAGCCTGTGTGGATAATGCTGATGATGCGTCTTGTAGCAAAAAAACACAGGAGTTCGGCAAAGCATGTATGATATGATTTAATACAAAGGATAATTTTTCTTAGCTCGCGTCTTCTATAATTTCTATCATTAAGTTTATTTCTTGTTCTTGAATGTTTCCATTAAACTTGCTATCTAAATTTATATATTTCTCAATGGTCGCAACCATAGTTTAGTGAAGACAAGTCCGCACGACTTTGAGTCTGGCTCGCTTGCTAAGAAATTGGCAAAGCATACATTGCTTAAAGATAGCCAGAATAAATAAGAACTCATGCCACACCCACTAATTTTCTAGCTCGCCAAGGGAATGCGATGATAGGAATATGATCTAATTGTGCATTTAGAAGATCGCTCCAGTTCGCATAATATATAATATTAAGAAGATGCTGACTTTGGCGAATATCAATTCCTGCCCGTGCTTTCATTAGTTATGAATCAAATGATAAATTCTGCGAGCTAAGAAAGATGGGCTACAGACTTGGATAACCAAGCGGGAAGGTACGCACTAGACTAGCATTGCTTTCCTCACAGTGTCACAAAAACTGTAAACTCTATCACCCAAGAAGAAAATATCTTGGCGACCTGATAGATCAATCCTTGCAGACTGAAGCGTATAATAATGTTCGATTTGCACGAGCTAAAAGAAATGAGCTAAAAACTTAAGTACGGAGCTCGATAAAATAAGAATAATTCGTCGAACTCAAATTTTTCAAACAGAAATTTTACTGCTTTCCAAAGAATAATCAAACTCAAATGTTGTTAAACTCTTTCACTGAGTGGATTATTCCTACCAGGAGATATCATCCAGTTGAATATAAAAATTAACCTGAATATTCCTATATTTCTACTTATTATGACAAAAAACAAAGACCCAAGATAATCAGGGTCAAGAACACCTAACTTGTTTTTAATACAGGAAAAGAACTATCATAGCATAGAGGAATAGTGTTATTTGTATAGTGGGTGTTCTAAACACATGAAAGGTCAAAAAGCTTATCTAATAGACTTCAAAGCAAAGATTCGACCAAAAGTCATATTTGGAGACTCCAACTGTGGCCAGACAAAAGGCTATGGCAATTTCAAAGTTGGATTAGTTACCTTCAGAAATGTAGATTATGTGAAAGGTCTTACGCATAACGTTATCAGCATCAGTCAACTTGTGATAAAGGTTATAAGGTATCATTTCATAAGTCTTTATGCTCTATTATATCTAGTGAAAAAAATTGTTTTATTTGGGGTTAGACAAGGTAATATATATTTAGTTAATTTTAATTCTGCTAAAACTGAGATATGCTTGTTTAATCAGATAAGTAAAACAAATGAACTTTCACATAAAAGATTAGGGCATGTAAATCTTAGAACTCTTGCTAAATTATCTAAGGATAACCTTGTCAGAGGACTACGTTCTGGATCTTACAAGAAGGAAGGACTTTGTAGGGCTTGTTAATTATGTAAGCAAACTAAAAATAGTTTTAAATCCATATCTAAAAGTGATTCACCCAGAATTTTTTATTTGCTACATATGGATCTTTTTGGGCCTATTGCAATACAAAGTTTAGGAGGGAAGTCATACACATTAGTATTTGTTGATGATTTCTTAAGATTCTCTTGGGTGTTCTTTCTCAAGAATAAGTCTGATAACTTCAGAATTCTTACAGAGTTTCTTAGGAACATCAAGATTGAGTATTCTACTTAGATTGCATTGATCAGAAGTTATCATGGCAATAAGTTTGAATCTCTTCTGATTAGAGAATTCTGTGGGAATGAAGGAATCAGAATTGTTTCTTTGCTCCTAGAACTCATCAACAAAATGGGGTGGAAGAAAGGAAAAATAGAGCACTAATTGAATCTGCTGGAACATTACTTATAAATGCTCACTTACCCTTATCCTTTTGGGTAGATGTAGTAAACACAACAAATTTTGTTCTTCACAGAAGTCTCATACATAAACTCAAGGGTAAGACTCCCTATGAATTTCTTAAAAATAAGAAACCTAAATTAAATTATTTTAAAAAATTTAGGTGTAAATGTTATATTCATAATAATGACAAGAAAAATTTAAAAAAATTTAAGTTTAAGTTACAGATAAAATATTTCTTGGTTATTTTCTTGTCAGTAAGGCTTATAGGGTTTATAATAATTCTACCTATAAAATAGAAGAATCCATATATGCATCATTTGATGAAACTAACATGCTTTACAAGGAGAGGAATACCTCTACCACAAAAAATTTTCAACAACAAATTCTCTGTGAGAAACTAGATGAATTAAACCTAAAGCAAGAGGATACATTGCATCCTTCTCAACAGATTGTTTAAGAGAGTGATGAAGTTAATTCTGAAATTTATATTGAAAAAGTTTCCTCTTCCCATTTTGTCCCTTCTTCTGGGGGCCTAGATTTAGTTTTCCCGGGATCAAGGAAAGGGGAAATACTTGATGAAGAAGCTCAAAATGATGAAACTCTTATTGCAGCAGCTGATTTTATTAAAGTTCCTGATACTGAAATGACTGAAGTCATCTCAGTGTTAGCTTGTCTAGCTCACGGTAAATATTTTTTGACAATTTTGATTTACTACATAGTCATATTACCAGCCTACCAGATTTTGGAGAGGATCTTTCTAAAGAAATAGTGTGTTACTATGCTCCTATTAATGCCTCAACATTAGAACAGCTTGTAAAAGATGTCTCTACCAATTTTGATCCAGTCCCACAAACTATTATGATTGATATTTCTGAGCAGGCTTGTTCCCCTCCTACTTTTTCTTGGGATGAATCTCCTATGCATATTTTTTATGATCTTCAGGTATTTCATCTTCTTCTCAGAAGCCTATTTCTCATCATTCTAGAACAACTCAGTTCAGGAAAGAAAGATCTACAAGGCAAAAAAGACCTATATGGTCTGAGACTTATGGTAGATAGAGCAGTCAGCAATATGCTAGCCAAGACAGGCCAGCCTCTCTAGTGATTGAACTAGAAATAGATCCTGTTTACAGAATTGCTAGGTTCAAGGACGTAGTTGCACTTTCTCAGATAAAGAAGGCAGGAACTGAAGGTAAGGATACGTCTCAGTTTACTACTTTATCTTCTTAAAGGCAACAGGAACTGGACAGGTATCAGTAGAAAAGCATGTTTAATGTTGATGAATATATGAGATTGCATCCAGAAGCTATTGTCCCTACAGTCTCTTGCCAAATTATTATTGGTTCTCAAGATCTAGAATAAGCAAAAGGCAGTCAGATGATCCAACAAGACAACAAATCCTCACCAAGTACTCTTCAGATCCTTCATGTGATACACCTCAGAATATGTTTTTGAACATTATTGTTATAACTTCCCCAAAACTATTAATATATCTGCTGAAATCTTATGTTTCTGTCAGATAAATATTTATGCTTTTTGTTTTTCTTGTTTGATAGTATCCTCACCGAAATAGGGGGACATTATTGGAACTCTTTATTACATATTTGGGCTAGGATTACTATTTGGAATTTATTTTGACCCAACTTGTATAGACTAGGGTCATATTTTATTTCTGGAGTTGTTTCAGAAGGAATTCTAGAGAAGCTCAGTTCAACAAACTATGAAATCAGTTCTACTAAATCAGATCTCAAACTCCGAGCTTAGTTCGACAAACTCTGAGCTTAGTTCGACGAACACAGAGCTCAGCTCGATGAAAGTGATAGCTCAGTTTGTAAAAGATCAGTTCGACGAAAGCCAAGCTCTGTTCGACTAACTCAGATCTCAAACTCGGAGCTTAGTTCGATAAACTCTGAGCTCAGCTCAATAAAAGTGGTAGCTCAGTTTATAAAAGATCAGTTCGAAGAAAGCCAAACTCATTTCGACGAAATTCTTGTTGAGTTCGACGAATCTGACGGTTTCTCTATCAATAGAAGGCAGAATGATTTCAAAATGTTTTATAACTAAAACTCTGATATTTAATGCTAAATATTCTATTGAATATATCCATTTAAGGCATCATTAAATATGGATTCATCATAGAGTTTTAAATCTATTTAATTCCACGGCAGTTACAAATTCTCAAGTGATTCTTAAAATGTTTCAAGAATCGAATAATTCAAATTTTTGAATTCTTCTCAAACATTCTATATATATATTCAGAAGATTGCTGCTTGAAGTAGACATTGATAGACATACAGACTTACATATACATATATACAGAGATACATATATTCTGCTAAAGACTCTTCTAGTGACAAATCTTCAAATCTGAGAGACATCCTAATAAAATTCTTTCAGAAACATCTACTGGAGAGCAGAAGAATACAATAAGGCATACACCTTGAAGAAAAGTTCCCTCTCCTAATCACAATCTCTATTAAAATCAGGGGGAGCTTTTTGCAACATCATCCACTAAGTCTTCTCAAAGGTACTTGATAGAGAAGATAACATCTAAATCTTTTTGTTTACCTTTAAATTGTGTACAGGGTTTTAACTCCTTTCAAAAGTTAACTCTTGGTTCCTAATAAACCTGATCAAAAGACTTAAGCTTGGTTTTTGTGTACCTTGTCAAAAGACCAAAGGGTTGCTAGATCTCCCTTAGAAAATAGATCTTTTGGTGATAGGGCACCTAAGTAAAAACCTGTATTGGATACCTACTATGGTGGTAGAAGAGTAGACATACCCAGATTTAATGGGGAACTACTATAAAATCCTGGTGTCGTCTGTGATTGATTATTTTTTATTTTGTGTGTTGTGAATATAATCTATATATATAACTATTTTTACAACTGCTATAAAAATAAAATTGAAGCTGTTAAAATACTCTATTTACCCCACCTCTACAGTAAAGTTAGATCTATCCCTTCACTTTCACAATGCACCTTGCGCTCACCTGCCCGCTTCACCACCGTTTATACGGTATTGAGCTTTTAGTCTTACTGGCACGCAGGCCTCAGACTCTCATTATGCAACTGACGAAAGCTCAATGCCTTGACATTCTCATATATAGTCGACATAACGCAGGTACAGATCAACCACCCCCCGTTTCTCAAGTCGCCTTGCCATCACCGAGTACAACATACTCGAGGCTATATCTAAAGGCACGGGTCAGTTTCACCTTTCCTGTTCGGCAAGAAGCCTTTTCAGAGCTCGCAGCTCACACTAGCCATAATATTCGCCAAGGACAGGCTTCACAATAGCCATGCTATCCACCAAGGACTGGTTATGCTATCCACTAAGGACTGGCTACATTTTCCACAATGGACTGGCTACACTATAGCCACAGCACAAGCAATACATGAGTATTTTCCTGGACTTCCTCATTCCAGTCCTTCCTGCTACTTCCCTTCACAAGCACAACCCCTTGACTCCACAAACTACACGTTTATATGCGGAGTCTTCTCCGGTGTGCAATATACAACATAACCAATCAAGACCAACCTATTTAGATGGGCTTCACACAGTATGCCAATCCCGTACTACACATTTCTGGGTCTAAATGCAGACTCAATTGGGGATAAAACCTATAAACCCACGGGGATCACTTACTCTTCGACCTTTTGGTGGAGGATCCAATGCTCATGCATAAAGGAGGACTTCACATGTCCATGAAGGAAGATCGTTACCCTTGATGATCTCTTGGGATCCATCAAAATTCCAGCCATTTGGAAAGCACCGCAGTGGCTTTTCCTTCACAGAACTGGCCTCGAAACTCGAATCGGAACTTGGGAGCTCCACCGGTGTCTTGATCTTCTCCTACTTCTCCTACCTCCTCTCCCTTTTCTCTTCTCTTTTAGAAAGCGAATAATCCAAAGCATGAGTGAATTCTTCACTCAAAGCCTTGACTTAACCCAACAGGAAATTATCTGGGCCATTGGATCTAGGATGAAGGAATCGAACTGCCACAAATCGGTCTCAAAGTCCAATATTTGGGTTGACACGGCCTGTGAAATGCCAGTGTCATAGGCTGTGTACTGCAAGCGATACATGAACCGACTTACCCAAACCAAAACATGGGTTACGACACGCCCGTATCAATCCCCTGACACGCCCGTGTCAGTAGGTTAACGCCCGTGTTGAGGGGCGTATCACTCAAACGACACAGGATCAACATTCCCGAAAAAGACACGGATGGGGCACACGCCCGTGTCCTTAGCCGTGTGCCTAACACGTCCCTGTGAAACGCGCGTATCACAGTCCATGTACCACACTCAATGCTGCCTAGTCCGAGCAGGACACGGCCTCAGACACGCTCATGTCCCTGGCCGTCTCACCTCTCGACGATCGTTAACTGAGCTATGTCGAGAACTCGACTCGAAGCTCACAATGAAGGACAAGCCATGGGACACGCCCGTGTCCCAGGACGTTTGCCGCTGGACACTCCCTGGGACACGCCCGTGTCCCATTCCATGTCACCCAACCTGAACTCCAATTTTTAATTTGGGGTGTTACAACCCTCCCCTCCTTACAATAAATTCCGTCCCGAAATTTTCTCACATTAAGGAAACCCAGCAAACAGAATGCTATAACTTTAAAATGATCGTTTTAACAAAAAATGGACTTTATAATTGTTCAAACAAACAACTCGGGAAAATCAGCTCGCATGGTCTTCTCTCGCTCCCATGTTATCTCCTCACGACCACAATTGTCCCACCAGACTTTGACTATCCCTATTATTTTGTTCCGCAACTGTTTATCGGCTCTATCCTCGATCTGAATGGGTCTAACCTCTGTCGTTAGCCCATATTCGACCGGTACACGATCATTCTCAATCACTTGAGCTGGATCTTTGATGGTTTTTCGATGCACTGAGATGTGAAACACATCATGCAAGCTACTTAGTTCTGCCGAAAGATCTAGTCGATAGGCAGCTTCCCCAACTCACTCCACCACTTCAAACGGACCAAGATATCTCGGAATTAGCTTTTTAAACCGTCGAATCCTGGACACGCCTTTGAAGGGTTTGATCTTCAAATATCTTGGACTTAGGTTTTTCAACCGCCGCAAACTCCACGTTCCGGTGCTTGGCATTGTAGTACTTTGCTTGTCGATCCTTGGCTATCAGTTGTCTCTCCCGTATAGAGCGTATTGTCGAGTTAGCCTCTTCGACTTCCTTATGCTTATAAAACTTGGATTCGCTTGCTTTTGCACAAGCTAACGGTCTACGACACTTGCGACCATATAGAGCTTAAAACGGTGCCATTCCGATGCTCGCTTGTTAGCTATTGTTGTAGGAAAACTCCACCATATAGATATGATCTTCGCATCTTTTACCAAAATCCAGGGCGCACATTCAGAGCATATCTTCCATCGTCATGTTGGTCCGCTCAATCTGGCCATCCATTTGGGGATGAAAGGTCATACTGAATGCTAACTTTGTTCCCAACAATTGATGGATTAGCCTCTAATCATTTGATGGGAATCGCCCATCACGTTAACAAACGATGCTCCGAAGAACACCGTGCAATCGGATAATATTTTCCACATAGAGCTTTGCTAAGGTTTCCACTGAATCGTCCTTCTTATTATGTAGGAAGTGAGCCACTTTTGTCAACTGGTCTACAATCACCCAGATTGAATCATTCCCGCGTTGAGATCTCGGCAACCCGTGCACAAAATCCATTGAGATATCATCAAACTTCCACTCCGAAATATGTAACGACTTAAGGAAACCGCCCGGCTTTTTACTTTTCGCTTTGACCAATGCACAAGTTTGACACTTACCCACATAATTTGCTATGTCTTTCTTTAGTCCTGGCCAGAAGAATAATTTCTTCATATCCTTGTACATCTTTGTGCTCCAAGGGTGAATTGAGTACTTTGCAAAGTGAGCTTCATACATCTACTCTTCTCTCAACTTACCCGTACTTGGGACGCACAATCGGCCATCTTTTCGTAATAAGATGTCATCCCAGGAAAATTGTCCATCTAACCTATCCTCTGCATAGCGTTATGTTAAAACATCCTATTATTGATTTGGGTAAGGATCACTATGTCCTTAGGAATGTGTCTTGACCTCATTGTATAGTTTTAAAGGTCAAACTAGAATAGGTTTAAGGCTTAGAACTTAGGTTTGAAAGCAGCCCCCAAGACCTCCTAGATCAGATTACAAGTGCAGAAAGACTAAGGCAATTATCGTCGAGCTCAGATGGACGAGGCGTCGAACTCAGTTCCACTATCTCTGAGCTAAGTTCGACTAGTCATCGAACTCGGTTCGACGATCTCCGAGCTCAGATCGACGTTTCTTTTTCAAGTAAAAATCCTGTCTCTGAGCTCAGATCGACGGTAGTCGAGCTCAGATCGACGATTTTCTTGAGAGATCGACGATTTCAGGATTTCAAATTTAGTCAGTTATGGAATTCAGATTTATTCATATCCAGCATTTAATGCAAAGGAATTTATAGCCGTTTCAATCAATCTTGACCATTTTTCAAGGAGACTAAAAGGAGAATGTTTCTTAGGACTTTCCTCCAAGGATAGATATCAATTAAAGAAGTCATTTATGACTGGCCAACGACTATCTAGAAGATTGGATTTCAATATATCATTTTCAGACAACGGAGACAGATAAGATATATAACAACAATAACAAGAGAAAACCATGAACAAGATCTGAGATCGGTGAGACACATACAGGAACTACATGATTACAGTTTCTCATCTCTGATTCAAGTTTTTCAAGGCTTTATCAATAAGACTCCAGACACATCACATTTCAGTCTTTGCTGAAATCATCATTTGCTGGAGATCTCATCTTTCTGAAGTCCTATCACCCTTTACAAAGCTTCATCTCCTGAACAACTGCAAATCTCAGGGGGAGTTTTGACATCATCAATCCACTAGTCTTCTCTTTGACTGTTGAACAGAGAAGAGAAACTTCACCTCCTTTTCTTTTCTTTTGCTGTAAAAGGGTTACTCAAAACTCCCTTCAAAAGTTTTCTGTTTGGTTTCTGAGACCTTGTAAAAACTCAGTGGTGGCAAGACACTTGATCAAAAAATCTAGTTTGGTTTTTGAGCACCTTATCAAAAGCTCATTGGTGCCCAGGACACCTGATTAACTATTCCTGTAGTGGATTCCTACCTAGGGTGGTAGAAGAGTGGATGTACTTAGGTTAATTGGGGAACCTCTATAGATCCTTGTGTCCTCTGGTTGTTTGTGTTTTATTTGCTGTGTGTTGTGATTTTGTTTCTTGCTTTACTTTGTTTTTATTTACTGCAAGCACAATACACTATAATTACATTAAGTCTTCCACAGCCAATTAATTTTTAATTTGCAAAATTATTTTAATATACTCTATTCACCCCCCCCCCCTCTAGAGTAAAGTTAGATCTTACCCTCACTATCAATTGGTATCAAAGGCAGGTTGGTTATTCAACAACTAGATCTTCACCAGATTGGTTGTTCCTACAGGCTAACACCTGAACCAAAAGATCTCTGATAAGATCAACCTTAATAGAGGGTTGCTATTTCTATTATATTTATTTTAATATAAATCCATGGCACAGAACAAACACTATGCAAGCACCAGACCTCCAGTGTGCAATCTTTCTAAGTTTGCACTTTGGAAGGCAAGGATTAAATTATACATGAATTCTATTGATAAGGATATCTTTAATTCTGTTTTGACAGTGTATCCAAGACCTCCAGAAACCACAAGTACAAGTGTTGTTCCACCCCCTTCTGGAACAAATGCAGACATCAAGAAGTGGAAAGTTGCTGATGCAAAGGCAATGAATATTTTGGCTCAGACAATGTCTGATGATATATTTCAAAAAGTAGCTGAATGCAACTCAGCAAAAGAAATATGGGACAATCTATATGAGCTTGTGTCAGGATCTGCATATGAAAGAAAAGACAGAAGGTCCCATCTCATAACCCAGTATGAGAATTTCAAGAAGGGAGAAACTGAGTCAGTTGCTGACATGTATAACAGACTCAGTCTAATTGTCAGTTAAGTGAAACTTTCGATAAGGAGATCTCATTGACTGAACTAAATAATAAGATACTAATGTGCTTCCCCAGCACTTGGGACTCAAGGATCTGGCCAATCAAGGATGCCAAAAGCCTAAATGAGATCACCACTAAAGCTCTATTGGGCAAGCTCAAGTCTTATGAGCTGCTCATCAAAAATAAAGATAAAGAACAAAAGGTAGCTTCTCCAGCAACAAGGAAGGAGAAAACAATTGCTTTCAAAGCTTCATAAGATCAGCCTAAAGACAAGGTCACAGGCAATGAAGAGCTATTGAGTTTACTGGCCAAAAGATTTTACAAGATGGCTAGGAAAGATTTCAGGAAAAGGTCATCCAGAGGCCATGAAAAGCCAAGGTATGAAAAGTTTAGTAACAAAGAAATTATTTATTTTGGATACAGGAAACTAGGACACATTGTGCCTGACTGTCCAGAGAATCAAAATAAGGACAAGAAATATAAGAAAGATAGGAGAAGAGAAAAAGACTCTAGGAGAAAAAACAATGACAAATCCTCCTCCAGCAAGAACAAACACACAAGGAAAGGATTTGTAGCAGAAACCTTTAGTGAGACTGATGAGGAATAAGAGGCTTCATTAAGCTCAAGTGATGATGAAGATGATGCCCAAGAGAAGGAGTTCTGCATAATGGCTATCAATGCCTCTCAACATAATTCTAATACAGAACATGAGTCAGGATCTGAATCTGAACCTGAAATTGAAGAAGATCTGGTAATAGACTCTTTTGATTTTGATTCAGAGGACTTAAAATTATAATTTAAGGCACTGTGTTTAGACCTTCTCAAGTCTGAGAAAGAGATTATCTCTCTCAGAAATCAACTATCTGAACACAACATTTTAAAATAAGATAACCTCAAACTCACTGAGGAGTTAGAATATTGTAGGGAGCAGATAGCTTCACTGAAAAGTGAACTATCTCAGGCAATGAAGTTTGAAGAATCCCTCAATGGGAGAAGCATCAGACTGATGGACATTTCAAGCACAGTGAATTCTAGACTTAACAATACACTGGGCTTGGGTGCTTCATCCAGCCAACCTATAGTATTAATAACCCCAATCAAATTTATCTCAGATAAAAGAAAGGGAGTTGTAGAGGTAGCTAGGAAGAATTCTGATATTCCTAAGAAAAATAAGGTTCAACGGAAAACGTCGAACAGAGCTCGACGATTTTCGAACGAAGCCCAGCAATCTCAAGCTAAATCGTCAAACTCAAGTCGACGATCTCTTAACTCTGAACTTAGGCAAAGTCGATCATCGAATGGAGGTCGACGATCTGAACCAAGATCGTTGAACACAGCTCAGAGATCGTCAAAATCAGCTCAGAGATCGTCGAACAGAGCTCATAGCTTTGAACATTTTTTAAGGGTAAGTCAAACTTCAATCCTAGAGGTCCTACATCCCAAGGCTTCAACCCTTATGCTGAATGGATAATACCTCCTAGGAGATATCATCCTGAAGGCTATAAGAGTCAGCCAGAGATGTCTTTTATTTAAGATTTTAAAGGTTATCAACCTAGGCCCAAGGTAAACCGGGCCAAAAATAAATAAATTGTTGTATGTACAGGTGAAGACCTATCCAACAATAAACCAGTAATGGTATCTGGATAGTGGGTGCTCAAAGCTCATGACAGGGATCAAGGATAATCTTACATCCTTCAAAGCCAAGCTTGGACCCAAAGTCATATTTGCAGATTCAAACTTTGGACAGACCAAGGGATATGGTGCAGTCCAGATAGGGTTAGTCACATTCAAAAAGGTGGCCTATATGGAAAGACTGAAGCACAACTTAATCAGCATCAGTCAATTGTGTGATGAAGGCTACCAGGTGACATTCAACAAATCTTCATGCAAAATCAAATCAGAGGACAACACAGCTGTGTTGACAGGTAAAAGGAAATGTAACATCTATCTTGTAGATTTTCAATCAACTAAGGTAGAAATCTGTCTGTTTAATTCTGTTAGTAAACCAAATGAACTATAGCATAAGAGATTAGGACATGTAAACCTTAGAACCATTGCTAGGCTATCCAAGGACAACCTTGTTAGAGGACTACCTTCTGGCCCCTACAGGAAGGAAGGACTTTGTAGGGCTTGCCAATTAGGCAAGCAAACTAAAAATAGTTTTAAGTCACTTAATAGGAGTGATTCACCTAAGATTTTATATCTGTTACAAATGGATCTTTTTGGACCCATTACAGTACAAAGCCTAGGAGGGAAATCTTACACTTTAATAATTGTAGATGACTTCTCTAGATTCACATGGGTTTTCTTTCTGAGGAAGACGTCTGATAACTTTAAGTGTTTGACATAGTTTCTCAAATGCATACAGATTGAGTTCAATACTCACATTGCCCTGATCAGAAGTGATCATGGGATAGAGTTTTATTCTCTTTTTATGCAAGAGTTCTGTCAGAGTGAAGGGATCAGACACACTTTCTCAGCTCCTAGAACTCCTCAACAAAATGGGGTAGCTGAAAGGAAAAATAGAACCCTTATTGAATCTGCTACTACATTGTTGACAGATGCTCAGCTTCCTCTATCCTTTTGGGCAGAGGAAGTGAACACCTCAAACTATGTGTTGAATAGAGGTTTAATACATAAGCTGAAGGGCAAGACTCCTTATGAATTACTCAAAGGGAATAAACCTAAAGTAGACTATTTCAAAAATTTTGGTTGTATTTGTTACATTCACAATAATGACAAGAAATACGTAGTAAAATTTCAAGCCAAAGCTGATGAAGGAGTGTTTCTGGGATACTCCATGATCAGTAAGGCTTATAGGGTGTATAATAAATCATCTCTTAAAATTGAAGAATCTTTACATGTATATTTTGATGAAACTAACATGTCTTATAAGGAGAAGAATACTTTTATCATAGAACCTTTGCAAGTACATTCTCTCTCAAAGAATTTGAACAGGTTAAACATCATTGAAGAGGATACAACACCTTCACCTATCCAACAAAAAGGTGAAAGCAGTGAAGATGAAGAGGATACTCAACATCTTGGTGAGAACCTCATTGAAGAGCCAGTTGTTGTTCCACAAGAGGAAACAACAACACAGGTTGGTGAATAATCAACACATCCTGTTAATTTAGTAACATCAAGAGATCATCCAATCTCCCAAGTGATTGGAGACATCTCAGCTGGTGTGCAAACCAAAAATCAGGTCAACCAAAATCTGATGCACACCTTCTTTCTTTCTCAAATTGAGCCTCAATCCATACAAGATGTAGAACAAGATCCATACTGGATCATTGCAATGCAAGAGAAGTTACATCAATTTGAAAGAAACAAAGTTTGGGAGATAGTGCCAAAGCCAAAGTATCATTCTATTGTTGGAACAAAATGGGTGTTCAGGAGCAAATTAGATGATCAAGGCATTATTGTAAGAAACAAGGCAAGGATAGTTGCACAAGGATACTCTCAAGAAGAAGAAATAGATTATGACCAGACCATTGCACAAGTTTCAAGGTTAGAGGCCATAAGAATTTTGCTAGCCAATGCAGCTCACAAGAGATTCAAGGTCTATCAAATGGATGTGAAGAGTCCTTTTCTAAATGGAGATATCAAGGAAGAAATCAATGTCAGACAACCCCCAGGTTTTATCTCTCCTACTCATCCTGATTATGTTTTTAAATTTCATAAAGCATTATATGGTCTCAAGCAAGCTCCTAGAGCATGGTATGAGACCTTAACATGCTTTCTCTTGAAAAATGATTTTATAAGGGGTAGGGTAGACCAAACTCTTTTCATTAGAACCCATAAGTCCAATATCATACTAGTACAAATTTATGTAGATGACATTATCTTTGGATCTACTGATTAAAATTTGTGCAAAAGGTTCTCTAACCTAATGCATTCAAAATTTGAAATGAGTAGCATGGGTGAGCTTTCCTTATTTCTAGGATTGCAAGTCAAACAGCATGTTGATGGCATATTCATTTCTCAAACCAAGTATGTAAAAGAATTGGTTAAGAAATCTGGTATGTCTGAAGCATCCTCTATGAAAACACCTACGCCTACTAATTCTGTATTAGATGCTGATGAACATGGGAAACCTGTTGATCAGACAACATATAGAGCAATGATTGGCTCTTTATTGTATCTTACAACTAGTAGAGCTGCCATAATGTTTGCTACATGCACTTATGTTAGATTCCAAGTAAGCCCTAGAGAGTCACATTTAACATTAGTAAAAAGGATTCTTAGGTATGTGAAAAGTTGTTCAAATCTAGGTCTCTGGTATCCAAAAGATTCAGGATTTGAATTAACTGGATTTTCAGATGCTGATTATGCTTGATGTAGAGTAGACAGGAAAAGCACTAGTGGAACTTGTCAGTTTCTTAGTGACAGACTTGTCTCCTGGTTTTGTAAGAAACAAACATTTGTGTCCACATCAACTGCTGAAGCTGAATACATCACAGCAGGTAGTTGTTGCTCATAGATATTGTGGATTCAAAATCAGCTCCTAGACTATGGTTACAACATAGATCAGTCAAAAATCTTTTGTGATAACACAAGTGCTATTTCTATAGCTCAAAATCAAGTCCTCCATAGTAGGACAAAATATATAGAGATTAGACATCACTTCCTAAGAGATAATGTTGAGAAGAATAAAATTAAAATTCAATATATCCCAACTGATTTGCAAAGGGGAGATATTTTCACCAAACCCTTGGATGAAATGAAACACACATTCTTTTTGAATCAGTTAGGAATGTTAGATGGAGGAAGTCTAAATTAAGATCCAAGAGTTTAAAACCTTAAAAATTGACCAAGACTAGGCAAAAATTTTAATTTCTCTAGTGTATATAGGTTCTTTCTGAACTCAGAACTGTGCTCGACATTTTTCCCAAAGATCGTCGAATGGAGATCGACGTTCTCATGTAATCGTCGACCGGAGCTCAGCGTTTTCCAGATAGTGCTTGGCTATCTCTTTTCGATCAGAGATCGCCGAACGCAGCTCAACGCTCTCCAATATCATCGAGCGGAGATCTACGATGTTTAAGACCTTTCAGTTTCCTTTAAGAGACCAAATCATAGAACTAAGGTCAACGGTCTTTCTTTTTCTGCGTCGAACCCTAATATAAAAATCATTTCTCGGTCGTCATTCTCTTTTGTGCATTCATACTTTATGCAGATCTTTCCTTCCCTCCAAACCTCTCTGCACTTGGTCTTGTTTGTTCATTTTTGCTGGAAAAACATGGTCGTTTCCATTGCTATCTTAGGCGCAATAAAGTTTGACACCGGTTTTGATATAGACATGGATTCGTTTGAAGGAAGTGATCAGATATTCAAGGATATTCTAGAGCTATTCAAGGAGCAACAGTTGGTGAAAATCATGACTACAAGGATGAAGTTGGCTGTAGATGAGATAAAAGAATGGGTATATACAGCCCATAACCTGGATTAAAATACAGTGATTGGGAAAATATCAGGAACCCAGGTATCCCTTACTCCTGCTCTTCTAACAAAAGTTTTTCAATTAAGTACTGGACATGATACAGTGGAATTGTCTTGAGAAGAGTTTTCTACTATGTTGGATAGAATGAGACATTCAGCAGCAAACCCTAACAAATTGCTTAAGAAAAACCTTTCAGTAGAGTATAGGTTTTTAGCTGATGTAGTGAGAAAAGTTTTATTAGCCAAACATTTTGCTCATGATACAATATCTAGATATCAGTTTTATTTGATGGCTGCTTTAGTTGATAAGAAACATCTGAATTGGGGAGAAATCTTTTTTTATTTAATTAAGAAGAAGATTAACAAGAACCTTGTTAACTTTGGGGGGATATTAGGCCTGTTTTTGAATAACAGATGCCCCCAATTGCTTGTGTCCAATTGTATGAACATCAATGCTTCCAAGAGACTCTCCTGTGCTCTCTTTGGAAAGTGGGACAGGCAGATTGCCAAACCCAGCAGGGGTCCTTAAGCTACCACCACTTCAGGCACAAGGACTGTTCCAGTCACTTCCCCTCAGGCAATTGCCCCCCTAAAAGAATTGCCTGCTTCCTCCTCCTCATCTCCACCATCTCCACCTCCTGCTTCTTCTACCATCCCTTCATCCACCATTTCAATTTCATCCCCCATCACAATTTCCTCACCCATCTCAATTCCATCTCCAACTATCTCTTCACCACCACCAGCCACTCATCAAGAGCAATTCCATCCTCTACATTACTACCCCCCTCTTGACATTGATTCATCCATCCATCTTCCATGTTTCAACCTCTTAGATGATTCCTATATGGATGATTCTCATTCGTCACCTCTAGAGCCTCCATCTTCTTGTACTTCCTACCAACAACTACTACAAGATATTCTGGCTCAGCCATCTTTCACACGATCCATCTCCATTCTAGTTACCTCCATAACCATAATCCCCATATCAGAACCATCCATACCACTGCCATCCACAACATTTCTCCACATCTCAGCAGCTCCACCAACATCATTAACTCCTGCAACCTTCTCCTCTACCTCTACTCAAGCATCCCTTGAGCAAGTAGACATTCCTGCCCTTGTACATAAGCTATATGAGATGTTAGCTCCCAGGATAATACTCTTGCTGGATACCTCCTTGGCTCCACTTCTCAAATCCATCAATGAGTTATCTGCCAGGCTTTCTTATTTCCCTCCTCCTCAGGCAATCCGTTTTTTTGGGTGCCTTGATCCAGTTTATACTGAATCCAGGAAAGGGGAGATGCCAAATGAAGAAGAGATGTTGCATGCTCCAGAAGAAGAAGTGCCAGCTCTGCCAGTGACTTCAGCTCCAACTCCAGTTTTAGCATTCAATGCAGTTGACCTAAGGTATCTGCTGTCAGTTTTTGATGTACTATACTGCAAATATCTTCCAGGTCAAGAAGCTGAAGATCTTACTAAGGCCATTGTGCCTGTTTCTAGCTGTGATCCAACTTGATATTATCATATATAAATTGAATCAAGGCTGTGGAAATTACTGCTGCTAATGTTTGTATTGATACTGCTGTTGATGATAATTATGAGATAATCACAAGAGGCCAGTGTTTCAGAGCCTGCTGATATTGTTTCAGAGCCTGTTGTTATTATTTCAGATGTTGTTGTTGTTGTTTCTGTTGCTGCTACTATTGCTATTATTATTTCTACTCCTGCTCTGGATGTCAGTATTTCTGCTCCTGCTACTTTTGCTCCTGCTCCATCTCCTGTTACTGCTCCTATTCTTGCTATTGCTGCTTCAAATAAACAAACTAAACTACAGCAGGAATATATAAAGAAAATTGATGATCTGTTTGACAATCCCCAAAGTTCAGACAGTGATGAATACAAGACTTATTCTGATGACACATCTACAACCATTGCAAGGAAGAGGAAAGCAAGAAGCAAAGCATTGAAGAGACTTCCTCCATAAAAAGTTAATAATGATAATGAAATTCCGTACAATATATTGCATGACTGTCCAATTACTGAACCTTGGATGCAATACTCAAGGAACCAATTGAAGGCTATGAAGAAGAGGAGGAAGTATGACCAAGGCACATCTCATCATAATCCTCCTCCTCCTCCTCCTTCTCCAGATGCAGGATCTGGTTGAAGTTCAGCTCCTCAAACCTCTCATACTACATCTCAAAGTTCCTCTCAGGTTCAAGAAAGATGTAAATCTAGAGGACATCAACAAAGAGGCTACCAGTCAAGAAGAGGTCAATATAGAGGAAATAAAAGAGGTTATAGAGTGTATTCAACAGGACAGTCCAGAAAACATCCTCATCAAAGGGAAGGACAAGGCCCAACTGATTCAACTTATGGTCCATTCCCTTATAAGCTTAAAGAAAGTGTTCCCTCAAGAACTCCTCCTTCTGATACTGTTAACAGATATGAACCTCTTGTACCTTATGAAGATCAAGAAAACAACCCTATCTCTTGGATAGCAATGATGAAAAAATTAGCTGCTTTTGACCCGATAAAGAAAGCAAGAGAACACAGAAAAGATACTTCAAATATTACTACATTATCTGAACAAAGAAAGAAAGAGCTTGAGAGATATTCTTCCAGAAAATTCTTTGACCCAGGGAGTTATATAAAGTTTCACCCAGAGAGAGTAAACCCCAGATCCAAATCTCAAACCTCCCTAGGTGCTGCTGATGACAGAAGATCTAAGAAAGAAGCTCAAGATCCAAACAGAGAAATTCTATTCAAAAAGGGCAAGGAAAAGGACTGATTATGTAAGCTGAACAATATATATATATATATATATATATATATATATATATATATATATTTCTAAAAAAATCTGCTGTGATTATTCATATGCTTCTGCAATGCTGTTATTCATTATTCTATAATGTTGTATTTGCTTTTATTTCTACTTGTATGCTTTTTAATTCCTATATGTCATGTAAATAGTAATCCTAACCCAAATAGGGGGAGATTGTTGGAACATCCTATTACTGATTTGGGTAAGGATCACTATATCCTTAGGAATGTATCTTGACCTCATTGTATAGTTTTAAAGGTTAAACTAGAATAGGTTTAAGGCTTACAACATAGGTTTGAAAGCTGCCCCCAAGACCTCCTAGACCAGATTATAAGTGCAGAAAGACTAAGGAAATTATCGTCGAGCTCAGATCGACGAGGCGTCGAACTCAGTTTGACTATCTCTGAGCTGAGTTCATCGATTCGTCAAACTCGATTCGACGATCTCCGAGCTCAGATCGACATTTCTGTTTCAAGTTAAAATCCAGTCTCTGAGCTCAGATCGATGATTTTCTTGAGAGATCGACGATTTAAGGATTTCAATTTCAGTCAGTTATGGAATTCAGATTTATTCATATCCAGCATTTTATGCAAAGGATTTTGTAGCCGTTTCCATCAATCTAGACAAAGTTTCAAGGAGACTAAAAGGAGAATGTTTCTTAGGACTTTCCTCCAGAGACAGATATCAATTAAAGAAGTCATTTATGACTGGCCAACGACTATCTAGAAGATTGGATTTCAATATATCATTTTCAGACAACAGAGACAGATAAGATATATAACAACAATAACAAGGGAAAACCATGAACAAGATCTGAGATCTGTTGGACACACATAAGAACTACAGGATTACAATTTCTCATCTATGATTCAAGTTTTTCAAGGCTTCATCAATCAAGACTCCAGACACATCACATTTTAGTATTTGCTGAAATCATCATTTGCTGGAGATCTCATCTTTCTGAAGGCCTATCACCCTATGCAAAGCTTCATCTCCTGAACAACTGCAAATCTCAGGGGGAGCTTTGACATCATCAATCCACTAGTCTGCTCTTTGACTGTTGAACAGAGAAGAACTTCACCACCTTTTCTTTTCTTTTGCTGTAAAAGGGTTACTCAAAACTCCCTTCAAAAGTTTTGTGTTTGTTTTCTGAGACCTTGTAAAAACTCAGTGGTGGCAAGACACCTAATCAAAAAATCTTGTTTGGTTTTTGAGCACCTTTTCAAAAGCTCATTGGTGCCCAGGACACCTGATCAACTATTCCTGCAGTGGATTCCTACCTAGGGTGGTAGAATAGTGGATGTACCCAGGTTGATTGGGGAACCACTATAGATCCTTATGTCCTCTGGTTGTTTGTGTTTTATTTGTTGTGTGCTGTGATTTTGTTTCTTGCTTTACTTTGTTTTTATTTACTGCAAGCACAATACACTATAATTACATTAAGTCTTCCACTGCCAATTAATTTTTAATTTGCAAAATTATTTTAATATACTATATTCACCCCCACCCTCTAGAGTAAAGGTAGATCTTACCCTCACTTTCATTTTGGAGACTTTCATCAATCTCTGTTGCTCGCCAAACTCTGTCCGCAAGGTCATACTGTACCTCCACCCAGTTCAAACATGCATTGGCTATGGAATTTTTTTCATCACAAGAAATCTTTAACGCTTCCCACTCCTGGAAAAGATGCTCATCATGCATCTGCAACCAACTTGCCCGTACCGGAGTCCTATGACTCAACACATCAGCAACCACATTTCCCTTACCAGGAGTATAGTGAATATAAAAGGTGTAGTCCCCAAGGAACTCCATCCACCTTCGTTGTCGCATATTTAGATCCTTCTGATCCAACATATACTTTTGGCTCTTATGATCTATATAGATATCCACCTTTACGCCATATAGATAGTGCCGCCACAATTTCAGCGCAAATATCACAGCCTCCAACTCCAAGTCATGGACGGGATTATTCTGTTCGTGGACTATCAACTAGCGTGAGCCATAAGCAATCACATTACCAAACTGCAGAAGAACGCAACTTAAGACGCTCCTAGAAGCATCAATATAGATTTCATAGCCGTCTGTACCACATGGCAAATTCAACACAGGCGCCGTGGTCAAAGGACTTTTCAGCTCTTCAAAAGCTCGCGCGCACTCTGGCATCTAAACAAACTTCTGATCCTTTCTCGTCAACGTGGTCAGAGACAGAGCAATCCGTGAGAAGCTTTCCATAAACCATCTATAATAGTCTGCTAGTCCAAGGAAACTCCTGCCCTCTCCACTTACCACGTGCCCAAGCAAAGCCACCGACAATATCCAAAACTCACACTTTGAGAATTTGGCAAAGAGCTTATTCCTCCGCAAGGTATGCAACACAAACCGCAAATTGTTTGCATGAACGGCTTCCAACTACGAGAACACTAGGATATCATCGATGAAGACAATCACAAACAGATCCAAGTACTCTTAGAATGTTCGGTGCATTAGATCCATTGATACCGAAGGCGCATTACATAAGCCAAACGGCATTACGGTGAACTCATAATGCCTGTAGCCTATTCCAAATGATGTCTTGGGAATGTCACCCTCCCAATTCCTCAGCTGGTAATATCCAGACTTTAAATCCAACTTGGAATAGACGGTTGAGCCCACTAGCTTATCGAACAAGTCGTCTATCTGTGGAATCGGATACTTATTTTTCTTGGTCAGCTTTTTCAACTCACGATAGTCAATACATAATCGTAAACTACCGTATTTCTTTTTCACAAATAGAACAGGCACGCTCCAAGGTTACATACTTAGGCATATGTATCCCTGTTCCAGCAACTCTTGCAGTTGGATTTTTAATTCAGCCATTTCTTTTGGCGCTACACGATATGGCGAGCGGGCCACAGGTTTCGCACTTGGCACCAACTCAATATAAAAGTCGATCTCTCGCTGAAGCGGTAACCCAGTAAGATCCATAGGAAATACGTCTGCAAACTCCGACACAATCAGAACATCGCTCACAGTGGCCTTTGGTTCAACAGCCTGAATAAGCATGAAGAATAACTCCGCGCCTTTCTGAACATCATTGACGACTTGGAGAGCAGACACCAAGATCCCGCTCACTCCTCGCATACCAGCGAACTTTGTCTCAATCTCGGTATTCTAGCCCAGTGTGATCTCCTTTTAATTGCAATCAATAAAGGCATGCTGCTTCGAGAGACAGTAAGTGACAAAGATCATATCAAACTCTGATATCGGTAGCACAAATGCACTCAAACTGAAATCCTGACTTCCTATTTGAATGTCAACATCGCAAGCTCTATCCGCAAGCATCACATAACCATTCGGTAATAACACCTTTATACTATTTGTCATCACATGACTCGATACTCAATTCGAGCTACGAAGTCCTTAGACAGAAACTAATGCGAAGCACCCGTATCAAATATGGCTCTCGCTGGGTTGTTCCGAATCAGGACAAAGCCTGAAGCACACACATCATACACAAGCTACATAGAAAGTATGAAATAAAAACAAAACAAGCAATATCTTAAATCGTACCTGTGACGATGTCACTTTTCTTTATAGCCTAATGCTGGCCAAGATTATAAACTCCGGGCTGCGCCTGGGATGCAGAGGAGTCTACCACTGCTATGCCCTTCTCAGCATAAAATGCATTCATCTTCTTTTCCAATTTTGGCTGAGAAACCCTACAATCACAGGCTATATGCCCCATATTTTCACAGGTAAAGCAGTTACGAAACTCCTGCTTTGAAGTAGCTTCCGACACAACTGTTGCAGAAGCTTGCCCAGAAGGCTTGGACCTCTTGCCCCACTTCTTCTAGTAGTACGATTTTCAAGTGAGGGGTGCTTTGAACTCTGGCTTTGTCACAGTCGAGTCCCTTTTTCCTTGCTCCTGCTTCATGTCCTTCTCCAGTGCACACGCAGTATCAACCAATGCCTGAAATCCTTGGTTCAACGAACTTAAAAGCAGGAACCTCAACTCATCCCGCAATCCTTCATAAAACCGATTGGTTTTCCTTTGTTCATCCGCAAAGATTGACCCCGCATATCATCCCAACCTCGTAAATTCATGCAAGTACATATCAACGCTACTCTATCCTTGTGTTAACCGTTGGAACTCGTTTTCCATGGCAATGCGTTGTTTCGCTGGTATGTGCTTTGCCAAAAACATTCGAGAGAACTCCTCAATTGAAACTTGGGTTAACGGCCTACCCGCTAAATAGTGTAACTCAACTTCGTCCCACCATAACCGCACATCTCCTACCAACATGAAGGTGGACAAGGTGACCTTCTGACTTTCCTCGGTCCTGATCGCCATCAATATATGCTTGACCCGCGATAACTAATCCTCTGCCTGCGTTCGGGATCCCATACCAATGAACGTATGCG
Source organism: Platanthera zijinensis (assembly GCA_039513925.1). Lineage (NCBI taxonomy): Eukaryota > Viridiplantae > Streptophyta > Magnoliopsida > Asparagales > Orchidaceae > Platanthera > Platanthera zijinensis. The sequence continues at coordinate 79,432,773 of CM077085.1, read as the reverse complement.
GACAAAAGCTCATGAATTGCTTCAACTGTCATTCAGTTGCTCGCGGATCCACAGCCTCAACCGGTTCGGGTCTTACACCAACACGATCTGGCACCAATGTCGGCTGCGTCTGCCCGGTCGGGTGAACCAATGCCGGCTGCACTAGCCCGGTCGTCCGAATTATGGCAAATAGTGCCTTAGCTACTAAGCAAACTGTTTCCACAGATGGAGGAGGTGTGGGAACCTCAGATTGTGTCGCACTCTCATCAAAATGTTGGGGCTTAGACGGCCCAGCACCACTACGAGTCACCTATAGGTGAACAAGACACACATTAGCGACCTCGCGAAAGCAATAACAACAATATAGGAATGCGCAGGTTCCCCAAACAAGTGTATTTTCATTCCTTAGTCGACATTCAAGAGTTCATTAGTGTTAAAGCAGATCGCACTGATACGTGCTCGCCACCCCACAAAAGAATTTGACCACGAATTCGAAAGAGAAAGACCGAGTCAACCAGATACTAAAATGTAACTACTCCACCCGTTAAATAACATATAAATGAAGGTCTGGCCGGGGCCCTACACTATATGCCACAAACAGACGGCGAGGTCACAACATAAATAAACCACAACACCATCACATCCTAACTAGGAGCATGCTAGCGGAAGATTTTAACAATAAAGATGAACTCATACCAGGAATGTCCACAACATATATAAACCATATTTATATATAATCTCTTGAAAGAGTGTAGAGAAAATACAACACAAGTTAGCCTTAAGGCCTTACAGTTCCTCTTTTCACAGTGTGGATTGCATACATCGGCGCGCAAGCCAGCCACACATGAACAAAACATAATATAAAGTTTAGCCTTCAATGGCTAGCAGCGGCAGCGGCAGCGGCAGCGGTCACGACCCGCATTTTCTAAACAACAAACTTTTATCAAAGTAAGAGAAAATACGTGCCGTGATTCCACGCCATGTAGGGGATAACTGCAGACACCCAGGCAAGGCACCAACCAAAACAAGTTAAACCAAAATCATAAGTTATTACGAAAAACATCTTTCAAATTAGATGGATGGTCGTATCCATCGGCACAGTTGATCAACTAGTCAATATGTAAAAATATATTTATACGCTGCGGAAAAATACCTTGGTTAAGGTGATTTGAAATCCTACATGAGTGTAAACGTCCCTAAAGGATAACTCATGAAATGCAGGACTCTAAATTTAATATAATATGAAATTAGTCTTTACGTTACTTTGGAAAATAGTACTTTAGGTTTAGAAATATGGCATGGATGAACTACATATAGTTATGCTTTTACGAGTTAAAATACCTAACATGCATCCTAGCATAAATCATTCCTAGAGAGCAAGTAAACAATCTCCAAATAGGCAAAAATAGAGGTTTAAGTCACATACTTAGCATCACAAGGAAAACCACCAGTGGGCGTCAACAACCTGACACGAACCCACTAGTGAGTATGCATGTCTATACAGAAGGAAACAAGAAAATATCTACCTCACAAAATGAGGAAGGGGAATCTCAACACCCAAGGAGATCACTAGCAAGCCCCCAAAAGAGAACTAGCCGCTCAACCGAGTACTGCTCTGAACCTGAGGCATTCAAAGAAAGAACACCTCAGCAAGAATATAATCAAATAGAAATGGAGCATTATTTCATAAGCAAAAAAAAGGGGTTTACCAAACCCTGTAACAAAAATGCTATCAAACTTAGCAAACGGAAATAAACGAGACAGCAAAAAGAAGCACTGTCCACGGGACAATCAAAGCACACCAAGTGCGAGTACAAATAGAAACATGCCCTGCTAAAAACCTACAGCAGCAACAAGGCAAACATATGCTAAAATTTTGCCATGTATAAGTAGAAAGGAACTAACAATCTTATCTTGTGAATTAATTACCATGGTAAGAGCTTGGGCCCGGTTTGGTAGCCAAAAACAGCCCTCATCCAAACAACCAGACACAAAATAAAATTCTCCAGGGTCCACACACCTAACTAAACCATCCCAAACCGGGGCCTAACTAGTGGTGGCCACAACTCAACACACACAAATCACCCCTTACAGAGCCACCAAAAAAGAACCACCTTCCATAATCCACGATTCGGCATCTAAAAACTAGCCGAAAACAAAAACACCAAACCGAAATAAAACCCACACTAACCAACTCGGGTGAAAAACACCAGCCTAAGGAAAAAGCGTCGAGTCCACTCGATGCCGCGTTGAGTGAGTACCACTCACTCAATGCCAAACACTAAACAGGGAAAGCATCGAGTCCACTCGACGGCGCATTGAGTGAGTACCATTCACTCAATGCCAAAATCTAAGCAGGGAAGGCGTCGATTCTTCTCGACGCCGTATTGAGTGAGCTCCTGATAATACGTTTTGTAGCCTAAACTATTATCATATTTTCTATTTTATATTGTACAAATCATTTCTATTATTAGTTTATTTTTTTATCATTTTTATGTAAATATTATTGTCACTGACTTTTTCTTGTCTTTTTGCAGGTATCAAGAAAATTGGCCAAAAATGACCTGACACGCCCCCCTGTCACGCCATCCCTGGGCGTGACCTAGGGCATTTCACCCGATCCCGAGGACTCCTACTGGAAGGGATAAAAAAACGAACAAAACCGTTGTCATGCCCCCCTGACACGCCCTACCTAGGCGTGTCACCAGGCGTGACCATGGGCGCGTCGCCCTCTGCCGCAAAGCCTGCCACCACATTAAATGTTGTTTCTCCATAGCACGCAAACAGTACTGTCACGCCCCATGTCACGCCCGTGACATGGGCGTGACTCCCTCCTTTTTTCGGTGACTGACGGATTTCCAACCAATGATTTTGACATGACGTGCCTGTCACGCCCCCCCTACACGGACGTGACCTAGGGTGTGACCACCGACATACAAAGGCAATGATCCTTCATGCCAAAGTCCAGAGCCTGAGGTCAACATAGTACTGTCATGCCCCCTGACACGCCCCCCTAGGGCGTGTCGGAGGGCGTGACCAACCCGTGAGAAAAAATCTATAAATTGAGACCCCCCCTCTTCATTTCAACAAGTTTTGGCTGAGAGGGGGAGGTGCTGCCCCTTTGGTTCTTGGGTCCTTTTCTAGTTTTTATGCTTTTCTCTCTCTCTCTCTCTCTCTCTCTCTCTCTTTGTAATTTTTGTTTAACTATAGTTTAGTTTTTAGTTTGCCTTAGCTTTTGTTGTAATCTTGCTTTTTCTTATTGCTTAATATAGGGCTAGAATAGGACTTTAATTCATGCACTTGTAATTTCAATTTCATTAGTGTAACTTGCTCCTTTTAATTAATATAAGTGCTCTTCCTTTACTAGTGTTCCTTTTATATGCTTTACTACTCATCCCCCTCCTCCACACCATTATGATTAATTAATCCTCCTTGTACTCGATCTTGATGATCCGAGGTTAGAGCGATTAAGTTAGGATGTTTTAATTAATCTTTTCTTTTTAGGTTAGGGCCTTGAATTACTCTTGATTAATCATGGATTGGAGGTATATTATCGATTTATACCCTCCACCTTTGCTTTCATTCTGGGCTAGCCGAGAGCCCGATAGAATGAAGTGAGCATTCAATAGTAAAGGGAGTTGTATGCACCCCTCGAGAGAGGCAGGCATCCAAATCTCCCGGATTGGAGTAAAATCCAATAGTGGGGTTCACCGCGTAAAGCGAGTTTTAGGCCTCCGATTTAGATGAGAGTCGGTCGGACCTTCCTAAACTCAGTTGGGCACGACTTCGAGAGAAGCGTGTTCAAGCTTTAGGAACCTCCACGGTCAAGGACCTTTATCCTATTAAGTTTAGATTTTTATCGCATTTTCTTAATCGTCTTTCGCCGAGGTGATTCTTGATCGAGTGCATTTCCATTTCATATTTTCAATCTTTCGTAGTAATCTCCTATCTTGTGCTCTTTAATTAACTACAGTAGTTTCCTTTCTAGCATAGTTATTTACTTAATAGCACTTTACTTAATTGCGGTAGTTCTCTTTCTAGTATAGCTTTACTTCCTTCATTGCAATTAGATTTTCTAAAACCCTAGTTGTTCCGTCGATAAGATAATAGTCTTCATGTGAGTAAGCATGCTCAACAGTTCCTGGATTTCAATACGACACTTGTGTCCCCTAGCTACAATTCGATAGGTATACTTGCCTCATTGGTTTGCTAGATCGGTTGCATTTATTTTCTTCGAACCCTAGCGCGCAACAAGTTTTTGGTGCCGTTGCCGGGGATCCAACTTTCGTTAATATATTGAAAACACGAACCTATTAATTTTATCTTTTCTCTTTCTCATCCTATTTCTTTAAAGTTTTAAAAATAAAAAAAATTTATCACTGCTCTTAATAGTAACCAACTTCACAATTTTTCTACGCCACCTAATTCTCTCGAAAAGGGCAAAGGGCTTTAAGCGCCACTATCTTGTCTAGTACCTTGCGAGCCCTTCACAGGGTAGTCCTTGGGAAGTTCGGGAGTTAATCTATATAAAAAAAAAAATCTATTTCAAAAATAAAATAAAATTTTCTAATCTAGTTTTTTTTTCTAGTTTATCCTATTTCTCTTTCTTTTCTTCTTTTTTGTTCTTTTAGTGCATGACCTGCGGGAGTCCGTCGGTTATTTTGGACTTGGACCATGAAATTGAGCGTACTCTTCGGAGAAGATCGCGATTTCAAGGTCCTACTATCCAAGTGCCGGTTGAGGACTCCGAGTCATTTGCTACTTTAAGAATGGAAGAACCCAACGTAGATGATGTCATGCAAAGGACTATGTCCTATAATGCACGACAAATTCTCGAGGGAACAGAATCAAGTATAGTCCTCCCTGCTATAGCAAACAATAACTTCGAATTAAACCCTAGCATAATTCAAATGGTGCAGCAATATGTGCAATTTGATGGACTTCAAGATGAAGATCCGAACGCACATATAGCTAGCTTTCTTGAAATTTGTGACACCTTCAAGATAAATGGTTTCACAAATGATGCGATCAGGCTAAGACTCTTCCCCTTCTCTTTAAGAACTGAAGCTAAGCAGTGGCTTAATGCTCTACCTAAAAATAGCATAACCACCTGGAAAGAATTAACTGAAAAATTTTTGGCGAAGTATTTTCCGCCAGCTAAAATTGCAAAACATAGGAATGACATCTCTGCCTTCGGATAAATAGACTCTGAAACCCTATATGAAACCTGGGAGAGATTTAAAGAATTATTAAGACGATGCCCACATCACGCGCTGCCTGTATTGTTACAAGTGCAGACGTTCTATAACGGGCTAAATCAAAGCACGAAGCAAATGATAGACGCAACTTCTGGCAGTACTTTAAATCATAAGACCCCGGAAGCCGCTCTTGAGCTTTTTGAGGACATGGCCATGAAGACTTATCAGTGGAATGTGCCTAGGTCCTGCCCGAACAAGCCTGCAGGTATCTATGAAGTGGACAACGTCTCCCAGCTCGCTCTACAATTAGAAATCCTAAGCAAAAAGATAACGGAGATGACTGCTGCCTCCGCCCCTCAGGTATGGGAATCTGCAACCCCTACTCTAGAACATTTAGATTATGTTAATAATATGCCTAGAACTGCTTTTAATAATTTTTCTGCTGCGAATTTTCATCCTCCTAGTTTTAATTTTCCGAATAGTTATAACTCTGCTTTAAGAAATCATCCAAACTTTTCATGGAGTAATCCATCGAATGCGAGGCGCCCACCACCGCAAAATGATTTTTCTGCACAACCACCACCTCTTCAAAATTATCCAAAACCTCCAAGCTTGTAGGAATTACTTTCTATATATATAACCACAAATGACGCTACTATAAGAACTTTAACCGGAAGCGTAAAAAGTCTAGAAAATCAGGTAGGACAGCTCGCGAAAATAATTTCTGAGTTACCCGCAGGGCCTCTTCCTTCCAATACTGAACCCAACCTGAGAGAGCAAGCAAAAGCTATAACTCTTCGGAGTGGAAAGCAAGTCTCTGGTATGGTAAATGAAGAGCCCGAGGCAAGCTCTGCTCCTGCCTTTAAAAATCAAAGCTCCGCTCCGCTTCAACCCTCTGCTGAAAAAGTTATCACCCCTATTTCAGAAAATAATCTCACTCCACCACCCATCTTCAAAAATAATTCAACTCCTCCATACCCCTCCGAACTTAATAGACAAAGTCACCGCTTCTTAGAGATCTTCAAACAAATCCACATTAATCTTCCCTTCCACGAGGCTATTTCGCAAATGCCGAAATACGCCAAGTATGTTAAGGACCTCCTCACCAACAAGAAGAAGTTAGAGAATCTTTCGCACATCCCGCTAAACGCCGAGTGCTCTGCTGTTTTAACAAACGGTTTGCCGAAAAAAATCAGTGACCCGGGTAGTTTTTCTATCCCGTGTGTATTCGGTGATCTTTTTGTTAAACACGCGTTAGCCTACTTAGGCGCGAGTATAAACCTGATGCCCTTTTCGTTGTTCAAAAAGTTAGGGATTGGTAGCCTTAACCCCATGCGTATGAGTATCCAGCTAGCTGATAGATCCGTCAAGTACCCGTTAGGAATAGTAGAGGATGTTCTAGTAAAAGTAGACAAGTTCAACTTCCCGGTGGACTTTGTCATTTTGGACATCGAATAATACGTCGAGGTTCCCCTGATCCTTGGCCGACCCTTCCTTTCCACCTCCATAGCCATCATTGATGTAAGCAATGGTAAGCTCTTTCTTCGAGTAGGCGACGATGAAGTCACTTATTCTATCACACCTTCGATGAAGAACACCCTAGCAAATGATGAATCATGTTTTTTTGTAGACGCCATGAGCGATGAATCTTCCTGCTGCCTCTCCGACTTTGAAAAGGAACTTTCTGATTTTTGTTTTTCTTCTTATCTTCCCGCTGAATCGCTGCAAGGAAGTGATGAATCTTCTGATTGTCTTTCTGATTTTGAAAAAGAATTTTCTGATTTTTGTTCTTCCTCTTTTCTTCCCACTGAATCGCTACAAGAAGAAGTCTTGGCTGCTAGCCCCACCCCTTATTACGTTCCTTATAAAAAAGTTTATGAAGATATTATTTTTGAAAAAGAAAGAATCTCTAAATCCTCTTATTAAGAACCCCCTACCCTAGAACTTAAAGAACTTTCTGAACACCTTAAGTATGCTTTCTTAGAAAAAGATTCCAAGTTACCAGTTATCGTTTTGGCCTACCTCACGGATACGCAAAACGATAAACTTCTTCTAGTTCTACGTAAGCATCGTCGGGCTATTGCTTGGCAAATTTCTGATATCTAGGGCATAAGCCCATCTTTCTATACCCATAAAATTTTAATGGAAGATAATTTGCGTAACTCTATTCAACCTCAGCGCCGTATAAACCCGAATATGAAAGAAGTAGTTAAGGGCGAGGTTATGAAATTATTAGACGCAGGAATTATCTACCCTATTTCTGACAGTAAGTGGGTTAGCCCTGTTCAGGTAGTTCCAATGAAGGGAGGGATAACCGTAGTTAGTAATGAGAATAATGAATAAATCCCGACACGGACGGTGACTTGTTGGCGTATGTGTATAGATTATCGTAAGTTGAATGACGCAACCCGCAAGGGCCACTTTCCTTTGCCGTTTATCGACCAGATTTTAGAACGATTATCCGGCCATAGCTTTTATTGTTTTCTCGATGGCCTCTCGGGGTACTTTTAAATACCCATCTCTCCCGAGGACCAAGAGAAAACTACGTTTACTTGTCCCCTCGGCACCTTCGCTTACAGAAGAATGTCGTTTGGATTGTGCAATGCGCCAGCTACATTCCAGCGATGTATGCTCGCAATATTTGACAAGTACGTGGAAAGCATTATGGAGGTATTTATGGACGATTTCTCCGTGTTCGGCGATTCCTTCGATAGATGTTTAGAAAACCTCGAAAAAGTCTTAGAACGATGCGAAGAAACTAACCTTGCCCTAAATTGGGAAAAATGCCATTTTATGGTAAGGGAAGGGTTAGTTTTGGGTCATAAAATTTCCGCTAAAGGTATTCAGGTAGACATTGCCAAGATAGAAGTTATTGAGAAGTTGCTGCCGCCTACAAACATAAAAGCTATAAGAAGTTTCCTAGGCCACGCTGGCTTTTATCGTCGTTTTAAAAAGGACTTCTCCAAGATCACTAAGCCCCTCACCCATCTCTTAGAAAAAGACGCTCCATTCATTTTTGATGACTCTTGTATTTCTGCCTTTGAATCAATTAAAGAAAAGTTAATTAACGCACCGATTATGATAGCTCCGGTGTGGGACCTTCCTTTCGAGATTATGTGCGATGCGAGTAGTTTTGCGGTGGGAGCCGTATTAGGTCAATGCATATCTAAAAACTTCCACCCCATCTATTACGCTAGTAAAACCCTCACATTTGCACAAGAAAATTACACCACAACCGAGAAGGAGCTCTTAGCTGTAGTATTCGCATTTGATAAATTCCGCCCTTACATTACACTTTCAAAAATCATTGTTTTTACGGACCACTCGGCCCTCAAGTACCTTCTTGCAAAAACGGATGCCAAGCCTCGCTTGATTCGCTGGGTCTTACTCCTCCAGGAGTTTGACTTATAGATCCGTGATAAGCGAGGAGTCGAGAACTTGGCCGCCGACCATCTATCTAGATTAGATAACCCCTTTATAGAAAAATTAAATGAAATTTTTTTAATGATTATTTTCCTGATGAGAAGCTTCTTTTAGTTAACACATCTACTTCACCTTAGTTCGCGCACATCGCCAACTATCTAGTGGCCCGGGTGCTCCCAAAAGAGTTCACCTATCAGCAAAAGAAGAAATTCTTTTCTGAGCTGAAGAACTACTTTTGGGAAGACCCGCATCTTTTCAGAATTTGTGCAGATCAAGTGATAAGGAGATGTGTTTCTTATGATGAAGGAATTGATATTCTAAAACATTTGCATGAAGGTCCGACAGGTGGGCACTATCAAGCTGCTCGCACCGCTCACAAGGTGGTTTTCGCGGGTTTTTACTAGCCTAGCCTGTTTAAAGACGCGCAAGCCTTTGTGAGCAGGTGTGATAGTTGCCAACGGTCGGGCAACATTTCTAATAAAAATGAAATGCCGAAAAATTATTTCTTAGAGTGCGAAATTTTCGACCTCTGGGGAATTGATTTTGTTGGCCCCCTTCCTTCTAGCTTCGGAAAAAAATTTATTTTAGTTGCTGTTGATTATGTTTCACGATGGGCTGAGGCCCAAGCTCTTCCTACGAATGAATCCCGAGTTATAGTCACGTTTTTAAAAAAATTATTTTCTAGATTCAGTACGCCACACGCAATCGTTAGCGATAGGGGTTCCCATTTCTGTAACGCACAATTTTCAAAAATCCTTACCAAATACGGCGTTACGCATAAGCTTTACACTGTCTACCACCCCCAAACTAACGGACAAGTCGAAGTAGTTAATAGAGAAATAAAAAGAATATTAGAAAAGACTATTTCAACTTCTAGGAAACACTGGTCAGCAAAACTTGACGATGCTCTATGGGCCTACCAAACAACATACAAAACTGCCCTCGGATGTACGCCGTATCGTCTAGTCTATGGAAAATCATGCCATCTGCTCGTAAAGTTAGGAAACCATGCCTTTTGGGCCTTAAAATTTTTAAACTTCGATCCCCACTCAGTCGGTGACCTTCGAAAATTTCAACTAAATGAACTCGATGAGTGGCACTCTTATTCTTATGAAAATAATAAACTTTATAAAGAGCGGACAAAGCGTTTACACGATAAACACTTAAGGCACCCTAAAAACTTTAAGCCGGGCTACCAATTTCTTTTATATAATTCTCGTTTACGTTTATTTCCGGGAAAATTAAAATCTCGCTGGTCTGGCCCGTTTTCTGTTTTAGAAGTATTTCCTTATGGAACTGTTTTAATTTCTCACCCTGATAAGGGTAATTTCAAAGTGAATGGTCAGCGTCTTTAACTGTATTTCTCTGGTGATTATGATGTCAATCCAAACATTATTAAGTTTCTGCTTCACGAACTCTAACTGTGAACTCTTAATTTTTATTAAAAACAATTTTATTTCTGGACAACAATATTTTTGGACAATATTATTTTTTTGATGCGTCGAGCTCAACGATGCTTTAAACAATGGGCGCTCTTGGGAGGCAACCCAAGTTATCTTTTTCTGTTTTCTTTATTTTATAATTTTTGCCTCGGACGGCTCCGACAAGCTGAAGCTTTTGCGATCGCCTGCTCCAACGTTGCTGAATCCATCACGAAGTCCAAAGAAGACATTCGGAGGAGCGGCATCACTCAGCTTTCGCAGCAAATAAATCCGGGGAAGTACCTGTCTTTCAATCCTGTCTTTCAATTCTGTCTTTCAATTCTGTACTTTATTTTTCTCTCCTTCTCCAATCCCCTCTTTATCCATTGAGGACAATGTCTATTTTAAGCTTGGGGGAGGACTTCCTCCTTCATTTTTGCTTAGTGTACAAAATTTTCTCTTTGTATATATTATAAATATTTCCAAAAAAATAAATATCTTAAAATTCCAAAAAAAAGAGAAAAAATTTCCAAAATCCAAAAAAAGAGAGAATATTTCACAAAATTTTAAAAAAAAAATATGTGTTTTTGAATAGTTTAGACATTTTTGTATTTCAATAGTACCCCTAGTTTTTGTTTTTGTTTTACTCAAAATTTTCTATAAACAACGTAGTTAATTATAATATTTCTAATCATCCTTTTTAATTATGTTTCACAAGTAAAATGTTGGCCATGCTGTGTTTATAATTAACGGTAGCATGTTAAGGTGAAATATTTTTCTAAAACTCGCATTTCTATTATGGTTTTTTGTTTTTTATTTCCTTTAGTTTCTCAAAAAATCATCATCCACTATTTCCTTTTTTGTTTTTGAATAATTTTTCTAAAGTCAACTTTTGAATAACGTAGTAGATGTGAACGATCCAAGTCATCTATTATTTCTATTTTCAAGTTAATTTCATCAATCTTCTTATATTATCTAGGACTCGCTTTTTGAAATTTTTCAAACCTTTGTTTTAAATAAATTCAAAAGCGTGGAAATGATTTAGGCCTTTTTTGTTTTCGTTTTAGCTTTCCTACCAACCTAAAAACTTTTACCACTAGTTAGCCGTTTTTGAGCCTTTTTCCGATTTCATTTGATAGCTCCTCCCTTCATTTCATTTTCACCAAAGCAAAAATTTCCAACATATCTAATCAAACTAGCCTTTTTGAGTTTTATTAAATATTTTCATGATTTTGATAGGTTATTTTTGTGGTTTTTGTGGGAGTAGGGTTTTTGAAAAAAAGGTATGCTCAAAAAGTTATGTTTGTCCAATTCAAAAGAAAAATTAAAAAAATATTTATGGCCTTTGCTTTGAAAAAAAATTGGAAAAAGAAAAAAAAAGAAAAAGAATGAAAATATATATAAATAATATATGTTTTAAATGAAAATTTTATTAAAACTCTTTGTTTTGGTTTAGTGTGATTTTAAGCCTTCAAGTTTATCCTTGAATTCCACTACTAATCAATTTCCTAAACCAAACGTTTCTGCCCTATTTAAGTCATTTTGATTCACGCTTCTTGTTTTTTTTAACAACTAAGAAAAGAAGAAAAGTAAATCAGTTTTAGTTTCGGATATAAACTTAGATTTTTGTCTATTAAATTAATATAATTATAATACGTTGCTTGGATCTAGTAATAATGCAATGCGTTTTTTTTATTTTCGTTGCTTTACTTAAATCTATTTAAAGAATTTTGTCAAAAATTTTGGATGATTTATTTTTATTAAGTAAAGTTTATACAAATTTTACCATACCAAATAATAGTTTTAGACTTGCATTTCACCTTTTCCCTACTTAGAATTTCGCATAGTACTTGTGTAGGCATAATTAGAGTTTTTTTATTAGTCTTTTTTATGATTACCTAGTTTTTTATATTTTTGCTTGAGGACAAGCAAGGCTTAAGCTTGGGGGAATTTGAAAATACGTTTTGTAGCCTAAACTATTATCGTATTTTCTATTTTATATTGTACAAATCATGTCTATTATGAGTTCATTTTTTATCATTTTTATGTAAATATTATTGCCACTGACTTTTTCTTATCTTTTTGCAGGTTTCCAGAAAATTGGCCTAAAATGACCTGACACGCCCCCCTGTCACGCCCTCCCTGGGCATGACCTAGGGCATGTCACCCGATCCCGAGGACTCCTGCTGGAAGGGACAGAAAAACGAACAAAACCGCTGTCACGCCCCCCTGACCCGCCCTCCCTGGGCGTGTCACCAGGCGTGACCATGGGCGTGTCGCCCTCTGCCGCAAAGCCTGCCGTCGCATTAAATGTCGTTTCTCCATAGCACGCAAACAGTACTGTCATGCCCCATGTCATGCCCGTGACATGGGCGTGACTCCCTCCTTTTTTCGGTGACTGACGGATTTCCGACCAATGATTTTGACATGACGTGCCTGTCACTCCCACCTACACGGGCGTGACCTAGGCTGTGACCACCGACATATAAAGGCAATGATCCTTCCCGCCAGAGTCCATAGCCCGAGGTCAACATAGTACTGTCACGCCCCCTGACACGCCCCCCTAGGGCGTGTCGGAGGGCGTGACCCGTGAGAAAAAATCTATAAATTGAGATCCCCCCTCTTTATTTCAACAAGTTTTGGCTGAGAGGGGGAGGTGCTGCCCCTTTGGTTCTTGGGTCCTTTTCTAGTTTTTATGCTTCTCTCTCTCTCTCTCTCTCTCTCTCTCTCTCTCTCTCTCTCTCACTCTGTAATTTTTGTTAACCATAGTTTAGTTTTTAGTTTGCCTTATCTTTTGTTGTAATCTTGTTTTTTCCTATTGCTTAATATAGGGCTAGAATAGGACTTTAATTCATGCACTTGTAATTTAAATTTCTTTAGTGTAACTTGCTCCTTTTAATTAATATAAGTGCTCTTCCTTTACTAGTGTTCCTTTTATATGCTTTACTACTCATCCCCCCTCCTCCACTCCATTATGATTAACTTATCCTCCTTGTACTCGATCTTGATGATCCGAGGTTAGAGCGATTAAGTTATGATGTTTTAATTAGTCTTTTCTTTTTAGGTTAGGGCCTTGAATTACTCTTGATTAATCATGGGTTGGAGGTATATTATTGATATTTACCCTCCACCTTTGCTTTCATTCTGGGCTAGCCCAGAGGCCGATAGAATGAAGTGAGCATTCAAAAGTAAAGGGAGTTGTACGCACCCCTCGAGAGAGGAAGACGTACAAATCTCCCGGATTGGAGTAAAATCCAATAGTGGGGTTCACCGCGTAAAGCGAGTTTAAGGCCACTGATTTAGACGAGGGTTGGTCGGACCTTCCTAAACTAAGTTGGGCACGACTTCGAGAGAAGCGTGTTCAAGCTTTAGGAACCTCCACGGTCAAGGACCTTTATCCTATTAAGTTTAGATTTTTATCGCATTTTCTTAATCGTCTTTAGCCGAGGTGATTCTTGATCAAGTGCATTTCCATTTCATATTTTCAATCTTTCGTAGTAATCTCCTATCTTGTGCTCTTTAATTTACTACAGTAGTTTCCTATCTAGCATAGTACTTTACTTAATAGTACTTTACTTAATTGCGGTAGTTCTTTTTCTAGTATAACTTTACTTCCTTCATTTCAATTAGATTTTATAAAACCCTAGTTTTTCCGTCGATAAGATAATAGTCTTCGTGTGAGTAAGCATACTCAACAGTTCCCAGATTTCAATACTACACTTGTGTCCCCTAGCTACAATTCGATAGGTATACTTGCCTCATTGGGTTGCTAGTTCGGTTGCATTTATTTTCTTCGAACCCTAGCGCGCAACAGCTCCACTCACTTAACGCCAATGGACTTAGCCACAAAAACTCACTGGATTACGGCGTTGAGTGAGTTCAGCTCACTCAATGTTGTCAACGCTTAAAAGCCGATGGAGTTGTGTCTTAACCACACTCAATGCTTTTGAATTAGAAAACAAACATTGCCGGAATAGACGGCATTGAGTGAGCCCAACTAACTCAACGCCAGAAGACTTGGACAAAAAAACAATCCCTGATTAGACGGCGTTGAGTTAGCTCAACTCACTCAACACCAAAAGTCTGGCAAGACGGCGTTAAGTGAGTCCAACTCACTCAACGCCAAAGACAGACGGTGTTGATTAAGATCAACTCACTCAACGCCAAAAGACGTAGAAAAAGTCTTGGGCAAGACGGCGTTGAGTGAGCTCAACTCACTTAATGCCAAACACAGACGGCATTGAGTGAGCTCAACTCACTCAATGCAAAAATACTTAGAAACATTCCTAAGGCAGACGACGTTGAGTGAGCTCAACTCACTCAACGCCAAAGGCAGACGGCGTTGAGTGAGCTCCACTCACTCAACGTTGTCGACACTTTTGTACTTAGTCTCCAGACCAAATAGCTAGGCATTGAATGTGTCCACCGCACTCAATGCTTTTATACTTAGCCTAAAGAATGAACGTCTACCCTAGGCGCACTCAACGCTCCCATCCATAGAACTAAAAAATCTTATTTCCTCTCTCCTAACCCTTCTACCCGGCTACAGCCACATACCAAGCTGGGCTAAAACTAGCAAACTAATATCCCAACTTCTGCCACTACCTGGACACAAAATAGCAACAAAGGAGAGAAAATAACTTAAATCTAGACAAGATCAATCAAGATCTAGCTGGGATGAAAACTGCAGCAACACTAGATTCTAGGAAAAAGAAAGAATGAGCTACTACAACAAGAATATTTGGAATAAAAATCAAGGTTGGCAAGGGCAAAGAGCTCCACTTACCTCTACCTCCAGGAAACAGCAGTTGCCTTACAAAATCTGGCACATGCGTCAAGATCGGCTACCTAAGAGGCAAACCTGAAGCTTTAGAGGGAAGATGAGCAAACTCGAAAAACACTACCTTACAAAGACAACTCTAGAACAATAAATACTTACCTAGAGAAGAAGATCCGGGTGAGAGCAGTCCAGATCTTCCCTTCCCCGAGAAAAACAATCTCTAGATTGCAAGAAATCACCGGCCGGAGCTCATGCTTTTTCGTCGCCCGTCTCCTTCCACTGGAAGCTATCCGTCGGGTTTGGTGAAGAGTAATAAGGATAAGACCAAGATATGCTTTACAAAAATATCTATTATAATATTATAGCCACACCCAGCCACTAAACTAGTATCTACTGTAATAAAATATAATATTATATGTACAGCCACGGTAATATATATAATAGTATATATACTATAGTATTATATCAATAAATCAGCCACTGTATATATATGTACATATATATACATATTTAAAATTCAAGCTAACTTGTTATCAACACTTAGCCAAGCATAACCAACCACTGATATCATTATATCAACCAATTAAATAACACACCAAAACAACGACGCGAAAAACAAACGATCTCGAAATTTAAAATTCACATCGTAGCTAAATACCCATACTACGAATCTAGTGGCGAAGTTGTAATCATCATCCGACAAACAAAACTTGGGCTAACACTTCCCGAAGACTAAACACAAGCATTCCCAAAGAGGCTCTACCGAGTAAAAAAAAAAGACTCCGGCTCGCTAGGGAACCTTTCAAACAGACTACAAAACAAGCCACTCAGAGATCCTAAAGAGCTAAGACCACGCTCTAACAACGGCAAAGGTCAAAAAGTGCACCGATGTAATGCCAAACAAAGTTTAAACAATCACAGAAAACCCAGGGGCGTTACAGCCACTCCCCCTACAAGAAAGTTTCGCCCCGAAACTTTACAAACAACACTTCTATCATGAAGGAAAAAGAAATAGCCAAGCAAGAGCTATAAAAGAAAATGCAAAACATACCAGGCAAAAGTCAGGGAAACAAATGAGGGTAAGCCTCCCTCATAGACGACTCCAATTCCCAAGTCACGTTTTCCACGCTCTGATTTCTCCACAAAACTTTAACCATTGGAATTGATTTCCTCCGCAACACTTGATCTTGAGAATCCAGAATGCGGACAGGCATCTCCACATAAGAAAGATTTGGATCTAACTGAGACATGTAATTCAAAACATGCTTGTCGCTTAGCACACACTTCCTCAGTTGGCTAACGTGAAAAACATCATGCACGCCAGGAAACTTCGCGGGCAAATCCAGCCTATAAGCTGCCACACCAATACGCTCAATGATCTTAAACGACCCTACATACCTCGGGTCAAACTTCCAGTTCTTACCAAACCTCTTGATTCCCATCATCGGGGAAACCTTTAGAAATACCATGTCCCCCACCGAAAATACCAAATCAGATCTTAGCCGGTTGGCATTCTTCTCATAACATTCTTGGGCTATCCGAAGTTTCTCTCGAATAAGCTTCACAGCAACTTCCATTTCTTCAAGCGCATCCAGACCCAGCAAAGATCTCTCGCCAACCTCAGTCCAAAATAGGGGAGTTCTGCAGCGTCTCCCATACAAAGCTTCGAAATAAGCCAATAGCAAACTTTCTTGATAACTATTAATATAAGAAAATTCCATAAGCCTCAAATGCTCATCCCACGCTCCTCCGTTGTCTAAAATGTTGCATCTGATCATGTCCTTCACAATCTGATTAACTCGCTTTGTCTTATCATTAGTCTGCGGGTGGTATGCGGTAGAATACCTCAAATTCGTACCCAAACCTTCTTGTAAACTCTTCCAGAAACGAGATATAAACCGGGAGTCTCGGTCTGAAATAATGCTAACTTGAACAACATGCAATCGGATGACTTCATTCAAATACAACTCAACTATTTTCTTCATCGGTTCGTTGATCTTATAAGGTACGAAGTGAACACACTTCATTAATCTGTCCACAATCACCCAAACTGAATCATATCCTCTAGGAGATCTCGGTAAACCCGTGATTAAATCCATCGAAATGCTCTCCCACTTCCAAGTCTCAATCTCCAATGGAGTCAACTTGCCACCCGGCCTTCCATGATCGGCCTTAACACGCTTGCAAGTATAGCACTTAGAAACAAACATGGCTATGTCTCCCTTCATCTCATACCACCAGGCAATTTACTTTACGTCATGATACATCTTGGTAGATCCTGGATGGTAGGAAATGCTAGAACCATGTGCTTCTCTACAAAACATAACTCAGATATCCATAATGGCAGGGATACAAAATCTACCGCGGTACTTCAAAGTACCCGCATCATCAATCGAGAAATCTGGTAACTCCCCTTTCTCTGCTCTAAGATATAAATGCAGCAGATCTGGATCTTCTTTCTGATGTAACCTCATAAGTGAAATCAAAGAAGGCTCTGCTACTACAAAACAAATATGCAAGTCACAGCTCCACATAGAAATATCCATCAAAAGAAATTCTTCCACTAATAGCTCGGCGGAGAGATTAAAAATCTTCTCTGTCTTCCGACTTAAGGCATCATCCACCACATTAGCTTTGCCCGGATGGTACTGGATCTCAACATCGTAGTCAGCAACATACTCCATCCATCGCCGCTGGCACAAATTCAATTCCTTCTTGGTGAAAACGTACTTTAAACTCTTATGATCGGTAAAAATCTTGCGCTGCGCGCCATAAATAAGATGTCTCCACAACTTCAGCAAAAAAATCACGTCTGCAAACTCTAAATCGTGTGTAGGGTAGTTCCTCTCATGAGTCTTCAGTTACCTGGACCCATACGCAATCACTTTCCTGTCTTGCATCAACACGCAACCAAGCCCAACATGCGATGCATCGACAAAAACATCATAATCCATACCCTCCGTAGGCAGAGTCAAAATGAGAGCAGTGCACAATCAATTTTTGAGCTCTAGGAAGGCTTCCTCACACTTTTTGCTCCAAACAAAAGCCGCATTCTTCTGAGTTAATCTCGTCAACGGTGCAGCCAGGGTAGAGAAACCCTCCACAAATCTCCTGTAATTGCCGACCAACCCTAAGAAGCTCCTAATCTCTTTGGGTGTACCAGGCCTACTCCATTCAATCAAACTGTTATTTTCTTTGGGTCGACTAAAATCCTATTCCTATTAACCACATGGCCCAGAAATGACACATGAGGCAACCAAAACTCGAACTTGCTCAATTTGGCGAATATCTTGTGGTCTATCAAAGCAGATAAAACTAATCGTAGATGCTGGTCATGCTCCTTAGCATTGCAGGAATATACCAAAATGTCGTCTATAAACACGACTATGAATTTGTTCAGAAAATCCTTAAACACACGATTCATCATATCAGAAAAGGATGAGGGCGCGTTGGTTAAACCAAACGACATTACCAGAAATTCAAAATGCCCATGCCTTTATCGAAAAGCAGTCCGCAGAATGTTTGACTCATGGATCCTGAGAGGATGGTAGCCAGAACGAAGATCAATCTTAGAAAATACCGCGCTATAACGCAACTGATCAAACAAATCGTCAATCCTTGGCAGAGGATACCTGTTCTTAATAGTGACCTTATTTAGTTCTCTATAATCGATGCAACGCCTCATCGATCCATCTTTCTTCTTAATAAACAGAATAGGAGCACCCCAAGGCGACGAACTCAGCCTTATAAAACCCTTCTCTAACAACTCATCAAACTTGATACACAACTCCTCCAGCTCTCGAGGGGCCATCTGGTACGGCGCCTTCGCAATAGGATGCGTGCCCGAATCCAAATCTAGCATAAACTCAACATCTCTATCAGCTGGAAGACCATGAAGAACATCAGGAAACACATCTGAAAACTCACGCACAACAAGAATCTCTTCTAAACACGGCAAACTACCATTGGTCCCCAAAACTGAGACCAAACAAACAAAACAGTCGGAAACCAGCAGCTTCCGAGCACATACCGCAGAATTGACTGGAGACTCCTGGAGCGGATCACCATAAACACTCTCAGGCTAACCGTTGTCCTTTTTGAAGTCCAAGTGCTTACCATTGCACTAGATAACAACATCATACCTGGACATCCAGTCCATGCCTAAGATAACATCAAAGTCTTCCAAGTCGATCACCTTCAGATCTGCCTTTGCTAGAAAATCCCCTAAAATAATCGGACAACTCTAAATGCCTTGATATGAAACCACAGAATCACTAGAAGGGAACTTGATGCAAAAGGCATCCCCAACTCGATCTAGATCCAAATGGTACCAATCCACGAAGGCTCTAGCCACAAACAAGTGGGTAGCGCTAGAGTCGAAGAGAACACGCGCCCAACGATTCTTCACCTTAAATCGTCTTGTAAGATTCCACACGCAACTAAGGAAAACAAATGCAAAACGATCGCTAAGAATAAAGACATTCAGGCTAGGGAGAAATCTAACCTGAAATAACCTGAGTCAAAGTCTGTGCTTACCCCGAAGAAATCACATTCAACTTTCCTTTACCCTTATCCAATTGCTGAGGCGGTGGAAATACCTAAAGTGGGACTGGTTTCAACACAGGCTGGAGCTGCCGGCACTGAGCCTTGATATGCCCTTCTTGACCGCATAGAAAACAACTTCTTGCCTTATTCTTATCCTTTCCCCAGCAATGGTAACCATCATGCCCTGACCGCTTACATGCAGAACAGAATAAATCTTTCCTAGGAGCACCTTGTATCGCATGAACCTACTCTTTCTTATGAGCTCTTACCCTTTTGTAACATCTCTCCAAAGGGTGGTCTGGTTGGCCACAGAAACTACACACTTCCTTTCCCTTCTTCCTTGATGTAGAACCGAATAGCTGGGGACTCTTTCCTTCAACAAATTTCCTTTGGTCTCTTCTCATTTGCTGGCCCCTATTCTTAGCATTTTCAATTGCCTCGACCTTCAAGGAAGCTTCTACCGCACCGGTATAACTCACTGCTCCGTAAGCAGCAGCTAGCTGCTGGATGTCACTTCTTAGACCACCCAAAAATCATTTTACTCGCTCTGTTTCAATGCTCACCAATCTAGGAGGAAACCTACTTAATTTGCTAAATTCAATCTCATACTCACAAACTCTGAGTTGCCTCTACTTTAAATATAAGAAGTCATTCATCAGGCGGTCCCGCACAACCGAGGGAAGAAACTTTCCCAGTAGCATCTCCTTAAAAGATTCCCAAGAGCATCCTTCTTTCATGCTCTCCTTCTCCTTTATATACAAGCTTTTTGCTAACCCTTTGATCTAAAAGGCGGTGATCATCACTCTCTGATCATCAGTAACTCTAGAGTATGAAAACATCTCCTCGATCGATATAAGCCAATTATCCAAGATCATGAAATCTGCCTTTCCATCATAAGTAGGAGGCTCGAGTCACTGAAACTGAGAGACAAACGTCATCTCTGGTGGAACCATTACCGGAGGAACTAGAGGAGCAGGAGGGGCAGGAACATCTAGACCCACAGCAGGGTCCTGTACTCTCGGAGCTAGCCCAGACACAACTGATATCAGAGACTGGATCTGGGACTGCACATCCACCATCTGCCTTGATAAGGCCTCATTGCTCTATCGCAGACTCTCGATCATCGCATTGATTTGCGCTCCCGAAGAATCGCACTCAGATTGGGGAGTCAGCCTCATCAAAGGACGCTTTGACATACTATTAACAGACACACAACTAGTCAGTACCTAGCCCAAACGCTAGAACAAGACAACCTAGTACAGACAAAACATACTTAAATATGAGCTTCAACTACTAACTTACTCTTGGATTTTTCAATAATTATGTTATGCCTAACCTAGGATGATTCATCATAATCACACTAACTCATGTGCTTAGACCATGAATGCATGAATTTATATTTCTTTTGACTCAAAACAATGTGTGTACCTATGTCATCATGTATATCTTTAGCTTGGCTCGTTGTGCTTATGCTATGTTATGCTATGCATGTTGTGTTATGCATTCTAAAAAATCCTTAATGCATGTTATGAGTGGCATACACATGTAATGTTATGCATCCCATTCTACATAACATTGCATGCAACAAAAAGAGAAAACGTGCTAATGGGCATTCATGTGGTGAGGTTATGCATCCCATACTACATAACCCCTCGCATGTTGCCACCTATGGTTGATCCATATACAAACACATATTATTCATCCCATACTACATAATATGCCATGTATACTTCCTGTCATGATTATGAGTGTAGTGCTCATACTTCACCCAAGACGTACTGATGACACATTGGTGTGTGTATGATATGACACTAAATAACTAACACTAACAAGGGAAGGTTTCCCGAATAATTGTCAAGCAACCTCCCTCTGATACCAACTCTCACGACCCGCATTTTCTAAGCAAAAAAATTTTATCAGAGTAAGAGAAAATACGTGTCGTGATCATACGCCATGTAGGGGATAACTCAAGACGCTTATGCAAGACACCAACATAAACAAGTTAAACCGAAATCATAAGTTATTATAAAAAACATCTTTCAAATTAGATGGATGGTCGTATCCCTCGGCACAGTGAATCAAATAGTCAATAAGTAAAAATATATTTTTACGCTGCGGAAAAATACCTTGGTTAAGGTTATTTGACATCCTACATGAGTGTTAATGTCCCAAAAGGACAACTCATGAAATGCAGGACTCTAAATTTAGAATAATATGAAATTAGTCTTTACGTTACTTTGGAAAATAGTACTTTTTGTTTAGAAATATGGCATGTATGAAGTACATATCGTAATTCTTTATGAGTTAAAATACCTAACATGTATCCAAGCATAAATCATTCCCAGAGAGCAAGTTAACAACCTCTAAATAGGAAAAAATAGCAGTTTAAGTCACATACTTAACATCACAAGGAAAACCACCAATGGGCGTCAACAACCTGACACGAACCCACTAGTGAGTATGCATGTCTATACAGAAGGAAGCAAGAAAAGATCTAACTCACAAACTAAGGAAGGGGAATCTCAACAGTCTAGGAGATCACTAGCAAGCCCCCAAAAGAAAACTAGCCGCTCAACCGGCTACTGCTTTGAACCTGAGGCATTCAAAGAGAGAACACCTCAGAAAGAATATAATCAAATAGAATTGGAGCATTATGTCATAAATAATGAAAAAAGGGCTTTACCAGACCCTACAACAAAAATGCTATCAAACTTAGCAAAAGGAAATAAAGGAGACAACAAAAAGAAGCACTATCCATGGGACAATCAATGCACCCCAAGTGCGAGTAGAAATAGCAACATGTCGTCCTAAAAACCTGCAGCAGCAATAAGGCAAACATATGCCAAAATATAGCCATTTAGAAAAGGAAAGGAACTAACAATCCTATCTTGTGAATTAATAGCAGTGGTAAAACCTTGGGTTTGGGTTGGTAGCCAAAAACAGCCCTAATCCAAACAACCAGACTCAAAAAAAATTCTCTAGAGTGAAAACAACCAGTGGCTGCTCCAGGGTCCACACACCTAGCCAAACCATCCCAAACCGGGGCCTAACTGGTGGTGGTCATAGCTCAATACACACAAATCACCCCTTATAGATCCACAAGAAAAAAAACACCTACCATAATCAATGATTCGACATCTAAAAACTAGCCGAAAAAAAACATCAAACCGAAATAAAACCCACAAAAAACAACTCGGGAGAAAAACACCAGCTTAAGGAAAAAGAGTCGAGTCCACTCGACGCCGCGTTGAGTGAGTACCACTCACTAAACACCAAATACAAAGTAGAGAAGGCATCGAGTCCACTTGACGCCGCGTTGAGTGAGTTCCATTCACTCAACCCCAAAATCTAAGTAGGGAAGGCGTCGAGACTACTCGATGCCGCGTTGAGTGAGCTCCACTCACTCAATGCCAAAATACTTGGCCGCAAAAACTCACTAGACGATGGAGTTGAGTGAGTTCAGGTCACTCAACGCTGTCAACGCTTTACAACTGATGGTGTTGAGTGCCTTCACAACACTCAACGCTTTTGAATTAGAAAAAAACATTGTCGGACTAAACGACGTTGAGTGAGCTCAACTCTCTCAACGCCAGAAGACATTGATAAAAAAACAATCCCTGACTAGACGTCGTTGAGTGAGCTCAACTCACTCAATGCAAAAAGTCTGGCAAGACGGTGTTTAGTGAGAGCACCTCACTCAACGCCAAAGGCAGACGGCGTTGAGTGTGCTCAACTCACTTAACGCCAAAAGACTTAGAAAAAGTCTCTGGGAAGACGGCATTGAGTGAGCTCAACTCACTCAATGACAAATGTAGACCGCGTTGAGTGAGCTCAACTCACTCAATGCCCAAAGACTTAGAAAAATTCCTAAGGTAGACTGCGTTGAGTAAGATCAACCCACTCAATACCAAAGGCAGACGGCGTTGAGTGAGCTTCACTCACTCAACGCTGTCGACGCTTTTGGACTTAGTCTCCAAAACAAACAGCTAGGCGTTGAGTGTGTCCAGCAGACTCAACACTTTTATACTTAGCCTACAGAATGAACATCTGTCCTAGGCTCTCTAAATGCTCTCATCTAGAGAACTAAAAAAAAATCTAATTTCCTCTCTCCTACCCCTTCTACCCAGCAACAATTACCAACCAAGCTGGGCTAAAACAAGCAAACTAACATCCTACCTCCAGCCACTACATGGACACAAAAACAGCAACTAAGGAGAGAAAATAACTTAAATCTGGACAAGATCGAGCAAGATCTAGCTGGGATGAAAACCGCAGGAACCCTTGCTTCCAGGAAAAAGAAAGAATTAACTACTACAACAAGATTAATTCGAATAAAAATCATGGTTGGCAAGGAAAAAGAGCGTCACTTGCCTCTACCTCAAGGAAACACTAGCTGCCTTCCAAAATCCAGCATCGGCGATAAGATCGACCACCTAAGAGGCAAACCTGAAGCTTTAGAGGGAAGATGAGCAAACTCAAAAAACCCTAGCTTACAAAGACAACTCTAGAACAAGAAATACTTATCTAGGGAGGATGATATGGGTGAGAATAGTCCAGATCTACCCTTACCCGAGAAAAAAAAGCTCTAGATTGCAAGAAATCACCGGCCGGAGCTCAAGCTTTTCTATTGCCAGTTTCCTTCCGCTGGAAGTTATCTGTCAGTTTTGGGGAAGAGGAATAGGTATAAGACCAAGATATGCTTTACATAAATATCTATTACAATATTATAGCCACACCCAGTGATGCAGGTCACCCCTACGCGATGCTAGAAATGAAAATAACAAAAGGGAAACCTAAGGGACATTTGCCCGAACACCTAAAGTGCATTAAAAAACGTCCTAAGAGGCATTTCTACGAGCATGTGGTGCGCGTCCAAAGTTGGAAATTTTGGCGGAGCTTTGTTTGTGCCGGCGCGATCTCACAAGTGGGTTTCTCCCAACCAAACCTACATGAACATCCACATACATATAGCATAACCTAACACAACACCTAAGCATTCATTTCCAAGCATTTCTATATCAAAAATGGAGGGTGTTCCGGACTTAAGCAACGATCCAAAAGTAGTCCGAACTCGGCCCTCAAAACAAATCCAACGAGGATATACCAAACCCTCATGAATCGCCCGAAATCAAAGGGCTAAACAAACCCCGATTTGCAGAATGCCCAAGGGGACCTATCCTTCAAAACCTTCGCGAAAATCGGAAAGAAAAGCAATGTAAAATCAGATTTTAGTGTGCAAGCTTGAATCAAAATTTAGGGATAAAATATGCAATCCAATTTTTCCAACAATCTCACAATTTCATAAGAGGAATTACACAAGTTTAAGGGAGGGAAATCATTACCCAAAATCTGAACTCAAAGAGGGAGGAGGAGGAGGAGGAGATAACAATGGAAGAGTCACACTTCCACGGGTTCACCGGAGTCGCACCGGATGAGGGAGAACCGAGCCGCCTTCTTCGGAGTCACACTGGAGGAGGGAGGAGGTCGCTGGAGCAGCAATCGGACAGCCCAAGGGGCGGCGGTGGCAGCAGGCCGGTGGTTTTTCCTGGAGCTCGGGATTCGGCCTGGCCGAGAGATAAGAGGGGGGGGGGGGCGGCTGTTTGGGGCAACCGTGAGATAGGGTTTCTCTTTTCTTTTTTTCTTCTTCACTTTATCTCCCTCTCCCTCACACATACATATATATAAAAAGAAACCACACTCCTCCACCCTTCATCTCACCCAAATTAAATCCAACCCACTCAAATGTTTCTTTTTTCAACAAAAATTAAAACCCACAAAATAGCTTATAATTTTAGGACCTAGAAATTATATGCTTAATTAAAATGATAATAAAAGATAGGGGATTATGATGATTATTTCAAAATGAAATAATCATGATAACCATAATGGAGTGACGAAGCGCCCGCGACGGCGGCGGTTGCGGCAATGGCCGTCAAAATCCACGAACATGTAGCGGCGGCGATCAAAATGGAGATCCAAGTCGGCACGGGCAAAAGGTGGGGCATCGTCAACCTGGCTCTGATACCAAATTGATGCAGGCCACCCCTACGCGATGCTAGAACTGAAAATAACAAAAGGGAAACCTAAGGGACATTTGCCCGAACACCTAAAGTGCATTAAAAAACATCCTAAGAGGCATTTCTACGAGCATGTGGTGCGCGTCCAAAGTTGGAAATTTTGGCGGAGCTTTGTTTGTGCCGGCGCGATCTCACAAGTGGGTTTCTCCCAACCAAACCTACACGAACATCCACATACATATAGCATAACCTAACACAACACCTAAGCATTCATTTCCAAGCATTTCTATATCAAAAATGGAGGGTGTTCCGGACTTAAGCAACGATCCAAAAGTAGTCCGAACTCGGCCATCAACACCAATCCAACGAGGATATACCAAACCCTCTTGAATCGTCCGAAATCAAAGGGCTAAACAAACCCCGATTTGCAGAATGCCCAAGGGGACCTATCCTTCAAAACCTTCGCAAAAATCGGAAAGAAAAGCAATGTAAAATCAGATTTTAGTGTGCAAGCTTGAATCAAAATTTAGGGATAAAATATGCAATCCAATTTTTCCACCAATCTCACAATTTTATAAGAGGAATTACACAAGTTTAGGGGAGGGAAATCGTTACCCAAAATCTGAACTCAAAGAGGGAGGAGGAGGAGGAGGAGTAGGAGATAACAATGGAAGAGTCACACTTCCACGGGTTCACCGGAGTCGCACCGGATGAGGGAGAACCGAGCCGCCTTCTTCAGAGTCACACCGGAGGAGGGAGGAGGTCGCCGGAGCAGCAATCGGACAGCCCAAGGGGCGGCGGTGGCAGCAGGCTGGCGGTTTTTCCTGGAGCTCGGGATTCGGCCTGGCCGAGAGATAAGAGGGGGGGCGGCTATTTGGGGCAACCGTGAGATAGTGTTTCTCTTTTCTTTTTTTCTTCTTCACTTTATCTCCCTCTCCCTCACACATACATATATATAAAAAGAAACCACACTTCTCCACCCTTCATCTCACCCAAATTAAATCCAACCCACTCAAATGTTTCTTTTTTCAACAAAAATTAAAACCCACAAAATAGCTTATAATTTTAGGACCTAGAAATTATAAGCTTAATTAAAATGATAATAAAAGATAGGGGATTATGATGATTATTTCAAAATGAAATAATCATGATAACCATAATGGAGTGACGAAGCGCTCGCGATGGCGGCGGCGGCGGCGGCGGTTGCGGCAACGGCCGTCAAAATCCACAAACATGTAGCGGCGGCGATCAAAATGGAGATCCAAGTCGGCACGGGCAAAAGGTGGGGCATCGTCTCCATCACCCAGCCACTAAACTATTAGCCACTGTAATATAAAATAATATTATATGTACAGCCACGGTAATATATATAATAGTATATATTCTATAATATTATATCTATAAATCAGCCACTGTATATATTTGTACATATATATACATATAAAAAATTCAAGCTTACAAGTTAGCAACACTTAGCCAAGCATAACCGGCCACTGATATCATTATATCTGCCAATTAAATAACACGCTAAAATGACGACGCGAAAAACAACCGATCTCAGAATTTTACAAAATTCACACCGTAGCTAAATACCCACGCTACGAATCTAGTGGCGAAGTCGAAATCATCATCCGACTAACAAAACTTAAGCTAACACTTCCCAAATCCAAAACACAAGCATTCTCGGAGAGGCTCCACCGAGTCACCAAAATAGACTCTGGCTCGCTAGGGAACCTTGCAAATAGGCTACAAAACAAGCCACTAATAGATCCTAAAGAGCTAAGACAACGCTCTAACAATGCCAAAGGGCAAAAAGTGTGCCAATTAATGCCAAACAAAGTTTAAACAATAACATAAAACTAGGGGGAGTTACAGCAATAGCTGCAACAGCATGGACGTCAGCCCTTACATCCTGCTCGGCTCTCTTGCACCTGCATAGAGATTGCCCACCCAGAAGGTGGACAAAGATGCAACGGTCAGCATTCAACTATCAATTTATTACAATCCTACCCCTTTCCCGGGGCAGTGGCATTCCTTCCATGTAGGCATAACAATGCATAGACAGATATATTATATATTGTGCTCTTACGCACAATCAATCCATCACAATCGTCAGCCACACGGCCCGACGATCCGTGCACTCAGGGCACATTCTTGGTGCACTGGAGAACCAGAGTCAACACCAACGTTTACATGGTATTGAGCATTTAGTCTTACTGGCGCACAGGCATAAGACCCTCAAAATGCTACTAACGAAAGCTCAATGCCTTGACGCTCTCCTGTACAGTCGACATAAAGTAGGTACGAATCAACCACCCCCGTTACTCATGTTGCCTTTGCATCACCGAGTACAGCATACCCGAGGCTATATCTAAAGGCACGGGTCAGTTTCACCTTTCCTATTCGGCAAGAAGCCTTTTCAGAGCTCGCAGCTCACACAAGCCATAATGTCCGCCAAGGACTGGCTTATCAATAGCTACGCTGTCCACCAAAGACTGGCTACACTATCCACAATGGACTGGCTACACTGTAGCCACATTAAAAACAGTACAAGGGTATTTTCCTAGAATTCCTCATTCCAGTACTTCCTGCTACTTCCCTTCACAGGCACAACCCATTGACTCCACAAATTACACGTTTATACGCAGAGTCTTCTCCGGTGTGAAATATGCAACATCACCAATCCAGACCAACCTATCCAGATGGGCTTCACACAACAGGCCTATCCCGTACTACACATTTCCGGGTCTAAATGCAGACTCAATTGGGGAAAACAACTATCAACCCATGGGGATCACTTAACCTTCCACCTTTTGGTGGAGGATCCCATGCTCATGCATAAAGGAGCACTTCAATTGTCCAAGAAGAAAGATCATTACCCTTGACGATCTCTTAGGAGCCATCGAAATTTTAGCCAGTTGGAAAGCACCGCAGCGGCTTTGCCTCAAGATAACTGGCTTCGGATCTCGAATTGGAACTCGGGAGCTCCACCGATGGCTTGATCTTCTCCTCCTTCTCCTTACTCCTCTCCCTTCTTTCTTCGCTTTTAGAAAGAGAATAATCCAAAGCATGAGTGAATTCTTTACTCAAAGCCTTGACTTAACCCAGTAGGAAATTATCTGGGGCATTGGATATAGGATGAAGGAATCGAACAGCCATAAATCGGTCTCAAAGTCCAATATTTGGGCTTCCACAGCCTGTGACACACCCGTGTCATAGGCCGTGTACTGCAAGCGGTACACGAACTGACTTTCCCAAACCATAACACGGGCTGTGACACGCCTGTGTCAAACCCATGAAATGCCCGTATCAGTTGGTACATGCCCATATTGAGGGGCGTGTCACTCAAATGGCACGGGATCAACAATCCCAAAAAGGACACGGCTGCGGCACATGCCTGTGTCCTTAGCCGTGTGCCAAATATGCCCTTTTGACAAGCCCGTGTCATAGGTCGTGTGCCACACTCTATGCCGCCCAGTCCGAGCAGGACATGGCCTCAGATACGCCCGTGTCCCTGGCTATGTCACCTATCAACGATCGTCAACTGAGCTATGTCGAGAACTCAACTCGACGCTCACAGTGAAGGCCCCCCCATGGTACACGCCCGTGTCCCATGCTGTGTGCCACTGGACACGCCATTGGATATGCCCGTGTCCCAGGCCGCGTCACCCAGCCTAAACTCCAATTTTGAATTTTGTTGTATTACACCTTGAATGTTTGATGCTATGGATAAGTGTAAATGCATGAGGTGTGTGTTAACACACAGTGTCATAATCCTGTGTTAAGGATTGTGTGGTAGGTTACGAGCTCTCTTGTCATCATGCTAATGGGAGTTGGAAAATAGACTTTGGGTGGTTGCACTTGGTCCTCGGTGCTCATTCCTGAGGCTTTTTCCATGCTAGTGGATGGTTGGGCTTGGTCATTTTGTGATACTCTCCCATAGGCTTCTTTTGTGCCACGACGATAGGCCAGATAGGATGTGTTCTTGGTGCACATCTACACGAGAACTGTTCTGAGGCGTAGTACGCAAAGGCTCTGCTGTTATGTTCTTAGCATTGAGGCATACAAAGGTCTATGCCTGTTAGTGTAGATACCCACCATTTGGCCACGAGGGATGACATCTGATAGGTTAGCTACCTACTCGAAAAGTGGGAACTAGAGGAATATGTTAATTTAACAAAATATTGTGCATGAGTTTCATGGGCACTTCATTTCTTCCACGACTCGTGATGAGCTTGAAGAAAGGTAGAGATATACCATTTGCTTGTACTTACTGTATATATATATATATATATATATATATTTATATTTATATATATATATATATATATATATATATATATATATATATATATATATATATATATATTGTACCTCCTTCTTTATCTCCCTCTGTGCCTAAGAGTCGCCAGGGTGAGAGGATGAGATAGACACTTTGTATTTATGACTAACGGTTGTTATGATGACCTTTTTAGGAGGACACCCAGCGGATCGAGCAGAAGTAGAAGCAGGTTATGCTGGAGGGCAGCTAGGCCAGGGAGATAGGGCCTGATACGAAGATACCCTCTCTTCCATCAGTTACTGAGGTCTGAGATTTTTGAGAGACTTTGTTGTAGCCTTCGGGTAATATTTTTTACACTGATATTAAAGGAATCGATGTAGTTCCTTATTATTCATGTATTGCGCTTTGAACATTTACTTATTGTGATCCTTTGACTTCTATTTATTTTGTTTATGGTGGGTTGGCATGGATGATATTGTGAGTGTCAGCAGGATAGGCATCTTGTAATACTGGTCAACCCATGTGTTGACGCCACCGCAAGATGGCTGTTTTGGGCATAAGCCCTCCATCGACAGTGCGTTGTGTTCGGGATGGGGGGTCTTACAAATTGTATCAGCTTGCAACAATTCTCACCTAAATAAGTCATCAAACAATGGTTCCACCCCCCCCCCCCCTCGATTGGTCAGTTTGGGGACAAACTGACATAGTGGAAGCAGTGGTGTGCCTATGTGTAATTCACACTAAGTATGCCAGTTGCAACCCTACGATTAGCCAACCTAACATTAGGTTTGTGCCTTTATACGTAGATTCTAGCAAATACAGAGCAAGTAGTGGGCACTCCTATCCCTTCCATCCCTACTAAATTTCAGCTATCAGAACTGGGACAAACCCTCATTGGAATCTTAGATGCATTAAGATCCTAGCAGGATCTAGTGCAGCAGCAAGCCCCGGGTTCTAAATGGTTGAGTTTCTTACAAGCCCTCTCCCCGCCTGCATACCATAGGACGGAGTCGGCTATTCGTACTGAAGAATGGCTAGATATTGTGCAAGAATAATGGCCGGAATTAGATTCCCAACAAACATGGTAGTTAATCTAGCAATGTCTGTCCTTGATATACACGTAAAAAGATGGTGGAAGTCTCTTATGAGCTCCACTTTCGAGGGACGTATTTATGTAGACATAAGTTGGGATTATTTCTCAAATGTATTTTTGGAGCACTTCATTTCTTCCACGACTCGTGATGAGCTTGAAGAAAGGTTCCTGCAGTTTAAGCAAGAATCCAAGTCAGTGGAATATTATCAACTAGAGTTTCAAAATCTCGCAAGGTTTGCAAACTCCTATGATTTGGATGATCACGGATATGTGAAGCGTTTTTACTAGGGGTGCAAGCAGTTCGGTTTTGGTCGGTTTGGACCCAAACCGAAACCAAACCGACGTTTATCGGTTCGGTTCGGTTTTTTGGTCGGTTTACTTGGTTCGGTTTTCAGTTTTTCAGTTATACTATTTAAAATAATTGTGTACTTAAATATTTCAAGCAAATTTAAAAAAAAGATATGATAATTAAAAATAAATATCATAGCGCTTTATTTAGATATGATATATTACATCTAATAGCTCATATTACATAAAAATATTATGATTGAATAATTTTATTGCGAAATCGAGTAATAAATATAAAAATATATAAATAAAATCTTTTAAACAAAATATTTAATTATTTTTTATGCATAAAATATGCATTACAAAAAATTATTTTGGCTCAAATGATATAAAAATTATTAAGTTAATATAATTTATGTACATTATTTAGTTAATAAAAATAGTTAAAAGATCATTATTGGTAATATTTTTACATGTATTATTAGTCGATGCGGTTCGATTTTTCAGAGAGGAAAACCAAAACCGAACCAAGTCGTTCGGTTCGGTGTAAAATCGGTTCGGTTTGGACAGTTCGGGACGGTTTGGTCGGTTTTCGGTTTTTCATGCACACCCCTAGTTTTTACAAAGGTTTGCTAGATCCCCTAAGGCAAGAACTATTGTTTATAGTGAACTCAAGCTTGGCAAAGATAATAGATATGTCAAAGAGGTTGTAAGCGGACCATTTGGGAATCCAGACCAGTTGCCAGATACCCGCAGAAGGCGTGATGGAAGCGGGGGCCAACTTTAGGAGGTCGCAGAATGCCCGTGGCAGAGTAGGAAATCAAAGAGGGGGTTGTTTCTTTCATCAGAACTTCAGGATGGAGCACTTAACCCCACTACCAGCATTGCCTCCACCTCAATAGATTCAATAGTATCAATAACCTAGGGAACAGTTTGGGAGAGTTTGTTTCAACTATAATCAGTCGGGCCACATCCGACATTATTTTCCATAGCTAGGAGGAGATGTTCCCTCTATTTCTCCTCTAGTGGCTCAGCGAGGATGAGGACAAGGGCGCGGCCGAGGACCGCAAGGATGGAATCCTGGACCTCGATAGGGAGATGAGGTTTTCGCTATAGCTTTGAGATGAAGAAGGAAGTGGGCAGCATAGCGGATGTTCCCATAGTTTGAGAATTTTCGGATGTTTTTCTAGAGAAGATGCAAGGATTACCCCCACAAAGAGAAGTGGACTTTCAAATCGAACTAGTACTGGGTGCCAAACCTATCTTTCGAACCCCATACAGTATGGGCTCAAAGGAGCTAGTACTGTTTCGGGTATAGCTCTAGGAGTTGGTAGACTTTGGATTTGTTTGCCCTAGTTCATCACCGTGGGGTGCTCAAGTATTGTTCGTAAAGAAGAATGATGGGTCACTTCGGTTATGCATAGATTACCTGGAGCTTAACCGTTTGACCATGCCAAACACTTACCCTTTGACCCAGATCGACAAGCTTTTTGATCATTTTGTGAGGGCGGACTTGTTTTCCAAGTTGGACATTTGATCGGGGTACCATCAATTGAGAGTTAAGGAGGAAGAAATTAAGAAGATGTCCTATAGTTCAAGGTATGGCTTGTGTGAGTTCATGGTGATGTTATTTTGACTCACAAGCGCCCCCTCCGCATTCTTGAGTTTGATGAATAGGGTGTTTGGGCCGTATCTGGATATCTTCGTCATCATCTTCATCGATGAGGTATTACTTTATTCAAAGATGAAGAAGGATCATGCAGAGCACTTGGCCCTACCATTAGAGAAATTGAAAGAGCACTGCTTGTTTTCCATATTATTTGTGGTGCTTGATTAGTAGTAAACCCGGTCAAGGTGCATGATGTGAAGGAGTGGTGGCCTTTGATGTCGGCGGCCAATGTGTAAAGCTTTCTTGGACTCGCAGGGTATTATCACAAGTTTGTGGAGGGATTTTCAAGGATCGCCCTCCCTCTCACTGCCCTGACCAAGAAAGTATTGCCATAAGAGTGGACACCTCAGTGTGAGGTTGCATTCAAAGAGCTGAAGAATGACTTACATCCATACCAATCCTAGCATTTCCGTCTGGGAAGGAGTGATTTCAGGTTTACACAAATGCATCCTATCAAGATATGGGAGCATTGTTGATGCAACATGGGCATGTGATTGCTTACGCTTCAAGACAGTTGAAGAATCATGAGGTTAATTACGCAATGCATGATTTAGAAATGGGGGCAGTGGTATTCGCTCTAAAGGTTTGGAGGCACTATCTCTATGGAGTTCACTGTGATATTGATGGATATTTTCTCCACGCTAGCGCGTGTTTCCAATTGATGAGGCAAGTCTACCTATCGCTCGAAGTATAGAATCAAGTGTCGTATTTCAACTCGGATCTTGTCGAGTACTTGTACTCACATGGGAAACTACTATCTTATCGGAAGAAAATTTTGTTTTTGTTGAACGAAAAAAGAAGTGTTACACTCGGGAAGAGAAATTAAATTATGAGGAAGCTAGCACTTGATCTAGAATCCCCTTGGGCTAAAATAAATTTTGTTGTAAAATAAAGCAATGCGAGTTCTTATCTACTCACTCGACCGTGGAGGTTCCTAGAGTACAAAAGCGTCTCTTTCGAGCTCATGCTTCTGACTAACCTTAGGTTGATCGATTAAGACCTTTCGGCCAGTCGAAACCCCTAAGCTTGCTTTAGGTGGTTAACGCCTTTATAATATTTGACTCAAATCCAAAAGATTTACGTCGTCCTCTCTCGAGGAGTGCATTCAACTCCTTTTATCTTTGAGTGATCTTCTCGTATCCGCAACCTTTCACTATTATTTTTACTTTTAAACTGAAAAATCCGGTAAATCTCAAAATTATCTTTAGGGAAGTGTAGCATGTGTACTAAGATAACATTACACAAATGAAGATTAAGATACCCTCCAAAGAAATCCATCAATGTCGATGGCCATAGGCTTGCCCTTTCACACTCTCGCCACGGCACTAGTCTAACTTATAAACATAAATCAATAGGACTTAATTAGGTTGAAATGTAGGCTTCGGTTTTTGGTGAGGGTGGTCAAAGATTAAAACGATGGCTAGTCACAACAAAACCTAGGGAAAGCTTTTACACAAAAATTTGCTATGGCTTTAAGAACGCATCCGAATTCCTAATTCTTTTGTTTCTTTTCTTAATTTTTTCAACTCTCTCATCATGTTTGAAATTTTTTTCTACCTCTTCATTTTTTAAATTATAATTTTTTCTTTATTTTGAAGAGGAGAGAAAAATAAATCAACTTTTTTTTATAAGAAAAGAGCCACCAAAAAGAAAAGGCTCCTAATCACTCACAAACCATGTTTGTATATCTATGTTCAAACTTGGTCTTAGGTGTGCAATTAGGTTGCATTTTAAGCTTTGGTAAAATGCTTGGTGGAGCTTAAACAAAGGAATTAGGAAATAGGCTCAAAATGGCTTACAAAGATAAATTTTTTTTGTACGGGTACAAAAGCTCAAACTGGCCAAAAGAAGTGCTTAAATCATATTTATGCTAATTAGTCTAACTTATGCAAAGTCTTGAGAATAGTTATAGGGCAAGTTCTAGACATCGAAAAAGAATACCTCTCTCTTTGTCCGCGAAATATCTCTCTAGAAATCTTCTACTTACTCACCTAAATTATTTTAAAGTTTTACCGGTTTTCAAAATTAAAGTAAAATAAAACATTTTCACGCATTTAAAAAAATGAAAATCTAATTATATGCTGAATATTTAAATCTACATAAAATCTACTTACATGTGCATCTGACTTGAAACACAGCATGACCAACAGTTTTACTCCAGAATTCAAAATTAAATTAAAACATTAAAATTTTATAAACACTATAAAGAAATTGAATTACTAGAAATTTTTCATGTGAACAAATATATAAATAATGACTTCTCTAATTAAATTTTAGACCTAATTTTTTTTGTTATTTCTTATACTTCTCGAGGTATACCCTGTGAAGGGCTCTCACCTGTACTAGGAGGTAACATGGGGTGATATCCCAAATGTCCCTTTATAAGAAATTTAATTTTCGATTTCGTTTTTTTTGGTTTTTTTTAATGTTTTGAAAAACATAATTCAAGACAAAATAAACTTTTTGAAATTATTGATATATAAATTTTTTGAGTTTTAATTTTTTTGAAATTTTTTTTTTTGGTTTTTGTTTTTAAAATTTTTTTTTTAAAATATAATTTTTTTAAGTTTTGAAATAAGATTTTTTTTATATTTTGCTTGAGAAATATCCCTCCCCCATACTTAAACAATACATTGTCCCCAATGTAAAAATTAAGAAAAGGCAAGAAAAGATAACTTCCCTGAGAATGTCAAACCAGCATCAAAAGAATCTAGTAAGAAAGTAGCAAAGAAAAACATAATACTTTATATATATTTTTCATAATAAAAACAAATAATTGAAAATAAAACAAAGATACAGATACAAAGAGTTGACCCTCTACAAGTACAAAGAAATGAAAAGGCAGCTACTCCTTGTCAGGAGCATCCTCGTGCTCCTGATATAAAGTCCGCATGTTTGCGAACTCACGTGTAATATGCGTCATGGAAGAAGTATTGTTTTGCTCGAGCACGGCAAAACGCGCATCAAGATAAGCGATGCGACCGTCAAAATTGGTTTGCATCTGGTCTATGCGAGTATGTAGCAATCCAAATTGCCGATCCCAATAACTTGAAGGCTCGTGCGCTGGAGCAGAGTGCAGCGATGGTGGCGGAATCTCGGGGGAATGATGAGAACCGCTGGGACCAGCACCATGATCAAGATCAAGATCCCCGCCACCAACTAACGGGGGAATAGCCTCAAACTCGCCTTCGCGTCATCTCGCTAGGCCAAGAGCCTGAAGGGGCGGGAACTGAAGAGGCTGCGGCGTTTGCATGCAAGTGAGGCGCGAAAGAGCATCCCAAACGCCGGTCTATTTGGCGATGAAGGTGATGAAATTCCCGCCGTGCACCGCCCCCAATCTCACATTTTCGGCCTGGTGCCGAAAGAAAATGGCGAGCATGTAACCAAGGTTGAGTGGGACCTGATAAAACATTCTATACAAGTATAGTAAGTCCGCCCGAGTCACCACGTCGTGGCTATCGCCGCGTCCGGAAAGTGTGAATGTGAGATGGTTTTGTAGAATGCACAAAGCGGGGGAGTTGAGGTGGCTACCCTTGGATTTCTTTAGGGTGTAGGGGGTGGCGTCATTACTAATTTCTTACCAAAAAGTAGGAAGGTTGAATTCGGGAGGGAAATCATTTTTTAGGTCGAGGTAGGCGGGGGAAGGGGAAAAGGCCTCCGAGCAAAAACCCATGGCGACATTGAGTTGGCATATGGTGAGTTGGTGCATCATCCCACCCATGCGAAAGATGATGAAATAATCTTGCACTGCCCAACGAGACTCAAAAGAGGCCAAGAACTCGATGGTGAGCTCGAGGAAATCAGGCTCAGAAATGGAGAAGAGGGGAGCCCATCCTGGGGTGGATAGAAATCCCTGAACTATCTCAGCCGCTCCGAAGGTGGCAAGGATGACCAAGTCCAAAATGCGGAAAATGCCAAACGGTTTTGCACGCAGTCGCTCGCTCCGATCTTGTTGGGTGGCGTTAGAAAAAAGGAGCAAGGCCTCCGCCGAGGCAGGATTGGCGGTGTGCTCGAAGGAAGACGCTGAGGAACTAGGGTGGTGGTGAGGCATGGTGAGGAAGAGGGAAGAAATTCGGCCACAAGGAGAGGGGAAGAGAAGGTTTGAAGGCTGGAAAGTGTGGAGAGAAGAGAAGAGAAAAATTCCTATTTATAGGAGTTTTCGGGTCGGTCATGCCCCTAGTCACGCCCGTGATAGGGGGCGTGAAAAGCACGGGTCAAATGCGGAAGGAATCCGAGGCAGACTGCGTCGGATTAAGGGGTCACGCCCCAGAGTCACGCCCGTGACTCCCAGAGTCACGCCCGTGACTCCCAGAGTCACGGCCGTGACTCCCAGAGTCACGGCCGTGACAAAGAGCGTGTAACTAGAATTCGAGGGAAGCCAGCGGGAATCCGAGGCGCTAGGCTCGGATTTTGCTGTCATGCCCCGTAGTCATGCCTGTGACTGTGGGCGTGTCAGTCAAATCGGAGACGTCGAAGAGAATCCGTGGCAAACCAGGTCAATGCCTCGGATACCTACGACACAGGCAGGACATGCCCGTGACCTATATTGGTCACACCCGTGTCATCTTCGAAAGACGGACGGGAAACCCAAGGGAGGAGGGACCTCCCGTGGGTTAGGTAAAACACGCCCTGGACACGCTCGTGACCGAAAGGTCACGCCCGTGATAGGGGCATGTACGATAAAAAAACAGAAATTTTTTTTCTTTTTCTTTTATAAATATATTATTACTAGTTAATTTTTTTTTGTTTTTTTTTATTACTTTTTATTATTATTATTTTTTAATCCGAATAAAAATAAAATAATAAACAATTTACCGACAGGAAGAAACACGTATGCTTGGCGCTCATTCCGAACCGATCACCATGCATCGATATCCTTCATACCTGTAAAAACTTAAAAAGAAAATTAGAATAAAACGAAAAGATAACTGTGGGATGCCTCCCACGAGCGCTTTGTTTATGGTCGGTGAGCTCGACCATAGTGATGTGTGCGAACAAGGGATTTGACAACATTATGTTGTCCAATTGTGCATTAATATTATCACCGAAAATAAATGATTTCAGCCGGTTCCCATACACTTTAAAGTCGCCTCCTTCCGAGTGTGAAATAAGCAATGTCCCGTAGGGCCAAACTTCCTTTACAATGAATGGGCCGGACCAACGAGACTTAAGTTTACCCAGAAATAAGCGCAAGCGCGAGTTATAAAGGAGGACTTGGTCTCCCGGCTGGAAGTCGTTTGGGTGCTTAATTTTCTTATCGTGATAAATTTTGGTGCGCTCCTTATATAGTTTATTATTCTCATAAGCAA
This sequence comes from Platanthera zijinensis, assembly GCA_039513925.1. Lineage (NCBI taxonomy): Eukaryota > Viridiplantae > Streptophyta > Magnoliopsida > Asparagales > Orchidaceae > Platanthera > Platanthera zijinensis. The sequence continues at coordinate 79,394,769 of CM077085.1, read as the reverse complement.
GGAAGCGCCACTCATCGAGCTTGTTTAGTTGGAATTTACGAAGCTCGGAGGATACATTTTCATCAAGATTTAAAAATTTAAGTGCCCAAAAGGCACAATGTTCAAGCTCTACCGGTAGATGGCATTATTTCCCATAGACCAATCAGTACGGCATACAACCGATAGCAGTCTTGTACGCGATCCGATAAGCCCATAGAGCATCATCAAGCTTGACCGACCAATCATTTCTATTAGTAGAAACCGTTTTTTCTAGTATACGTTTAATTTCACGGTTAACTACTTCTACCTGGCCACTAGTTTGAGGGTGATAGGGGGTGGCTAACCTATGTGTAATGTCGTATTTAGATAAAACCTTAGCAAATTGTGCGTTACAAAAGTGTGTGCCCCGATCACTAACTATTGCCCGCGGTGCTCCAAATCATGAAAATAGTTTTTTGAGAAATTGAGTCACGACTCGGGCGTCATTAGTGGGAAGGGCTTGCGCTTCCGCCCACCATGACACGTAGTCGACCGCTATCAAAATATATTTATTTCAATAGGATATTGGTAGCTGTCCAACAAAGTTGATCCCCCATAAGTCAAAAACTTCTACTTCTAAAAACGAATTAAAAGGCATTTCATCACGGCGGGAAATATTACCTGAGCGTTGGCATTGTTCACAACGACTTACATGGGTGTGAGCATCCTTGAAGATGCTTGGCCAATAGAAGCCTGCTTCAAGTACTTTACGAGCCGTCCGATTAGACTTATAGTACCCACCGGCGGGTCCCTCATGGCAATGCTTTAGAATTTGGGCGCCTACCTCATGAGAAACACACCTCCGCACTACTTGGTCCACACAAAACACAAAAGAGAAAGGGATCCTCCCAAAAATAATTTTTCAAATCCGAAAAGAATTTCTTCTTTTCTTGATGAGAAAAATAATTCGGGAGAAATCTCGCAACAAGGTAGTTTGCCAAATAGGCGAACTAAGGAGTGGGGAGATTAATTACCTTATGAATTGCGAGAAGGCGCTCCTCGGGGAAAGTGTAATCAATGTCCTCCTCTATGAGCTCCCCCAAATTGGGGTTCTCCAACCGCGAAAGATGATAAGCCGCTAGGTTCTCTGCTCCTCTCTTGTCACGAATCTCCATGTCAAATTCTTGGATTAGTAAGATCCACCTAATCAATCGTGGCTTTGCATCTGTTTTTGTTAGTAAATAACACAAAGCAGAATGATCGGTACAAACAATAATTTTAGACAAGGTTAGGTAGGAATGAAATTTATCAAATGCGAATAGAACAGCTAATAATTCTTTTTCGGTGGTAGTATAATTTTCTTGTGCGGCAGTTAGTGTTTTTCTTGCATAATAAATAGGATGAAAATTCTTATTTATGAGTTGTCCAAAAACTGCACCTACGGCAAAATTACTAGCATCGCACATTATCTCAAATGGAAGTTCCCAATTGGGAGTGATCATTATAGGAGCGTTGATTAATTTTTCTTTCATAAGAGAAAAAGCGCGCAAACAATTTTCATCAAAAATAAACGACGCATCTTTTTATAATAGGTGTGTAAGAGGCTTAGTTATTTTAGAAAAATCTTTAATAAACCGGCGATAGAAGCCGGAATGCCCCAAAAAACTACGAACGGCCTTAACATTTGAGGGGGGAGGTAGCTTTTCTATAGTTTCAATTTTTGCTTTATCTACCTCTATACCCTTGCTAGAAATTTTATGGCCTAAGACCAAACCTTCCCGCACCATAAAATGGCACTTCTCCCAGTTCAAGTCTTGTTTCGTGTCCTCACATCTTTGGAGTACACGGGAAAAATTTGCCAAACATAAATTAAAATAATCTCCAAAGACGGAGAAATCGTCCATGAAGACTTCCATGATATCCTCCACTAGTTCATCAAAGATAGCTAGCATGAACCTTTGGAAGGTTGTCGACGCATTGCATAAACCAAAGGGCATCCTTCGATAGGCAATAGTGCTAACCGGACAAGTGATTGGGATTTGAAAATATCCAAAAAGACCATCAAGAAAACAATAAAAAGAGTGCTCGGATAACCGTTCAAGGATTTGGTCAATGAACGGCAAAGGAAAATGATCCTTACAGGTGGCATCATTTAATTTGTGATAATCGATGCACACCCGCCATCCGATAACAGTTCGAGTAGGAATTAATTCATTTTTATCATTAGGATCTACGGTTAATCCTCCTTTCTTTGGCACCACTTGGACCAGACTCACCCAAGAGCTATCCGAAATCGGATAGATGATGCCCTCATCTAATAATTTAATTACCTCGGCCTTGGCTACCTCCTTCATGTTAGGCTTTAGCCGGCGTTGAGGTTGAATAGTTTTGTGAGCGTTTTCTTCCAATAAAATTTTATGGGTGCAAAAGGAGGGATTAATCCCTCGCAAATCCGTGATCTTCCACGCAATTGTGCAGCGATGACGTTTTAAAATATTAGATAATTTAATTTTTTTTCATCATCGGTCAAGTAGGCCGACACAATTACGGGAAGTTTAGAATCCTCCGCTAAAAGTAAATATTCTAAATTATTAGGCAATTATTTTAGTTCAAGTGCGGGAGGTTCATCATATGAAGTTTTAAAACGATCACTACCGACTTCTAAAATTTCAAATATAGGTGCGCGAGTGATCAAAATATTATCACTATTTTCATGGACAATTAAATCTATATTTTCAAAATCAGATTCATGAGCAATAGATGATAAATCAAGTTCAGAAACAGAAAAGGAGTCTTCTTCGGGAGAAGCCTCCAAGTAATAACATGAGTCGTCATTAGCAAGCGAATTTTTCATAGACTAGTCAATAGTAAAGGTAACTTCTTCATCTCCGACTCTAAAGAGAAGTTTACCATTACTAACGTCTATGATAGCGTGTGAGGTGGAAAGAAAAGGGCGACAGAGAATGAGTGGTACCTCTGTGTCCTCTTCGATGTCAAAAATGACAAAATATACCAGAAAGATAAATTTGTCAACTTTGACAAGCAATCCTCTATGATCCCCATAGGGAGCTTGTCAGGCCGATCAGCCAATTGAATGCTCATTCTTGTGGGTTTAGGTTCTCCTAATCCCAACTTTTTGACTAAAAAATAAGGCATTTAATTGATGGAGGCGCCTAGATCGGCTAACGCACGTTTTACCAATAAATCACCAAATAGGCATGGAATAGAGAAACTACCCGGATCGGGTAATTTCTTAGGTAATTTATTGAGTAAAACCGTCAAACACTCTGCGTTCAATTGAACCGTAAAGAAATCCTCAAGTTTCTTTTTATTGGATAAAAGATCCTTGAGGTACTTGGCATACTTCGGCATTTGTACGATGATTTCGCAAAATGGTAAATTAATTTGAATTTGTTTAAACATGTCTAAAAATTTACCATGATGCTCATCTACCCGGTATTATTGCATTCTAGACGGATAGGGAAGAGGTGGTTGATAAGCTTTTGGTTTAATATAACTAGAAGGCTTAATCGGAGGAGAAGATGAAGAAATTGTTACCTCCGTATCAACCGGAATTGGAGAAGTTGCAACCGGAATTGTAGAAGTGGTTACCTCCTTGCCGCTCCATAAAGTGATGGCTTTAGCTTGCTCCTTTGGGTTATCCTCTGTATTTTCCGGTAGCGCTCCTTGTTGGCGATCAGAGAGCATTTTGGCGATTTGCCCAATTTGGGTCTCCAAATTAAAAAGAGATCCAGTGAGATTCCGGATGTTGGAACCATTTGTAGTCGTATATTTAGTGAACAACTCTTCGAGATTGGGAGCTTTTGGAGCTTGTGGTGGAAAATAACCAAAGGGATGGTGTTAGGTTGGCGAGCCGCGTTCCTCGGATTACTCCAAGAGAAGTTGGGGTGATTCCTTATACCTGGGTGATAGGTATTACAAAAATTATTACCCGGATTATAAGGGGGCCGATTCAGATTACCCATGTAATCCACATGCTCAGCAATAGTAGAAGGCTCCCAATATTGAGGCTCACAGGTAGGTGTAGACGAGGAAGCAGTCATCTCGTTCATTTGTTTTTGTAGTTTCTCAACCTGGAGAGATAAACTAGAGACCGTATCTATTTCGTAAGTCCCGCCCGGTTTTAGTCGACGAGACTATTGTGTTTATTTTGTTAAAGTAATGTTATAATGCCCATTTTATTTTTCCATGTACCTCTCTTTTATTATGCAATGAAATCTTTTTCTTTTCCTCTTTTTCTCATTTCCTTCTAAATCATGTCAAGCTAATTTTATTTTGTGCCCGATTGCGATGACCTTTGCGATGAAATGACGCATTCTTAATTTTATATTAGCATTTGTATTTTTCTATTTTTGATCCTTCTTTGATTTTTATCGTGTCGACTCCGTATTCCGGTATACGGTAGTAGGGAATCGATCTCATTTCATAGAAGTCGAGAGACTCGTGAATATGAAAGATCACTCAAGGAAGGAAGGAGTTGAATGCACCCCTAGAGATAGGATGATGTAAATCCTCCGGATTGGAGTCAAATCCACTAGTGCGGGTCACTTCGGTAATGCGACTTTAGGCCATTTTGACTTGTAAAGAGATTTCGGTCAAAACGTCTATAAGTTAGGGGATTTAATGCTCTAGCGAGATTATTTCCTAATATCAGATCCGTCACGGTCTTAATAGAAGTGCAAATGCTAAACTAATTTCATTCGTTATTTTATTTCAAAGTGAATCATCGATCGAGCACTCTTTTCATAATAGTTTATTTCTCTTTTAATTTAGATTAGTTTATTTTATTTTATTTTCAAAATCATTAATCGTTCGGTAGGATAATAGAGTCGTTTTGAGTTAGAGTACTTGCCTGCCTCGAGTTTTTATACGACCTTGATATGTTTTTATCACTATACTATAAAACGATAGGTACACTTGCCTATTCGGATTGTAGTCCGTGAGACGATTTTTACGCATCACTTCCTCGACAGGAGATTGATTTCTTGATTGAGTTAGTGTCAGAAGAAAGACCGGTGTCACGTCTTCTTTTTAGGACGGCACTAAAGGTATAGGCTGAATTTAAGGTACAGCTGCAGGAACTATTGGAGGAGGGGTATATTAGACCCAGTTATTCTCCATGGAGGGTGCCAGTGCTTTTTGTGAAGAAGAAAGAAGGAAGTATGCGGGTGTGCATAGACTACCGAGAGTTTAATAAACTAGCATTCAAGAAAAAGTATCTGATTCCATGGATAGATGACCTGTTTGACCAATTGGTGGGGTCAGTGGTGTACTCTAAGTTGGATATGAAGTCAGGGTACTATCAGTTGCGAATTCAAGATGAGGACATACCCAATACAGCGCTTGGTACGAGGTATAGTAATTTTCAGTTCTCGATGATGTCGTTCGGGTTGACGAATGAGCCATCAGTATTCATGGTTGACAAATGTGCAAAATGGCAAGGTGATAGCCTTTGGTTCTAGACAGTTGAAACCTCATGTGAGGAATTACCCCGTCAATGACTTCAAATTGGCAGCGATAATTTTTGCGTTGAAATTATGGCGGCACTATGTGTATTGTGCGAAGGTGGAGATCTTCACGGACCATAAAAGCTTTAAGTATCACCTAGATCAAAATGATTTGAACATGCGGCAATACTGATGGGTTGAGTTCCTTGGGGACTATGACATTGAAATACATTATACGCCAGGCAGAGCAAACATGGTGGCGGACGCCAATAGTAGGAAATACCTTGGACAAGGGAATTGGATTGAAGCTCATGATGAGCACTTTGTTCGAGAATTTGAGTCCCTTGGTATCATTTGTATAGCAAAGGGAGAGTACAACATGGCTTGATTGAACTAGATTGAGTTGCAAAATGACTTATTCGATCGTATTCGAGAAATGACTTATTTGGATGAAGAGTTCCAGCCATTCGTGGTTGAAGATCAAAAGGGTGAAGGTAGTGCCGAGGAAATGATTGAAGGGATCTTGAGGAAGGACGGAAGGATATGTGTACTGCGGTTTGGCAAGCTCCATGAGGTGTTGATGTTTGAGGCTCACTTTACGAAGTACTCCATTCATCCGGGCAGTACAAAGATGTACTTTGATATGAAGAAATCCTTTTAGTGGTCTGGTTTGAAACGAGCTGTAGCTTTGTACGTGAGTCGGTGCCAAACTTGTGCATTAGTAAAGGCCGAGTGTCAGAAGCCGGGTGGGTTCCTGATCCCTCTTCCTATCCCTGAGTGGAAATTTAAATACATCTCCATGGACTTTGTGCATGAATTACCTCGATCGTAGCAGGGTAATGACGGGATTTGGGTGATTGTTGGTTACTTGACCAAGGTTGCTCATTTCATCCCAAATAGGAAAGAGGAGAACGTGGAGAAGGTGGTAGAGTTGTTTCTTCGCAACAATGTGAGGTTACATGGGATTGCTATGAGTATCATTAGTGATCGCGATGGATGATTCACGTCCAAAGACTAGAGGCTGGTTTAGAAGAGTCTAGGCACGAAGGGCAAGTTCAATACGACATTTCATCCTCATACTGATGGACAAAACGAAAGAACGAATCGTACAATGGTGGATTTGCTGGGGATGCTTACCCTTGACTTTGGAAAAAGTGGGAAGACCACCTCTTCATAGTGGATTTTTCCTATAACAACAATTACTAGGCAAGTATAAAGATGGCGCAATACGAATATTTTTATTAAAGACAGTGTTGAATTCCAATGTCTTGGATAGAGGCGGGAGACACCAAAATTTTGGGAAAGGAAGTGGTGGTTGACGCATATGAGATGGTGCAAACCATTCAAGAGCGCATGAAGGTTGCCTAAGACTGGCAAGCAAAGTATTTTAATGCTCACCATAGGAATGTGGAGTTCGTGGTAGGCGACTGGGTTTATCTCAAGACTAAGCCGTTCAAAGGCCTTTCGCGGATTCGTTGACTCAAGAAGTTGAGTCCGAGGTTTTTGGGACCGTTCGAGGTTATATAACGTATTGGAGAAGAAGCGTACCAGTTAGCTTTGTCCTTGGAGATGAGTGGATTACACGATGTTTTCCATGTCTCCATCTTGAGGAAAGCCTTGGTGGAGGCTTGTGTGGTGATCAAACTGGCGACGGTACCGATAGAAGAGGACTTGAGGACGAAAGTCTGTCTGGTGGGCATAGAGGATTCAGAAGTTCAGCAGTTGCGGAACAAATAAGTTAAAATCATGAAAATGCGTTGGTACAACTGCGGGCAAGACAAATTCTCTTGGGAGCGTGAGCAAGTAATGCAGGAGGACTTCCCAGAACTTTTTTACTTCAGGAATGCTTTTGGTTTGAGTGCATGCTTAATTTCGAGGACGAAATTCTTATAAGGGGGGATGAGTTATAATACCTCAATTTTCCAGATCTTGGACCTTCGAAAGCTACTGCGTGGTAGTAGTAGCTCTCGCCCGTTGGTAGACTTTATTTTGTTGGGTGTAGATAACTCGACCAAAGCCGTTCGTGAGTGTCGAGAGGGCTATCGCTCGACTATTGTTAGTTACCGCATGGCGGTAACCCGGTCGAAGAAAGTCGTTCGATGAAAGTAGATCGTCGAGGGTTGAGAGGACTATCGCTCTGCGGAAGTTGTCATCGCTGCTAAAGATCACGGCATTGAACCGGTCGCACAAGTAATATAAAATGGGCGAAATTTCACAAGTATCGATCTCTCAAGGAACACAGTAAGGTGGAGTTAATTTCGAGGAGGACTTGAGATTGAAGTCCTTATTTAGGAGTTAACGATGGGGGTTTTGGTAATTGCAGAAAAATAAATTAAAATACTAACAACTACTCCTATGAAACGCAGTTATGTGATTCATCGCCAGGCGGGATGGAAGACTAGTTGGGCCGCTATACACCGAATCGCAGGGCAGATGGGCGAGTAGGCATGCATAAGAACAAGAATTTGAGGGTCGTAAGCACCTCTTCGCTGCGCACGCTTCTAGCAATTGCAAGAACGACAAAATGGAATGTGGTGGCAAATGGAAATAAAGGCGCACCTCAAGAAAATAACGTACACAAACAATCACATAGACATGATTACCAATGAATGTATTTACAATAAGCATACTTCATCAAATACAAAGAGATTAACTATGCTAACAACAACAAGAGATGAAAAGTGTGCGAAATCGACCGGATCCGAAGTCTTGTTGAGGATTCACGGTTGGAATCACCGAGTTGTCAATCTGTGTCCAAGATCGGTCCTCAACTGCGTCTGGGGTAGAGGAGGCTATCACTCACTCACAATGGACCCGTATTCTTCGTGTAACGAGCCGGTCGAGGAAGGAACAACTTCTCCTTGCTTGATGGAGAAAGATAGATTAAAACTCTCCTTGAAGTTCCAGGATGAAGGAGGAGGCCGAGAGGAAGCTCCAGCTTTGATTTAGCGTTGAATGCTTGCCTAGATCTCCTCTCCTTGGTGGAACGATGAAGTTTCTCCCTAAAATCACGGAGAAGTGTCTGGAAACGATGGTCTCCTTTAATGGTGAAAATCTGTGCTTTAAATAGAAAAAGATCAAAAAAATGGTCACGTACGGTCCCGCGCACGACCTTGCGCTAACCGTGCTTTATTAGCTTACCGAGCCTGATTGCAGAAGAAGATGCGTTGACCCGTGTGTTTTACTCACGCACGGGCAATTCCGCCCGTGCATGAAGGAAATCGCACGGGTAACGACAGAGCGCTGGAAAGCAAGAGAAATAGGGGAACCGTGCATTTTACTCGCGTACAGGCGCGTTTGCCCGTGCGTGAAGGAATCACACGATTTTCTCCAGAATGCAGGAAAACAAAGAAAAATTTGCAGACAGTGTGATTCCTTCTCACACGGTTTGGCCTAAACTGTGCGGGAACAAAACGCACAGGTAGAAACAGAAGTCCCTAGAATCGCTGTGTAAAACACACGATCGAACTGAAACCGTGCGCGAAGAAACGCGCACGACCGTGCGTTTTACATAGAAATTGAAAATGAACTTCGTGACAACCCAACTACCGGCATATCAATGAAACCAACTAGGGCACCAGCTCCCAGTAACCACACACAGCATAAAATAAATTAAAGAACCATGGGGAGCACCATGTGCTTACCCCCAACAAAAGAATGCACAATTGCACACCCTCGGGCCAAAATAGTTCACTTAGCGTGAAAAGCAGCATGAAAGAAATATCAGCGATAGCATACTAAAAGTGAAGTGCCAATGCTTTAAAACTAGCCAAGATGAGTCCGAAAAACCCTATATAAATCGGACTAATCACACCCCCAGACTTAACTATTTGCGCGTCCCAAGACAACAAAATATGTACAGATAGGGAAAATAATCTAGCCAATATAGAAATTGAAATACAGTGTACCATGCGAAGTCGCCTGCTCGTACGCATAGAAATATAATAGAAGAAATTTTTAAGTGTGCAAAATAGTTTATACTTTTCATAATGCGTATCAAAATTTTATTATTACTCAAAAATGGAATCACAGTGAATCATCCGGTCACGTATAGGAAGAAAGTAGGCAGACCACTAAGGTGATCTTTGCCAAAGATCATGCTCAGGATCACCTCCAAAGCAATCCACCAATGTCGGGGACCATACGCTTGCCCGTTAACACTCTCTCCATGACACTAGTTCAACTCAAGTGTGAATACGTAGGACTTAGGGTAATCATTGGGCTATGCACCTAACCCAAATGAGCTAGCATAAAATGAATGAATCCAACCGCTAACCACAATATTTGCAGGTACACAACACCCCCAAACTTAACTTTAAACATATGGGTGTGTGCACCGCCTTCTCCAAATATAATCACATCTTCAAAAAGATTTTCAATCAAACTTTTTCTTCTTCTTTTTTTCTTTACAAATATTTTATTTTCTCTTTCATTCTTTTCTTTTTCATCAGCAAATATAGACTTGGGAGCACTTCCACATATTCACAAATAATATCACAACATCACATCCAACATGAAAATATAAAACAGTAAAGCTCGACTTGGGTGTGCGACTAGGATAGGCCATGAGGCTTTGGTGAAATAAAGGTGGAGCTGAATCAAAGGAAAGGGTAGGCACAATGGGGCTAACGAGGATATGACGTCAGGAATGGTACAAAGCTCAATCGGGCTAAAACGATGACCTACATCACACTCACGCTAGACAAACCATGCACCCATCGAGAGTAGCTTTGGGCAAGTTCTTAGCCACCGAGAAAGATGATCCTTTCTCCGGACTCGAGCAAAACGAGTCTACTAACGGCTACACACATCCGTACACTACCATTCGATTCACACCGGATTCACAAACTTTTGAGTAGAATAAAAAGATCTTTACGCAAATAGAAAAATATAAAACATTAAGCATATAGAAAAATTAAATCTACTCGAATTTCTACACGAGACGAGAGTAGTTGACTAGAAGCACAGCAAGGTCAACATTTTACTCCTCACATTCCTAAGCAACCACCATAATATTCCCGAATATAACAAAGAAATGAGTCTAACTCGCGGTACACTAACAGCTAAGCACGCGCTCATGTGGGTGCAGTGGTGTGCGATGCAATGAACTAATAAAAATAAAACTATAAAAGCTTCTAGTATGCACATGAAATGTGCGCGTGCAAAAGGTAACAAAACTGGCTCTCCCCAATACTTAAACTAAACTACGCAGCATATGATAAAGAAATTTAAATCAGAATGATCTAAGGTAAGAGGTTACCCAATACTCAGCTAGTGAGCATACCAGAAGATGCATGGAATATAGAAGCAGGCCTGGCATACGAAGAATCACAACCCCGCCAAAACAAATTTGCCCTGAACACCTGCAGGGGTGAGCTCCGCAAAAACAAAATAGAACTATACAAAAAGAAATGCTAAAACTAAAATATACATGAAAGTAAAAATGCAGAAAATATAAGATAACTACTGGGGTTATTGTCCTCCTAGCATGACTTATTAAATTCTATACAGTTCTAGCTAATGTGCCTATGAAAAGAAAAATGCACAAGTAACTATTCCATTATCCGTTGCGGTAACGGTTATCGATACGGAGATAAAACAGTTACCCCTCTGCCTAAATAATCACACATGCTCCTCCCAAGCAAAGGAAATAGGAAGTAAGATGAGGAGGAGCACTGGTCCTTGCTCACCTCACCAAATAAAACATCCTTGCCTGGCAAGGTATCATCCACCACCGGTATGCAGGAGGTGATGGCATAGACACCAGGCTCATCGTCATCCCAATGTACCCGTGGAGACTCATCCTGCACATGCTCAGGTAAAAAAAGGGGATGAAGAAATATAGGAGAAGAAGGAATAAAATAATCACAAAATCGGAGAGTGATCCCGGTATCACTCTCAGCGAGATCCACGCATAGCTCATCGTCGGTATCATATGAGTCATAGCGAGTGGGATCTCAGAGCTCGAGGTCCTCAGTAGTGGTTTGGACCTCCTCATCAAACAAGGAAGTGCAAACTTCCTCATAAAAAGGATCTCCTCATCAACACACCTCGGTGCGTCATCATGTTCCAAGACGTAATAATCTCCATTGATGAGAATAACGTCCTCATCACACCATGACGCAACCTCAGACTCCAAATCACCATCGGGCATAACAACATCAACCGACTCACTACAAAGAGGAGTAGCACAATTCGGCAAAAACTGCGTAGGGGCAAGGCTGCTCTCAACATCAGGCATAAAATAAGTAGTACCCAACGCAAAATCATCCGCAGACGCCACCCCGTCGATGACCGGTACACTCTCATCATCCCATACTGGATCGTCCATGAGTTCCCGATCTACTCCCTTCGAGCTTACATCCAAGTGAGAGGGCTCACTCAAAGGAAGCTCGTAAAAAGGAGCTGAGGAACCCATGAAGGATATATATGCGGCAAGAGATTCTTCCGTAATCATGATGGGCAGATAAAGTGCTAGGTGAGGAAAATCAGTGTATGGGCCAGGCAATACCCTAGTAGGCCCATCCATAGTAGTCTCCTGCGAACAGGGGACTGTTGTGGCTGCGCCCATAGAGTGAGAAGGCTCGCACAAGCGAGGTCAATCCTTCAACATGTGGCCAACACCTTAGCATAGCAAACACCGAAAACAGTGCTCGACATTCATAGCAGCCATGGCGTCGATGTAACTTTGCATAGTGTCAATCAGACGACACTCGGCAACAGAATACATCACGAACAAAAATAATTTGCAGAACAAATACTACACACAAGAAAAAAAATTTGCAGGGATCTGCTATCTAAATCAAAAATCAGAAAGGGGAAAAAAGGAATAAGCAAAAATAAAAATTCTAACACTAATGCAAATAAGAAAATACTATGCACAAATGAAAAAGGGCTTCAATCTACTATCTCCCTCTCCAAAAACTAACACGACTGTATTCCCCAGCAACGGCGCCAAAAACATGATGCTAAAGATCACGGCAGTGAACCGGTCACACAAGTAATATAAAATGGGCGAATTTTCCAAAGTAACGATCTCCCAAGGAGGACAGTAAGGTGGAGTAATTTCGAGGAGGACTTGAGATTGAAGTCCTAAGGTAGGAGTTAATGATGGGGGTTTTTGGTAATTGCAGAAAAATAAATTAAAATACTAACAACTACTTCTATGTAACGCCGTTATGCGATGCTCGCAAGGCGGAATGGAAGACTAGTCGGGCCGCTATGCACTGAATCGCAGGGCGGATGGGCGACTAGGCAAGCATAAGAACAAGAATTTGAGGGTCGTAAGCACCTCTTCATTGCGCACGCTTCTAGAATTTGCTAGAACGACAAAATGGAATGCTGCGGCGGATGGAAATAAAGGCGCACCTTAAGCAAATAACGTACACAAACAATCACATAGACATGATTGCCAATGAACGTATTTTACCATAAGCGTACTTCATGAAATACAAAGAGATTAACTTTGCTAACAATAACAAGAGAGGAAAAGTGTGCGAAATCGACCGGATTCGAAGTCTTGTTGAGGATTCATGGTTGGAATCGCTGGGTTGTCAATCCGCATCCAAGCTCGGTCCTCAACTACGTTCGGGGTAGAGGAGGCTATCACTCACTCCCAATGGAACCGTCTTCTTTATGTCACGATCTGGTGGAGGAAGGCACAACTTTTCCTAGCTTGATGAAGAAAGCTAGATCAAAACTCCCCTTGAAGCTCAAGGATGAAGGAGGAGGCCGAGTGGAAGCTCCGGCTTGGATTTGTCATTGAATGCTTGCCCGGATCTACTCTCCTTGGTGGAACGGCGATGTTTCGCCCTGAAATCGCGGAGAAGTGGCTGGAAATGAAGGTCTCCTTTAATGGTGAAAATGTGCGCATTAAACTGAAAAAGATCGAAAAATGGTCACGCACGGTCCTGCGCACGACCGTGTGCTAACTGTGCATTATTAGCATACAGATCTTGATAGCAGAAGAAGATGCGTTGACCCGTGCATTTTACTCGCACACGGGAAATTCCGCCTGTGCGTGAAGGAAATCGCACGAGTAACGACAGAGCGCTGGAAATTAAGAGAAATAGGGGAACAGTGCGTTTTACACGCGCACGGATGTGTTTTCCCATGCGTGAAGGAAACACACAATTTTCCCTAGAATGCAAGAAAACAGAGAAAAATTTGCAGACAGTGCGATTCATTCTCGCACAGTTTGGCCTAAACTGTGCGAGAACAAAATGCACGGGTAGAAACAGAAGTCCCCAGAATTACTGTGTGAAACGCATAATCGAACTGAATTCGTGCACGAAGAAATGTGCACGACCGTGCATTTTACACAGAAATTGAAAATGAACTTCGGGACAACCCGGCTACTTGCACTACAATGAAACCAACTTGGGAACCAGCTCCCAGCAACCACACACAACATAAAATATATAATAGAACAATGGGGAGCACCATGTGCTTACCCCCAACAAAAGAATGCGCAATTGCACACCCTCGGGCCAAAATAGTGCACTTAGCGTGAAAAGCAGCATGAATGAAATATCCACGATAGGATACTAAAAGTGAAGTGCAAATGCGTTAAAACTAGCCCAGATGAGTCTGAAAAACCCTATATAAATCAGGATCATCAACCACGCAGCGGTAACCCAAGGGGTGGCGTCGAGAGCGTCGAGTTAGTTGAGAGCGTTGAGTTCTTGAGAAAGGATCTACCGCGCCGCGTTAGACTTACCGCCAGTGTTAGCGCGAATTTTTTTTTCTGGCAGAGCGCTCGAGAAACTACCGCTCAGCGGTAGGTAGTTACCTTCCGGCGGTAGCAGGCGGAAGCAGTTCCGTTGTTTGGCTTTTTAGCCGTCCGATTTCACTTAGGTTTTGATCCTAAGGCCCAATAATCTCCCTCAAGAGTACTTATATAGGGATGAGCGGGATTTATCCCTCATTTATTCTCCTTTTGGAGTTGACTTAGGGTTTGGAAGAGTGAGTGGCAAGAGGAAGAAGAGAGCCTTCTTCCGCCATTTTTGGAGCTTTGGAGCCCCGATCATTGATCTGAGTCCAGATCTGTGGAGAGGACTTGGAGGCGCTCATTTTCATCCATGCAAGGCAACGATTGCATGGAGAGGAAGAGGAGTCGAAGGGTAATGACAATTCTCCCCTCAGTTTTAGGATGCGTGTATGGCATCTATTCTTTTCTTGCTTTTTTTCAAGCATTCTAGGCACCAAATCTCTCACATGTGAGGGATTCGGGTTGTCATGGTCAAGAAAAGCCACTGGGTCAATTATGTCCGTCCTTATCATGATTTTTGCACTAAAAATCCGCTTCATTAGTGGATTAGGCATTTTGGGTGAAGCCGTAGTCGCGACCGTTACCCCGACTAGGTGATGTTGCAAAGCAAGCCTTAAGTATTTTGTTAAAAATCCGTTAGCGACAATACATTGTTTGTGATGTTGTATTTCCCCCTTATTCCACCCGAGTACATGTAATAGGAACCGGACAAGGTTAGCTCCATTTGTACGGTAGATGGTTTCCTTGGTGCATGGGACCATAATGGTTCGAATAGTTGATTTGAGTGGGAAAGGCTTCGGATTATGATCTGCAAGAGTGTGGTTTGTCTCTGTGGTCGGCTGGCTAGCCCGTGATGTTACAAAGTCACGTATGGAGAGTGTCCCGACAAGACAAGTCCCCTTCTATGGAACTAACTAGAATGCCCAGCTTTGGACAATATCAGATGGTATTATTTTGGTCCCGTTGGGTCTCTTTCGGTGGACTTGGTCTCGATATTGGAGCCGGGCCTGGGTCGTCACGAACGGGTGGGGCCTAACAAGGGTTCTTAGTATCAGTTTTTTTGTGTTTGTGGTAGAATCCTGATGAGAAAAGTTAGAGCTTGCAGGCAAGCCTGAGTTTTAAGACCCACGAGCGGTTGGGGCCTTGACAATAGTTCTGTGTGGCAGCTTGTATGCCGTTAGGGGAAATTAGAGTACCCGTATGTTTGTGGCTTGAACACCGAAGTGGAAATTGGAAGTACCCTTGCGAATGAGACTTGAACGCCGATGGGGAAATTGGAAGTACCTTATTGATGATGTGTTAGAAGCATACGCTTTAGGGTGCCTTGGGTGAAACCCAGATTTGCATACATGCTGTATTGTAGGCCCCTATTATTATATGCTCAATTTAGAAATGTGTTTGTTGTATGAGACATCCGAACCTATTTATTAACTTTACATGTTCATGTTTATTGCATACGAAGTGCTTACCTATAGGGTGATGGAGTTCCCCGGGGTACACTGGGGACGGCCGAGAGAAGATTTTTTGGTTACACAGTTGAGGTAAACCTTTTCTGACCCACATTTTACAGGGCAAGGATCGCAAGAAGGAGCAAGCTCGCCAGCCAAAAAGGACTAAGCCTCATGAAGTGTTTCATGTTGTGTAATAACCTTGTTGTGTTGAATGTGATGATTTATGCACTATGTTTCTGGATTGCATGCCGAGGTAGCCTAGGAGTGCTTATGCACATTGAATTTTGATGTTATTGTTTGAGTCTTGGACTCCTAATTGTTGTAAGGCCTTAAGGCCGTATTGATACTCATATGTTAGTGGATAACTTCTAGTCTTATTCTTTTGTTTCAGCTGTGTTTGATCTGAGTTTTGAGTTTGGTAGTTTATATCATCTTATAATACTTAAGATGTGGCGTCTATATGTTGTGGGCCCCGGCCGGAGCCATATCATACGGTCATTACAGGGGAGGTGTTACAAAAGGTGCCAAGAAAAATTTGCAAGTCTGGCTACCAAAGTCTTCTACCTGTCGTATGGGTGGGACAACTTGGGTAACCAGATCTTTACCCTCATCTTTATATTAGGTGTGTTTGTAGGCTAAGTATAAGGGGAACGTGTGGTACTTGGACTCTGGTTGCTCCAAGAACATTACAGGAGATATCCCAATGGAAGTACCTATGCTGAATTTTAGGGTCTACGGTTGCCCATGTTTTGTTCTAGGCATCTTCTTAGGATACTGGAGTACAAGTCGTGCCTATAGGGTCTACAATAGGAGAACCTTAGTTGTTGAAGAATCAGCTCATGTACATTTTGACGAAAATATCCCAACCGAAGTACCTAGGTTGAATGAAGAGGAAATTGATGATGATGCATAGTTAGAAGTAAGGAGTGAGGAGAGAGTAGCGCCGGATGACGTTCCAATTCATGAAGATGAATATAAGCCTCCGAGTACTATAAATTTCTTGAAAGAGCATCCTCGAGAAGTTGTAATAGGAGAGCCCTCTAATGGAGTTAGAGCTTGATTTGCACTACATGAATCATTCTCAAATAAATGTTTTTTACAAAAAATTCAACCCAAGAACATCTCGAAAGCCTTAAATGATGAATCATGGGTCTTGGATATGAATGAGGAGCTAAATCTATTCGCGAGGAGTAAAGTCTGGGTTTTAGTAGAGCGTCCAGATAGTCATCCAATTATAGGTTGTAAATGGGTCTTCTAAAATAAACTTGATGGAGAATCTAGGATAACTAGAAATAAAGCTAGGTTGGTGGCACAAGGATACTCTCAGATAGAGGGCGTGGATTTTGACGAATCTTTTGCACCGGTTGCATGTCTTGATTCCATCTGTATGTTTTTAGCATTTGCATTTTATAAACAAATGAAATTATATCAAATGGATATTAATACTGCATTCTTAAATGGATATATCAAGGAAGAGGTGTATGTGGAGCAACCACCCAGATTCAAGAATGCCGCCTACCCCAACCATATATACAAGTTTGTGAAAGCCTTATACTCATTGAAGCAAGCATCCCGTGCTTGGTATGATAGGCTCGCAACATTTTTATTAGAACATGGGTTAGGGATGGGTAGGGCGGACACCACTCTAGTTGTGAAGCACAAAAACGTAGATATAATTATTTTATAAATCTATATGGATGATATCATTTTTGGGGCCACAAATGAAAAGTTATGTGAATAAATGGTCACCCTAAAGAAATCCGAATTCGAAATGAGCCTAGTATGAGAACTTACCTATTTCTTACGATCTTAGATTTCTCAATGCAAAGAAGGTATTTTTATAAGTCAATCAAAATATATCAAAGATTTGCTTGTGCGTTTTGGGTTTGAGAATCTTAAACAAGTCAAAACTCTTATAAGTGCTTCTCTTAAATTAGGAAAGGAAGAAAGTGGCATTTTCGTTGATCAAACTGTGTTTAGAGGTATGATAGGATCATGGTTATATTTGAGTGCCTCTAGGACAGACATAAAATTTGCAGTAGGTACGTGAGCTAGGTACAAGGCCAACCCTTGAGAGTCACATTTGAAAGCGGTAAAGCATATCTTTAGCTATCTTATAAGAAAACAAAATTTTGGACTCTAGTACCATCACACCACCAATTCCACACTTCACGAGTACTTTGACTCTTATTATGCGGGATGTTCACTTGATCGCAAGAGCAAAAGTGGTACATGTCAATTCCTAGGCCCTGCACTAGTCTCCTTGTCAAGCCACAAACATAACTCAGTTGCACTCTCCATCGCTGAAGACGAGTATATTGCCTTAGGAAGTTGTTGTGCATAGGTACTGTGGATGTCAAAAATGTTAGAATACTTTGGCCTAACTTGTCAGAATGTTACACTTAGGTGTGATAATAAGAGTGTTGTAGACTTGACAAATAATCCAGTGCATCATTCAAGGTCAAAACATATTGATGTGCATCACCATTTCATTCGAGATCACATCAAAAAGGAGAATGTGAGAGTAAGATTCATTTGCACTGATGACCAACTAGCTAACATATTCACAAAACCCCTCCAAGATGCACGTTTCTTAATACTTTGACTCGAGATGAGCGTTTTGGACCTCTCTTCCAAGTAATCATTTTTGGTTTGATTGTGTGTTTTTTCCTCTTTGGTTATTTTGTCTATGTTTTATTTTTTTGTCTACTTGCTTGTGTATTATGTTTGTTTTCCTTTATCGAATTTCTTTAAAAAAAACATAAACAAAAAAAAAATATAAAAACCAAAACAAAAAAAAATGTGACTTGATCATGTCTTACAGGCACCCATGACCTGAGCTTAGGCTATAACAAGTACAAACAATGTTTTAGTTATGAACCGTTAATCCGTATAAACATTGTCCCTGGTCATGGTGTTTCGAATCTATAGGTGCTTAGACACTAAGTGTGACGTTACATGTTAGTGTATGTTGACTATGCCTCTAGGTATGTGTGAGGATTTAGATAGGGGAATTACTTCACACTATTCACACATCCCTAGACGGAGCACTCATGTACAAACACTAGGCTTACATGTTATAACTCTTGGCATTTCATCTTAACACATTATAAATACTTTGAATAATTAATGTCTTGATATATATATATAGATATATATATATATATGCGTATATGTTGATCAAAACTTTGGGCAAAATCTTTAGTGCTAAAGTATTATGTATACAAGTTAAAATGTATCTATCTACGTGGATGGATTTTGATTGACTCCGGGCTCCTAGAACTCACATAAAAATATAAAAGTTATAGCTCAAAGCAAACTAAGTAGAAAAACTATGCATACTAAGAAATGTCATGTCAAGGACCCCCCCAAACACTACTCATTCCTCCTGATAAGTCTTTATGAGCATTGTGAGGATGAGCACCTTTGTTCAAAGAGTCATTTCTATCTTGTGAATAGAGTCTAAGTTAATCTTATTGCCCCAAGTTCAACTCTTGGTATGACATTGATAGACCTGTGACATGATTGTTCACTCTATTTCTCTTGTATTAGCATTTTAAAAGATCGAGATAAAACATGTAAAATATGATATTTCTACTTGGTGTTTTCTCTCTTGTTGATGTTACACGTGTAAGACCCCATCCCGAAATACAAAACACGAAACGAGAGGAGTCTTATGCCCAGTACAGCCTCCTTGCAGTAGAGCTAGCGCACGTGATAACCTGTACTACAAGACGCCTATACTGCCAGCTATAACCAATATCAAACATTTCCAACCGATCCAAGCATATAATATGAAGCCAAATCCACACATAAGTATATTGATTATATTTACTCTTCTAGGAAGACTATTATCTTACTATCAGTAAGGTGGGATTTTTAGTTTAATTAAAACGGAAAGAAAGATAGCAGAATTTTACTAAGTTAGTTCGATGACGGGTTAACGCTCGGCATCAAATCGGAGTAAGACTAAAATAATTCTTAACAATTATTGAACTTAGTTTTTAAATTAATAAAAAGCACTTGGCCGTGGAGGTTCCATAAATATGAGCACACTTATCTCTAGGTAATATCGCTCACCTGAACATTAAGACTATTCGACCGATCGTTAGACCGACGAAGGATTCCTCTTAATGTCTGCTTTATGCTAAGACCCCGCTATTGGGTGGGGAACCCAATTCGGTTGAACTACGCTTGTCCTATTTCGAGGGTATGTACACAATTCTATTTACCCAAGGGGGATCGGTCCATACATGAGGCCTCTCGGCATTGCGTATGGATAACGGAAATAGAGCCCACACATCGATTATGTGGTCCTATGCATCGTTAACCCGGGTCAAACCTTAAGTCCTTAAATTAAAATAAAAATAAAGTTCTTTAATTATTTAAAATCATTTTATATTTCCCAATTCTCTTCGATGACGAAGGCTAATAGAGATTAGCCAATCATCGGTATGGGGACGGCTTTATGATTTTTAGTGAAACGTGAGTTTGAATTTAAGTACTAAACAGTTTATAAGAGAAAACATAAAAAAACAGGACATTTAGATAAATGAAGGAAAGCTAATTGATGCAGGCACTTACACACACTTCAAAACCATAAAGAAATTAAATAAAGCAAGTCCTACTCAAATGAGTAGGCAGGAAATAAATGTAAGTACAAGTCCTACTCAAAACTGAGTAGGCGGTAAATTAAAGAAATGCGCCATTTAACTCTTAACGAGTAGGCGAAAATAAATGCATAAATAATAATAAACTAAGTTAAAAAAATTAAAATTACAAGTCTCACTCAAAGCTGAGTAGGCGGTAAATTAAAGCAGAGCGTCGTTTAACTCTTAATGAGTAGGCGAAAATAAATGCACACACGCACACACTCTACATAATTGAGAAAGCGATAAACAAATCATGAAAAGTTATCACCTACAATCACACACTCTACATAAATGAATAAAGCAGTAAAATTGCGAGTCCCGGCTCAAATGAGTGGGCGGGAGAATGAAAGCAATAAGAATATCCTCATACACTCACACACATATAGAAATAACACAAAATGAAAGTTACCTAAAAATTAAAACTACTACTTTTCTACCATTAAAACTTGCCAAAAACAAATAAAAATATGAAATAAAAATTTAATAAGCAAAAGTTTTTGAAAAGAAAGTTGAAATCAAAGTTGTTGAAAAATTAAAACGTTTACATTTTCATCCATAGAATTTCATAAAAGTGATGAAAAAGTGAAAAGAAAAATTAAAGGAACAAAAAAAGTTTTACAATCCTAAAACAAAGCTAAGTAAAAAAAACACAAAACACTTTAAAACCTCTTTTACGATTTCATAGGAATGAAAATATAAACTTTTAAAAGGTTTTCAATACAATTTTGATTTCTTTAAAAGAAGACTTAAACTAAATTTTGCCATTATAATGGCTTATATTTTTTTGATAAAACCCTATAATAAAACATATCATGATAACTAAAGAGAATATGAGAATTAAAAAAGCATAGAAAAACAACATTTTCATTCTAACCTAGCATAAAGACAACATGAACAAAGATGAAGAAGACAACCACTTAAAAGCATGAAAAATTACAAGTTACACTAATTTATGAAGAGGTAGACTAAGTAAAACAAGAGGTTAAAAAGGATAAAGAAAGTGATCCACCCAAATCTATTTTCATTCCATGTAGAGAGATAAAGAAAAAACAACATTTTTATTTCCATAATTGAAGTTATTACAAACTATTACAATGCTAATGAAAAAGCTAAACTAAACATAAGAAGGGAGGGGGGAGAAAATTCTCCTTATATTGTATTGGAAACACCAAGGGCAGCCCACAAGAAGACACACTAAAGTTGGCTCAAAAAAGTGAACCCTTGGACCTCACAGAAATTTTTTATTTATAGACAAAAAGTTCGGGTTTGACACGCCCTAGTCACGGGCGTGACAGGGGGCGTGTCGGTCAGTTGCATTTTTGACTTGGCAAACTCGGCGAGCTGGCATAATTCTGGAAGGTCGGGGAGTGACACGTGGCTGTCACAGGCATGACAGGCATAGTCACGGGCATGACAGAGGGCGTGTCGAGCAGTGGTCGACGATCTTTGAGCGTCGATCGACGATCTGGAAGCTTCTGAAAAGAACACGTGGCGGTCACGGGAGTGACAGGCTTGGTCACGGGCGTGACGGGGGGCGTGACCTAGACAGCTGGCAGATCCGATGTTGGCAGCGGTGACGTTTGGAAAGCGTTGAGTGTCGGAATCGACACCGGTGTGCCGGTTTTGACACGAGCGTGACTGGATGGCGTTGAGTGTTGAACAGTAAAATAATTGAGTGTCAACTGGCTGAAGGCATTGAGTGCCTGTCACGGGCATGTCGGGCATGGTCACGGGCGTGAGAGGTCAAATTTTGACTTTTTCTGAAATTTTAAAGAAAACAAAAAAAAGGTAAGTTAGAATTGTTATTTTACAAAAAGAAGCATATTTTTAAACAAAGCAAAAATAAAAGGTAAAAATAAAGTAAAATGACCTAATAAAAATACTATAAAACTAGGTATATTTACAACTCATCAAATACCCACATACTTAAGTTTTTGCTATTCCAGAGCAAAAGTTTGAGGTGAACTTATAAGGAATAATAAAGAACTCTAAGTTCTGCTACCGCTTGAATTAATTATCAGAGAGATCTAAATAAATATACGGGGTATAAGAGTAAAGTTCTAAAATTATGTAGATGATTTAAACAGGGCAAAAGTTTTGGCCAAAAGACTTCTTGATGTAATCAAATAGATAGCAATAATTGTATTGGTTAGATTAACAAAAATAGTTTGGAATTATTTGAACTCTAGCTTATAGGAGTTTTACCAGAAATAATGCAATTTACAAATTATGCTCTCAAAAAGATTTTTGAATTAATTCTAGAGTCATGAAATTGGCTAAGGGGGGTTGATGTTGGTTTATGAAGATGCTTGGATTTTTAGGCGAGGTACTTTTTTTCTCGAACCTCCAATTTTTTTTTGATTTGGATGTTATAGGAAAACGAAATCTTGTTTTCCTTAACATGAAATTTTTTTTTCATCATAATAATAAGAATTAACCCAATGTATTTGTGTAGGAGTAATGAATTTTATCCTCTTACTCCATAACATATAATCTTTTAATTTATTGGGTGTCTATGTTTACGGAATGAAATCTTATTCTCATTGACATAATATCTTTTTATTTTTGGGGGGGAGGAAATTTTATCATACCAAGTAGGTCATGATAAGTAAGGGGAGAAAAGAGAACTAGATTTTTAATTAAAAAATTTCTGAGAGCAACCTTTGATAAATTGTACGTTCCAATCTTTCAGAAAGCTAAAAGTAAGCATTATTGAATTCTATAGTCATTATTTTCTAACATAGTACACGTGCTCCTATAATTAACAAATGAATAGTGAACAAAGAATTGATCAAATTCACATATAAATAAACTCAAAACAAAAGTTTTGGATACCAAGAAACTTAAGAATGATATATTTGTTTCATAAATTATATCTTTTTTGGAGTTTTTGAAATTATTATCTTTTTTTTGTATTTTTGTATTTATTTCTTTAATATATACATACAAGAAAAATACGAATATAAAATTTGTTGGATTTTTGAGTTTTGCGATTTTTTTTGTATTTTTAAGTGTTAAATTTTTTTGTGTTTTTAAGAAAATTTTCATTCTATTTACAAAAATTTGGGAGAAAAAGAGAAGTTATTTATAAGGATGAGAGAGAAAAAGGGAGAGGGGAAAGAGGAAGAATATTTACAAAAAATATTTACAAAAATTATTTACAAAAATATTTACTAGGTTGCCGCGAGATGACTCATTATGTGGATGGCTCGATGAGCCGGATCTCGCGGACCGAGTTAAAAAAAAGTTAAAGTTTCAAAAATGAAACTTCAAAATTTTTTTTTATTTTTATTTCATATGTATTTTGTTTTTGATTTTTGAAGTTTTTTTTTTAATATATATATTTTTTTGTTTATGTAAGTGAAAAAGAAAGTACGAAAATACAAAAACACCCCCGTACTTAGTTCCAACATTGTCCCCAATGTTGTATGCTAAGCATGAGGAACAAGACAACAGGTATATGTACAAAAAAAGGAAAAAGAGGGGGGCAGAAAACGTTCCTGATCCGCGCTCGGGGAAGCCCATTAGAAACCCTGTAGTTATTAGAAAAATAAAAAACATGATAAATAAAGACGTAAAAAAAGATAAACGTGGGGCGCCTCCCAAGAGCGCTTTGTTTATAGCCGGGTAGCTTGACTATATTGGCGGGGTTAGAAGTTGAGGAGGTATATGGTTTCGTTATGCTCGATCACAGGGTCGCCCGCTATATAAGACTTTAACCGATTGCCGTTAACTTTAAACGAGCTTTTTTCCAGGTGGGAGACGAGTACGGTCCCATGTGGAAAAACTTCTTCAACTTTGAAGGGACCGGACGAAAGAGATCTAAATTTACCCGGAAAAAGTCTAAGACGAGAATTGTAAAGAAGGACAAGATCGCACGGAGAAAAAATTTTGGGGGTTTTAATTTTTCGATCGTGATATAACTTAGAACGCTACTTATAGAATTTATTGCTCTCGTAAGCGTTCGCACACCATTCATCGAGCTCGATTAGTTGCAGTTTTCTATTCTGAGCTGCTAAGTTAGCGTCGAGGTTTAAGAGTTTTAATTCCCAAAGTGCGTGGTGCTCCAGCTCTATGGGAAAATTGCACGCTTTGCCATAAACTAATCGAAACGGAGTACAACCGATAGCGGTTTTGTACGCCGTACGATATGCCCATAACGCGTCGTCAAGCTTAACGGACCAATCTTTCTTATTAAGTGAAACGGTTTTTTCTAATATGTGTTTTATCTCTCGATTTACTAACTCAACTTGGCCACATATTTGTGGGATGTAGTGGGTGGCAAGTTTGTGCGTGACTCCGTATTTAGCTAACGTCTTAGCCATTAGAGCGTTACAAAAATGCGTTCCCCTATCATTAACAATAGCGCAAGGCGTGCCGAAGCGAGAAAATAATTTTTTGAGAAATATAACAATGACTCGCGCATCGTTGGTGGGGAGAGCTTGTGCTTCTGCCCACCTTGATACGTAGTCGACCGCCACAAAAATTTACGTATTTTTATAAGAAGGAGGTAAGGGGCCTACAAAATCTATGCCCTACAAATTGAAGACTTCGCATTCTAAAAACCATGTTTTGGGGCATCTCGTCCCGACGTAAGATGTTACCTGACCGCTGACAGCTATCGCATGCGCGCATAAAATTGTGCGTGTCGTTTAAGAGAGTGGGCCAAAAGTCGCCCGCCTCTAGCGCCTTCCAAGCGGTCCGGTTGGCTTGAAGTACCCCCCCTGGCTTGACCCTTGTGGCAGTGCCTCAATATTTTCAAGCACTCCACACCCGCAACGCACCTTCGGACTGCTTGGTTCGCGCAGATACAGAAAAGAAATGGGTCCTCCCAAAAGAAATTTTTCAAGTCGGAAAAGAATTTCTTCTTTTGATGACTTGAAAATTCTTTTGGAATTACCCACGTGACTAAGTAGTTCGCAAAATCTTCAAACCAAGGTGAAGATTATGAAGACGAACGAAGGGCAAGAAGGCGTTCCTCGGGGAATATGTCATTTATTTCAGATTCGACGAGCGCTTCCGCACCCGGATTTTCTAAACGGGAGAGGTGGTCTGCCGCAAGATTTTTTGCACCCTTCTTGTCTCGGATCTCAAAGTCAAACTCTTGAAGGAGGAGGATCCATCGAAGAAGGCGGGGTTTTGCGTCAGTTTTGGCTAGTAAATACTTAAGGGCAGAGTGATCGGAAAAAACGATAACTTTTGATTGCGTTAAATACGAGCAAAACTTATCGAAAGCAAAAACGACGGCTAAGAGTTCATTTTCTGTCGTCGTGTAATTCACTTGTGCGGAAGTGAGCGTCTTGCTAGCGTAATAAATAGGATGAAAATGTTTTTCTACGTGTTGGCCAAGAACGGCGCCTAAGGCAATATCACTAGCGTTGCACATGATTTCGAACGGAAGGGACCAATTAGGGGCCACTAGAATTGGAGAATTGATAAGTTTTTGTTTTATAAAATTAAAGGCAGACTCGAAATCGCTACTAAAGACAAAAGGTGATTCCTTTTCCAAGAGGTGAGTAAGCGACTTTGTTATTTTTCAAAAATCGTGAATGAAGCGCCTGTAAAAGCCCGCGTGGCCAAAGAAACTCCTAATAGATTTTATGTTAGTCGGCTGAGGAAGCTTTTCTATGATTTCTACTTTGGCTTTATCGACCACTATCCCCTTAATCGAAATCTTATGGCCGAGGAACAAACCTCCTCGAACCATAAAGTTGCACTTCTCCCAATTTAAAACAAGATGTGTGTCCTCACATCGCTGGAGGACACCATCGATATTACGAAGACAATCCGGGAAAGAGCATCCAAATACAGAAAATTCATCCATAAATACTTCCATAATATCTTCTACTAGCTTGCCAAAGATTGCTAGCATACATTTTTTGGATGTAGCTGGCGTATTGTAGAGGCCAAATGACATTCTTCGATAGGCGAAAGTGCCAAAGGGGCAAGTAAAAGTTGTTTTCTCTTGGTCTTCGCAGGAAATGGGGATTTGGAAAAACCCCGATAAACAATCGAGAAAACAATGAAATGGATGACCGGAAAGACGCTCAAAAATCTGGTCAAGGAATGGTAGTGGGAAACGGTCCTTGCGGGTGGCATCATTAAGTTTGCGATTATCGATGCACACACGCCAACCCGTAACAGTACGAGTTGGGACGTGCTTGTTGTGCTCATTTGCCACTACGGTCAGACCGCCCTTCTTGGGCACGACATTAATGGGACTAACCCATGCACTATCAGAAATGGGATAAATAATCCCCGCATCTAATAATTTAATTATCTCAGTTTTCACGATGTCTTTCATGTTTGGGTTAATACGTTGCTGTGGCTGAATGGTTTTGCGGCAATTATCGTTTAAGAAAATTTTATGAGTGCAGAAAAAAGGGTTAATCTCCTTAAGGTCAGAAATTTGCCACGCAATTGCATGGCAATGTTTAAGCAAAACCTCCAATAAATCGGAGGTCTCCGAATCGCTTAAATGTGAAGAAATGATTACCGGGAGTGTATCATTTTTCCCTAAAAAGACGTATTTGAGGGATTCAGGTAATGGTTTGAGATCTAGGGTGGGCGGTTCTTCTAGCGATGTTTTTGTGCTAATGTCTTTTGAACCAATTGGTTCAAAAGACATGTCCGTAGACGCGTCCTCATCACAATAAAAATTTTCGAGTGAAAAAATATCTTCATTTAAAAACTCGGACTCGAAAACCGGAGAAGAACAATCTCCATAAAAAGAATCGAAAGAGTAGCAGAAATCGTCGCTCGGCGACGAGTCTTCCATTGAGGGGTTAATAGAAAAAGTAACTTGGTCGTCTCCTACCCGAAGGAGAAGATGACTGTTACTTACATCGATTAGCGCACGTGAGGTTGTGAGGAAAGGGCGACCGAGTATTATTGGTACCTCGGCGTCTTCCTCGATGTCTAAGATGACGAAGTCCACCGGGAAGTTGAACTTGTCTACTCGGACAAGGACATCCTAAACTACCCCGATGGGGAACCTAACCGAGGGATCCGCTAGTTGGAAGCGCATATTGGTAGGAGCAGGAGTACCCAAACATAAACGCAGGAAGAGCGAGAATGGCATCAAATTAATGCTCGTGCCTAAGTCTGCCAAAGCGCATTTTACTAATACATTGCCAAAGAGGCACGGGATAGAAAACGGTCCCGGATCATTTTGTTTCGAGGGCAACTTATTAGTAAGAGCCGCCGAGCAGACAACGTTAAGAGAAATATGTGAAATATCTTAAAGTTTTCGTTTGTTAGAAAGAAGGTCTTTTAAAAATTTTGCATACTTAGGCATTTGCGAGATGGCCTCCCAAAAAGGAACATTAATATGAATTTGTTTAAGTAATAAAATAAATTTTTCATATTTCACGTTCACTCGCTCGTTATCTAACTTATGCGGGTAGGGCAGCGCCTTATTTAAAATAGATTTGTCGTTTAAAATCGGTAAGGGCTGCGTAATCGAAGAAGAGGGAAGAGGGGTCGGAGGAGAATTATGTACCTGAGGATCGATCCATTTTGGATCAACTCCCTCCTTACCGCTACTGAGGGTTATAGCATTGGCATTCTCCCTTGGATTGGCCTCCGTATTCCCTGGCAGTGCCCCCAGAGCGCATTCCGACATTAGTCGCGCCAGCTATCCAACCTGTATTTCTAAATTTTTAAGAGATCCGGTGATGTTCCAGATATTGGACTCGTTGGACGCAACAAATCAATTAAAATTTTCCTCCACCGGAAGAGGCTTCAGAGGAGGGGATGGAAAAGAGAGCGCAAAAGGAGGGGGAGTAGGGCGCTGCGCGTTATTCGGGTTTCTCCATTAGAAATTCGGGTTGTTCCTCCAACCCGGATTATAGTGGCTACTATAAGGGTTGTTTTGAAAGGAGGGACGCACCGGATTCCCCATGTAGTCCACGAATTAGTCGACCATGCAGACATTAGGGGGGAGAAAACAAGGCGGAGTGGAGGAGGCAACAGACATCTCCGCCACCTACTTAGTTAGCCTTTTGACTTGAAGGGCTAGCTGAGAAGTGGCATCCACTTCATAAAGGCCCGCCTGCTTTTGGCGCGCCCGCGGGACATTCCATTGATAGGCATTCATACCCATTTCTTCGAAAAGAGCCTAGGCGGCCTCAGGGGTCTTGTTATTCAGAGTGCCCCCGGCAGCCGCGTCAATCATTTGATGCGTCTGATTGTTCATCCCATTATAAAAAATCTGTACCTGCAACCATGTTTGCACCGCGTAGTGCGGGCACTGGCGGAGAAATTCCTTAAAATGCTCCCAAGTCTCATAAAGAGACTCGGAGTCGTTTTTCACAAAGGAGGATATGTCTGCCCGCAATCTAGCAGTTTTTGCGGGCAGAAAATATTTAGTAAGGAATTTCTCTGCCAACTCCGCCCAGGTCGTGATGGATCCCTGCAGGAGGGAGACCAACCACTCCTTGGCCTTGGACTTAAGAGAAAAGGGAAAGAGGCGCAAATGAATGGCGTCATCAGTGACGCCATTAATCTTGAAAGTATCGCAAATTTCTAAAAAATTAGACAAGTGGTTATTTGGGTCCTCATCCATTTGTCTGTCGAACTGCACGGCATTTTGGATTAATTGTATAACACTTGACTTAATTTCAAAATTATTGTTCGCCACAGCAGGCCGAACAATACTCGACCCCGTATCATCCAAGTTGGATCGAGCGTAGTAAGACATCGTACGCTCGGCCCCTTGGGCATTATTTGGGTCGGCCATAGAAGAGAAAGATGGTTCTCCAGTGGATTCTGCGGGGTCTAAAAAGGGAATTCGACGTAGAGATCGGATACGCGCAAGAGAGCGGTCGATCTCATGGTCGAATTCAAGATATTTAGAACTCGAAGGTTTTCCACGGGTCATGCACCCTAGAAAAAAACAACGAAGGGGGAACGATTTTTTTTGTTATAAAATTTTTTATTTGAAAATAAAGTAAAATTAATAGAGTCCCGAATTCGATATAACAACCGTGATCCCTTGCAACGGTACAAAAAACTTGATGGCCGTAGAACAGAGATAGACTGTGGGTGGTTCGAAATGGTCAGATTCCGCGGGCCAAGTTAG
This sequence comes from Platanthera zijinensis, assembly GCA_039513925.1. Lineage (NCBI taxonomy): Eukaryota > Viridiplantae > Streptophyta > Magnoliopsida > Asparagales > Orchidaceae > Platanthera > Platanthera zijinensis. The sequence continues at coordinate 79,365,388 of CM077085.1, read as the reverse complement.
AAGATCGAGTTTTCTAACGAGAGGATGATAGTGCACCTATCGCGTAGTACTCGGTATTTGGGAGAATACCGAGGTCGTATTGTTCTCGGGGGCACGTTGATTATATTTACTCTTCCAGGAAGCCTATTATCATACTATCAGTAAGGTGTGATTTTTAGTTTAATTAAAACGGAAAGAAAGATAGAAGAATTTTACTAAGTTAGTTCAATGAAGGGTTAATGCTCGACATCAAATCGGAGTAAGACTAAAATAATTCTTAACAATTATTGAACTTAGATTTTAAATTAATAAAAAGCACTTGGCCATGGAGGTTCCATAAATATGAGCACACCTATCTCTAGGTAATATTGCTCACCTGAACATTAAGACTATTCGACCGATCGTTAGACCGACGAAGGATTCCTCTTAATGCCTGCTTTATGCTAAGAACCCCGCTATTGGGTGGGGAACCCAATTCGGTAGAACTACGCTCGTCCTCTTTCGAGGGTACGTACGCAATTCTATTTACCCAAGGGGGATCGGTCCATACGTGCGGCCTCTCGGCGTTGCGTATGGATAACAGAAAAAGAGCCCACACATCGATTATGTGGTCCTATGCGTCGTTAACCCGGGTCAAACCTTAAGTCCTTAAATTAAAATTAAAATAAAGTTCTTTAATTATTTCAAATCATTTTATATATCCCAATGCTCTTCGATGACGAAGGATAATAGAGATTAGCCAATCATTGGTATGGGGACGGCTTTATGATTTTTAGTGAACAGGACATTTAGATAAATTGAAGGAAAGCTAATTGATGCAGGCACTCACGCACACTTCAAAACCATAAAGAAATTAAATAAAGCAAGTCCTACTCAAATGAGTAGGCGGGAAAGAAATGCAAGTACAAGTCCTACTCAAAACTGAGTAGGCGGTAAATTAAAGCAATGCGCCATTTAACTCTTAACGAGTAGGCGGAAATAAATGCATAAATAAAAATAAACTAAGTTACAAAAAATTAAAATTACAAGTCCCACTCAAAGCTGAGTAGGCGGTAAATTAAAGTAGAGCGTCGTTTAACTCTTAACGAGTAGGTGAAAATAAATGCACACACGCACACACTCTACATAATTGAGAAAGCGATAAACAAATCATGAAAAGTTATCAGCTACAATCACACACTCTACATAAATGAATAAAGCAGTAAAATTCCGAGTCCGGCTCAAATGAGTGGGCGGGAGAATGAAAGCAATAAGACTATCCTCGTACACTCACAGACATATAGAAATAACACAAAATGAAAGTAACCTAAAAACTAAAACTACTACTTTTCTACCATTAAAACTTGCCAAAAACAAATAAAAAGATGAAATAAAAATTAAAGAAGCAAAAGTTTTTGAAAACAAAGTTGAAATCAATGTTGTTGAAAAATTAAAACGTTTACATTTTCATCCATAGGATTTCATAAAAGTGATGAAAAAGTGAAAAGAAAAATTAAAGGAACAAAAAAAGTTTTACAATCCTAAAACAAAGCTAAGTAAAAAAAAACACAAAACACTTTAAAACCTCTTTTACGATTTCTTAGGAATGAAAATATAAGCTTTTAAAAGGTTTTCAATACAATTTTGATTTCTTTAAAAGAAGACTTAAACTAAATTTTGACATTATAACGGCTCATTTTTTTTGATAAAAACCTAGAATAAAACCTATCATGATAATTAAAGAGAATATGAGAATGAACAAAGCATAGAAAAACAATACTTTCATTCTAACCTAGCATAAAGATAACATGAACAAAGATGAACATGAGAACCACTTAAAAGCATGAAAAATTACAGTTTACACTAATTTATGAAGAGGTAGACTAAGTTAAATAAGAGGATAAAAAGGAGAAAGAAAGTGAGACACCCAAATCTATTTTCATTCCATGTAGAGAGATAAAGAAAAAACAACATTTTTATTTCCATAATTTAAGCTATTACAAACTATTACAAAGCTAATGAAAAGCTAAAACAAACATAAGAAGGGAGGGGGGAGAAAATTCTCCTTACATTGGATTGGAAACACCAAGGGCTGCCCACAAGAAGACACACTAAATTTGGCTAAAAAAGTAAACCCTTGGACCTCACAGAAATTTTTTATTTATAGACAAAAAGTTCGGGTTTGACACGCCCTAGTCACGGGCGTGACAGGGGGCGTGTCGTTCAGTTGCGTTTTTGACTTGGAAAACTTGGCGAGCTGGCGTAATTCTGGAAGGTCGGGGAGTGACACGTGGTTGTATCGGGCGTGACAGGCATGGTCACGGGCGTGACAGAGGGCGTATCGAGCTGTGGTTGATGATCTTCGAGCGTCGATCGATGATCTGGAAGCTTCTAGAAGGAACACGTGGCGGTCAAGGGCGTGACAGGCTTGGTCACGGGCGTGACGGGGGGCGTGACCTGGACAGTTGGCAGATCTGATGTCGGCAGCGGTAACTGTTGGAAAGAGTTGAGTGTCGGCATCGACATGGGCGTGCTGGTCTTGACACGGGCATGACTGCATGGTGTTGAGTGTTGAACAGTAAAATCATTGAGTGTTGACTGGCTGAATGCGTTGAGTTCCTGTCACGGGCGTGTCGGGCATGGTCACGGGTGTGACCGGTCAAATTTTGACTTTATCTGAAAATTTTTCGGAAAACAAAAAAAAGCTAATGTAGAATTGTTTTTTTACAAAAAGAAGCATATTTATTAAACAAAGCAAACAAAAAAGGTAAAAATAAAGTAAAATGACGTAATAAAAATACTATAAAAGTAGGTATATTTACAACTCATCATATATAGTCCAAAAGTTAAAAATATAAAGAAGCTACAAAATTCTTCTAAGATATCACAGTATGGGTAAAACTTGCCCAAAGGGGCTACATCATGAGTTTCTCAACTCACATCGGTAACTGACGGTAGCGAAGGCACCGTCCCTTCAGGCCCTGTCATCCTGGCCTGGATGTCCTGCTACATAACCTACTACTGCTCTATCCGTTGGGTTTCCTCCTAAAAAGGAAGACGTAGCAACTGTTAGTCATAAAGACTAAGTGGCTATCACATCCACTCCCCCGACGACTCCTCGGCATCGGGCGGAGAAAAGAACAAGGGTAAAATATATATACATAAAGAAGTAGTACAAACAGGTTGTATAGAGTCGGCAATATCAAGTATATCAACAGTATAATGAATGAGTAAACATTCTACTCTAGTAGTTCTATCATCTACAGCAGTATATGAAAAATGTAAAGCTACGACTGAAAGTAACTCAACTTATAAGTATGACCATACAAACTTATTAGTTAAGGATCGGCTTAATAGTAAGTAACTTATCGTATAGGAGTGACCATATAAACTTATACGATGAGGATCTTATGTATGTGTTGGTACCCTAGTTTGATTTGAGTTTAGTCCTCTCCTTTGTGCTCCTTGACCCAAGAAATATCTATGGTCAATGGTTAGGAGTCTAGCTGTAGAGTCCTCGCTTTTCCAAATTGAGAATTTGGTTAAGTAGTTCTTTCGTTCGACCATAGTCGAACGCCGTTCGACTATCGTCTATCGGCTGATCGACGATCGTCTATCAGTTGGTCGACGCTTAGTCTGCGCTGATAGTTCGACTATCTGCTTGATAGGTCGACTATCTGTTCTGCGCTGATAGTTCGACTATCTGCTTGATAGGTCGACTATCTGTTCTGCGCTGATAGTTCGACTATCTGCTTGATAGGTCGACTATCTCAGTGCGCTTGATAGTTCGACTATCTGTCCTAGATAGATCGACTATCTGATAGTTCGACTATCTGTTTTGATAGGTCGACTATCTGCCGGGGTAGGTCGACTATCTTCTTCGATAGTTCGACTATCTGGATCGTTCGACTATCTGCCTGATAGATCGACGATCTCCGTGCGTCGTTCGACGATCTTCGAAGATCGTTCGACGCTTTCTGCCTGCCTTTGAATTTTGTATTTATTTATTATATTTAATTATTTAATACATTTTCTGGCACGATATTTCAAGCTGTATGATAAAGTTTCCAGGCATTATTTACTTCATTCTATTTGCCTGAGTTCAAATCTTTTAAGATAAAGTTGTTTGTCTTATTAGCTGTCATTTAAAATACTTTATCCGCTGTCAACCCCTTTATAGCCGTTGGACTGAAAAGTCTTTTTCTTTGCTATAAAGAGTTAGTTTCTGATGTGACTTCATTTAGTCATCTGTTTATTTGATTTAAACCTACAGCTTCTTAGAAAGAGATTTATTCCTTTTTATGGAATGTATTGCTGCAGAGATATTTCTGTCTTCTTGATATTTACAGCCCAGGTCTCAAGGCTCACAAGAAGACAAAGAATTCAAATGGAAGAGAGCCGTTGCTTGCTGCTAATATATAAAGAACCCTTTGCAGAAGGATTCAAGCTAGTTTTCTAGTGAACAGAAGTGCTACACACATATTCAAAAGCACTCAAGCCTTCATCAAGCTCAAGCTTCCTGCTCTCAGCAAAAATCCATCTAACTGAGAAGTGTTAAGATCTTCATCTCTTCTTCACCTGAGTTCTCCTGCTTTCAGGAAGTTCAACTCAGAGTTTCTTTGAAGAAGAAGAAGAAGAATAGCTGCTTGAAGAGATTTCTTTTTGTTATTTATTTTCTTCCTGTAGCTCTTTCCTTCAGAATTTTCTGAAGAGTTTCTGCACTGAAGCAAGACTTCACCTGGACATCTTTGAGCCAGGGGGAGCCTTGATTCTTTAGAGCATTCTAGCTCAGTGCAAGCTTTTTGTGCTTCTCTAATCTATTGTAAAATAGAGAAGACATCTTAACCTTCTTCCCCCTCCTGTACAGGGTTATTACTCCCTTCAAAAGTATCCCTTGGTGGCAGGGCACCTGATCAAAAACCTGTGCTTGGTTTTTAGACACCTGATCAAAAGTCTAAAGGGTCTGTTTGATCTACCTGAATCAGATCATTGGTGGCAGGGCACCTTAGCAAAAACCTGTAGTGGATTCCTACCATTTGGGTAGAAGAGTGGACGTACCCAAGTTGTTTGGGGAACCACTATAAAATTCCTTGTGTCGTCTGGCTTGCTTATTATTTTTCTTGTACTGTGGCTGTGAATAGATATAACTAGGTTGCTAGTTGCTGCTTAGGTTTTCCAGGCTTTAACTGTAATTACAGTTAGCTTGTGTTTGCACATCACGTGTGTTAGGCTTTAAGGTTAAACCAAAATCTATAATCTCTTCATTCCGCACTTCACTCCAAGGGAGTTGGGTAGACAGTTAAGTTTTGTATTGTGCAAAATTTGATTACTCTATTCACCCCCCTCTAGAGTTGTATCTATCCCTTCACTTTCAATTGGTATCAGAGGGAGGTTGACTGACTGTATAGGCTAACACCTAAGTCACAAGATCCTGATAGATACCAAGAGTTTATAGAAATTCACTATCATGGCCCAGTCTAAGGATTATTCTAGCACCAGACCTCCAGCATGCAACTTAGCAAAGTTTGGCATCTGGAAGGCAAGGATCAAACTTTATATGAACTCTATTGATGAGAGTATTTTTGCTTCTATTTTGTCAGGTCCCCCAAGAGCACCTGCTGCAGCCACTGCCTCATCATCTGATATGAGTGCAGTGCCTCCTCCAGACTATAATGATGAATACAAGAAGGCAAAAATTGCTGATGCCAAAGCAATGAACATACTGGCTCAGACTATGTCTGATGAAGTGTTCCAGAAGGTTGCTGATTGCTCTTCAGCAAAGGCCATGTGGGACACACTGAACCAGATTGTAGCTGGTTCAGCTGATGAAAGGAAGGACAGGAGGTCCAACCTTATTTCACAGTACGAGAACTTCAAGAAGACTGATGCTGAATCAGTTGAAGCGATGTACACCAGGCTCAGCTCAATCATCAATGAGCTGAGGACCCTTGACAAGGATATCTCATTGACAGAGGTCAATGATAAGATCCTTATGTGCTTCCCTAGCACATGGGATTTGAGGATCTGGCCAATCAAGGAAGCCAGAAGTACCAATGAGATATCAACTGAAGCCCTTCTCGGCAAGCTCAAATCTTTTGAGCAAGTGCTGAAGACAAGGGAAGCTGAAGCAGAAGCCAAGACCCCCACTCCAACAAGAAAAGAGCATTCTCTAGCTCTTAAAGCTGCTGAAGCATCAGAAGGCAGCCAATCAAATGAGGAGCTCATGGCATTGTTTGCCAAGAGATTTCTCAAAATGGGGAGAAAAGAGTTCAGAAGAAAATCTTCAAAGTATGAAGAAAAGCCAAGGTATGATCGTACTCCAACTAAAGAAATTATTTGTTATGGGTGCAGGAAGCCTGGACACATCTTGCCAGAGTGTCCAGAGGAGAAAAACAAAGAAAAGAGAAAAGAAAAGGAGCAGCACAGGAAGCACTCCAAGCCATCCTCCTACAAGAACAAGAAAAAGGAGAGAGGTTTCATTGCTGAAACCTGGAGTGATTCTGATGAAGAATCCTCATCCTCAAGCTCTAGTGAGGATGAAGAAGAAAAGAAGGCAAAAGAAGTTTGCCTCATGGCAATAGATGCCTGCAGCAACCACTCTGCTGCAGAGAGTTCTGACTCAGATGAAGAAATGCCTACTGAAGATGAGGTACTTTCATCTTATGATTTTACTTCTGAAGAATTTAAGTTAGAATTTAAATCTTTATGTTTAGATTTAATTAGTTCAGAAAAGGAGATAAAAGAACTTAGAAATAGGCTAGCTGACTCTGAATCAATAGCCTCCGAAAATGTTAGGTTAAAGGAAGAACTCACTACTTGTAGTGAAGAAATCAAATTCCTTAAAATGGAATTAGCTAAGTCTAAGAGACTAGAAGAGTCACTTAATGGTAGAAGCCTTAAGCTGTTAGAAATTACCAGCATGGCTAACACTAGGACAGGAAATGATAAATTAGGCTTAGGAGCTTCTCCCAGTGAACCCCCAGTCTTGCTTAAAAATAACCTTTCAACTCCAGTGAACTTCATTTCAGCTAGTGGAAAGAAGAACACTGAGCAAGTAAACCTTGTAAATAAAACATTAAATAAGGCTAAGAGAGAGAAGAGAAAGAAATTTTTCAAAGAAATGCAAAGAGCGTCGAACGCCGCTCGACGATCGGATGCTCCATGGTCGAACGAAGCTCGACGATCTGAGCGCCCATCGTCGAACGTCGATCGACGATTTCCATATGATTTTCAAAATCATAATCAGTATCATAGAAACCAAAATGGAAATAGAAACCCTAGGTTTGTTGACCCATCATCTGCATGGAGAATCCCACCTAGGAGATCTCACCCTCTAGGCTATCACCCTCAGCCTGCATTTTCTTATATCTCCAGTTTTTCTTATGTGAAAAACAAAGGACCCAAGGTTACCTGGGTCCACTCTGTCTAAATAGTTGTTTTGCAGGTGAAGGCCTATCCAATCACTCAAAATAAGTGGTATTTGGACAGTGGATGCTCTAAGCATATGACAGGAAACAAAGAGCTTCTGTCAAAGTACAAAGCTAAGCTCGGCCCAAAGGTTATCTTTGGAGACTCCAGCTGTGGTCAGACAGAAGGATATGGCAAGATCACAATTGGAGATGTTACATTCAAGAGAGTTGCTTATGTCAGTGGACTAAAGCACAACCTGATCTCAGTTAGCCAGCTATGTGATGCTGGCTACCAGGTTTCTTTTTCTAACTCCTCTTGCAATATTACTTTAAATAATAATGTTGTTTTAATAGGTAATAGAATAGGCAATATATATTTAGTAGATTTTAATTCATCTCACTCGGAAATCTGCCTGTTTAATGAATTAACCCTTAATAATAATTCTTTATGGCATAAAAGGCTTAGTCATGTAAACCTGAAAAATATATCTAGGTTATCTAAGCACAACCTTGTTAGAGGCTTACCTTCTTGCCCCTACAAGAAGGAGAGTCTGTGCAAGGCTTGTCAGCTAGGCAAGCAAACCAAGAACTCATTTAAATCTGTAAATAAAAGTGATTCTCCTAGAATCCTGTATTTATTACATTTGGACCTTTTCGGCCCAATAAATGTACAGAGTTTAGGAGGGAAGTATTACACTTTAGTAATTGTAGATGACTTCTCTAGGTTCAGTTGGGTTTTCTTTTTGAGAACTAAGTCTGATAACTTCAAAGCCCTTACAGACTTTCTACTTTGTGTGCAGACTGAGTACTCTACTCATGTGGCCTTGATCAGAAGTGATCATGGTACTGAGTTTGACTCTCTTCTCATGCAAGAATTCTGTGAGAGAGAAGGTATCAAACATAGCTTCTCAGCTCCTAGAACTCCCCAACAAAATGGGGTAGTTGAGAGGAAGAATAGAACACTAATTGAAGCTGCTAGTACATTGTTGGCAGATGCTAACAAGCCTCTATCCTATTGGGCAGAAGCTGTTAGTACAGCTAACTATGTCTTGAATAGAAGTCTGATACACAAACTTAAGTGTAAAACTCCTTATGAGTTGCTTAAAGGAAAGAAACCAAAAATTAATTACTTTAGAATTTTTGGCTGTACTGTTTATATTCATAACAATAATAAAGAATATATTAGAAAATTTGAAGCAAAAGCTTCAATGGGAATTATGCTTGGATATTCCCAAGTAAGCAAAGCTTATAGGGTTTATAACAAATCAACCTGTAAGATAGAGGAATCTGTGCATGTGACTTTTGATGAGTCTCAGATGTTTTACAAGGAGAAAGAAAATTCTCCTTCATCTAGTTCTTTGCAGGTACATGATGCCCCTCAAGAAATCCTTCAACTTTCAACTCTTCAGATCACTGAATCAGACAGTGATGAAGACTTTGCTGAAGCTGTTGAAGCTGTTGTTGTTCCACCAACAGTAGATCAAATTCCTCCTGAGGAATTAATCCCAACTGTTGCTGAAGATCACATCCCACCTGCTGATATTGTCACACTTAGAGATCATCCCACATCTCAAGTGATTGGAGACATATCAGCTGGTGTGCAAACAAGACATCAATTAAGACAGGATGTGATGCATGCTTGTTTCCTCTCACAGGTTGAACCCCTCACCTTTAAAGATGCAGAGCTAGATCCCCACTGGATCATTGCAATGCAAGAGGAGCTCAATCAGTTTGAGAGATGTAAAGTTTGGACTTTGGTTCCAAGACCTAAAGGCCAACTGATCATAGGCACCAAGTGGGTGTATAGAAACAAGTTAGATGCTAATGGAATAATAGTAAGGAATAAAGCTAGGCTTGTAGCTCAGGGCTACAGACAGGAGGAAGGTATAGACTATGACCAAACCTTTGCTCCTGTTGCAAGGCTAGAAGCTATAAGGATCTTCTTGGCCTATGCAGCCTACATGAAGTTTAAGGTGTTCCAAATGGATGTCAAAAGTGCATTCCTAAATGGTGAGCTTAAGGAAGAAGTGTTTGTTGAACAACCACCAGGGTTTGTTTCATCAACACAGCCCTCTCATGTCTTTAAGTTGCAGAAAGCTCTATATGGACTAAAGCAAGCCCCTAGGGCCTGGTATGAGACTCTAGCTAGTTTCCTGTTAGAGCACAACTTCACTAGGGGAGTAGTTGACAGAACCCTTTTCGTTAAGCATCACAAGGACACAATCCTGTTAGTTCAGGTGTATGTAGATGATATTATCTTTGGCTCCACTGATCCCAAACTTTGCAAAAAGTTTTCCAACTTGATGCACTCTAAGTTTGAGATGAGTAGCATGGGTGTGCTGTCTTACTTTCTTGGTCTCCAAGTTAAGCAAGATGCTGATGGTATCTTCATCTCCCAATCCAAATATGCCAAGGAATTGGTAAAGAAATTTGGGATGGCTGATGCTTCAGCAATGCCTACACCCATGGCTACTAATGTAGTTATTGATTCTGATGATCACGGCAAGCCAGTTGATCAAAAGAATTATAGGGCCATTGTTGGTTCCCTATTATATCTAACTGCAAGTAGGCCAGATATAATGTTTGCTACATGCCTTTGTGCTAGATTCCAGGTCAACCCCAAGGAATCTCATCTGATTCTTCTAAAGAGAATCCTGAGATACCTGAAAGGATGTCCAGATCTAGGACTTTGGTACCCAGCTGAGTCAGAGTTTGAATTAATTGGATATTCTGATTCTGACTATGCTGGTTGCAGAGTTGACAGGAAGAGCACCTCAGGAACTTGCCAGTTCCTGGGAGAGAGATTGGTCTCTTGGTTCTGTAAGAAGCAGGCTTCTGTCTCAACTTCAACTGCAGAGGCTGAATATATAGCTGCTGCTAGCTGTTGTTCACAGATCCTGTGGATTCAAAACCAGCTTGTGGATTATGGTTACTCACACAAGAACACCAAGATCATGTGTGATAGTACCAGTGCTATCTCAATTGCACAAAATCCAGTGCACCACTCTAGAACCAAGCACATTGAAATTAGGCACCATTTCCTGAGAGATTGTGTGGAAAAGAACAAGATATGTCTTGAGTTCATATCCACTGAGTTTCAGAGAGGTGATATATTCACCAAGCCTTTAGATGAACAGAAGCATCTGTTCTTTTTAGTCCAACTAGGCATGATCAATGGACGAGACTAAGTGTGACGATATCTGCCTATGTTGAGGTCTGTTTGAAGATAGTCGAACGACGTTCGAAGATAGTCGAACGGTTTAAGTCTATCGTCGACCTCTGGTTAATGATAGCTTATCTGTTTGAAGATCGTCGATCGACGTTCGACCATCGTCGAACAGGCTGAGCTCATCGTCGATCTCCGGACGACGACAGCCTTTTGTTTGAGAAGCCGGAAATAGTCGAACGATTGTCCGACTACTCTGCTTCTGAGCCGATCGTCGAACGGCCGTTCGACTATCGGTTCAAGATTTTTTAAATAGACCGACTATATCCGGTTCAATATAAAGCCGATAGTCGACCTAGGTTAAAAGATCTGTTGGTTTATCGTCGACGGAACGTGCCCTTTCGCATTCTGCTTTCCCGCTTGCGATTTTCTGCCGCTCCGTCTCCTTCGTCTTCCTCCTCTTTCTCGCGTCTTCCTCCTCCTTCTCGCGTTTCTCCAGCAGATCAATGGCGATTTCCCCAGCTGTTCTTGCCGTCGTCAAGTTCGATGCCGGTTTCAGTGTAGATTTCGAAGCTTTCAGCGTTTGCGATGCCAGCATAGTAGAGGTTCTGCAGCTCTGCAAAGATCAAGGTCTAGAGAAGCTGATGTCTGAGAGGATCAAGATCAACATTCCTGAAATAAAAGAATGGGCTTTCACGTCGTCTTCCACAGACGAAGCGATGATCGGCACCATCGGCGGAGTAGAAGCTACCCTGACTCCGGCCGCTCTTTCTGATGTCTTCGGTTTAGTTATTGGTGATGAAGACTATGAGCAAGATGCTCAGGAGTTTGGAAGGATGCTCGTCGAGCTGGGACATGCTGAAGGCATTCCCTCCAAGTTGCTTAAGGTAAATTTTCCATTCAAGATAAAGTTCCTCGCTGAGATTGTTGGAAAAGTGATTCTGGGCAAGCACTCCGCCCATGATAATATAACAAGGCAACAATTTGCACTTATGTGTGCAATTGTCAATCGAAAGAGGATCGATTGGGCTGCTGTTCTGTTTGACTTGATCAGGAAGAAGAATGGAAAGAAGGAAGTTACCCTGGGAAGGGTTATAGGTATTTTCCTGAAGGAGAAATTTCCCCAGTTGCTGAGTTCTGCCGCAACAACCATCAATGCCAGCAAGAAGATGGACCCCCATCTGTTCTCCAAGTGGAAGAGGACGTTCGTGAAGTCTGCTCCAGCGCAATCTGAGGACACAAGGACTGCTTCAGTCGCTCCTCAACCTAGTGAAGCTGGCTCAGCTATCCCTTCCTCCTCCTCTGTTTTGCCGTCTACCTCAGTTGAAGTACCATCAACTTCTGCTGAGGTACGACCCTCCTCTTCTGCTGCACCTGAAACAACCATGGTTGTTTCTCTGACTCCTCCAGCCTCTCCTCTCCCTGCATATCTGGCTAGGATATCTGCTCCTAGCTTCGATTTGTTAGGATCAGAGAGAGTTCTTACTCCTCACGCATCTCCCGTTAATTCCCCAGTTCATTCTCCATCCCCTGCTCACTCTCCAGCTGTATCTCCAGATCGATCCCCAGTCCCCAATATTTCTCATCCCAGCACATCTACCATTTTTGCTGCAGCTCCATCCACCTCAAATTCATCATCTTTTGAAATTACCCCTGAATTCCTCTCCCGCATTGTGGAGTTGATTACCCCATCAATCAAAATCATGATTGACGAGGCAATCGCTCCCCTTGCTGCCTCCATTGACCGTCTCACTGCCTCCATCCAATCCATTTCTAACTCTGCTGAGCCATCTACCTCTAGGGGCCTGGTTTCAGTTGTTACTGAAATCAGGCAGGGGGAGATGTTCAATGAAGATGTCTCAGATCTTCCTGCTTCCCCTCCAGCTGATATAGAGATAGCTCCAGATGTTGTCGTATCTGTCCAGCCAGAATCTGCTCCAGAAGAAGTTCCAGATATTGTTATGTCTGCTGAGGAAGAGACAGCTCCTGCTGAGGAAGAGACTGTTCCAGAAGTTCAAGATGTTGCTATGACTGATCAGGAAGAAACTGTTCCAGCTGAGAAAGTGGCAACTCCAGCTGAGGAAGAAGTTGTTCCAGCTGAGGAAGAGAGTGCTCCTGCTAAGAAAGTTTTAGCTCCAGTCTTGACTGAGAAGGAAATATCAGATGGTATCCTGCTATCAGAAATTGCTGTGAAAGTGTGCTTAGAAGATATTACCACTCCTATGATAGTTAGATTCCTGGAAGGAATTGTAACTAATTATCTGAATGAATGCTGGGAAATGGTTAAATATGAAGGTAAAGCTTTCATTCGCTTTGTTGATGAATCTATTAATTTGATAGTCTGTGAATACCTTGAAGGTATGATTCAAGTTTATTTAGCAGATCTGTATTCGTAATTTTACAGATATTATTAAAGAAGATGTAACTGCCCAGAAAATAGCAATTGTTTCTGTGGCTGCTCCAAGTGATTCTAATACTCAAATAGATCCAGAATTGGATGTGTTTTTAAATGACAAAGAGGATGAAAATCAAGAGGAAATCAAAGTTGATTCTCCTGCTTTAAATTTGGAAGAAATTCAAGCAAGGGCTGCTTGGGACTTAAGAGTTCAATCTCTACAAGAAAAAGAGAAAGATCTGCAATTTGAGAAGTCATCCATCTGGGATGATTCTCCTGGTTTAGATTTAGACTCTCTTATGGCTATGGATGTCATTGAAGAAGAAAAAGAGAAGTCGGCATTAAAGCTTAAAGAAAAGGCTGTCTCAGAAGCCTATGATCCCTATGAGAATCCTCCATCATACAATTCTGATGATGATGATGATTCAGATGTATCTGAAAATTCAAAGAAAAAGAAATCTGCTGTTAAGAAGAGAAAAGCTCCTCCTCCTCCTCCTCCAAACAAGGACAATGACACTCCCTACTACATCCTGAAGGGCATTGACCCCAAATCTAAAGATTTTAAGCATTGGATGTGGTTCTCGAAAAACCAGCAGAAAGAAAGGAAGAGAACTAAAAGGTATGATACTCCAGTCTCCAGATGGACTCCCAAAGGTCCTCCTCCACCTCCCGGTGCAGGAGCCTCTGGGAATCTACCTGCAAATCAATCTGCCTATGGAAAATCTGTATTTGCTCAGCCACATCCAAGACAAGGTCATCAAAGTTTTCAAGGCAAATCGTCTTATGGATCTCAAAGACAGTTGAAGGAGGTTGTGGCCCAAAGACCAACTTTTTCCCCACCTCCTTCTCCAGTTCAATCTGAGAAGAGTGTTTCAAAAGGTAAATAGTTTACAGTGTTTTAAAAACCTTCTAGCAAGTCCCTTTTGCTAAGTTTTCTAATGTTTTTATCTAGATATAATAGCTACTGCTTCTCCAGAGCCAGTATATGAAAATCCCGAGCTCGATCCTAATTTTAGGATGGCTCGCTTTCAAGAGCTTGTAGGGGCAGCCCAGATTAGAAAAGCAAGAGCTGAAGGAAAAGATGTGACTAGTTTCACTACCATGTCATCTTATAGAAAGAAAGAGTTTGAGAAATTCCAAGTTAATCCTGAGATCTTTGACCCAGCAAAGTATATGGAGAAACATCCTGAAGCTGTGGTCCCCAGAGCAACAGAGCTGAAAATTCTTGGAGTGCAGGACTTGAAGATGTCGAAAAAGGAATCAGATGATCCTCTGCGAAAAATTTCTTTTGTCTCTAGTTCATCTGACCCATTACCTGACTCTAAAAACTCTTAATAGTTTATTTAAACTGCTGTGATATATGTGATATATTGGTTTATCTAAATTGTTTATCTGCCAATCTTGTTGCTATTTTTTTCTGTAGTATTTTAGTTTTCTATAGCTAGTTGTTTTAGCTGTTGAGAGACTTAACTCAAATAGGGGGAGATTGTTGGTACCCTAGTTTGATTTGAGTTTAGTCCTCTCCTTTGTGCTCCTTGACCCAAGAAATATCTATGGTCAATGGTTAGGAGTCTAGCTGTAGAGTCCTCGCTTTTCCAAATTGAGAATTTGGTTAAGTAGTTCTTTCGTTCGACCATAGTCGAACGCCGTTCGACTATCGTCTATCGGCTGATCGACGATCGTCTATCAGTTGGTCGACGCTTAGTCTGCGCTGATAGTTCGACTATCTGCTTGATAGGTCGACTATCTGTTCTGCGCTGATAGTTCGACTATCTGCTTGATAGGTCGACTATCTGTTCTGCGCTGATAGTTCGACTATCTGCTTGATAGGTCGACTATCTCAGTGCGCTTGATAGTTCGACTATCTGTCCTAGATAGATCGACTATCTGATAGTTCGACTATCTGTTTTGATAGGTCGACTATCTGCCGGGGTAGGTCGACTATCTTCTTCGATAGTTCGACTATCTGGATCGTTCGACTATCTGCCTGATAGATCGACGATCTCCGTGCGTCGTTCGACGATCTTCGAAGATCGTTCGACGCTTTCTGCCTGCCTTTGAATTTTGTATTTATTTATTATATTTAATTATTTAATACATTTTCTGGCACGATATTTCAAGCTGTATGATAAAGTTTCCAGGCATTATTTACTTCATTCTATTTGCCTGAGTTCAAATCTTTTAAGATAAAGTTGTTTGTCTTATTAGCTGTCATTTAAATTACTTTATCCGCTGTCAACCCCTTTATAGCCGTTGGACTGAAAAGTCTTTTTCTTTGCTATAAAGAGTTAGTTTCTGATGTGACTTCATTTAGTCATTTGTTTATTTGATTTAAACCTACAGCTTCTTAGAAAGAGATTTATTCCTTTTTATGGAATGTATTGCTGCAGAGATATTTCTGTCTTCTTGATATTTACAGCCCAGGTCTCAAGGCTCACAAGAAGACAAAGAATTCAAATGGAAGAGAGCCGTTGCTTGCTGCTAATATATAAAGAACCCTTTGCAGAAGGATTCAAGCTAGTTTTCTAGTGAACAGAAGTGCTACACACATATTCAAAAGCACTCAAGCCTTCATCAAGCTCAAGCTTCCTGCTCTCAGCAAAAATCCATCTAACTGAGAAGTGTTAAGATCTTCATCTCTTCTTCACCTGAGTTCTCCTGCTTTCAGGAAGTTCAACTCAGAGTTTCTTTGAAGAAGAAGAAGAAGAAGAATAGCTGCTTGAAGAGATTTCTTTTTGTTATTTATTTTCTTCCTGTAGCTCTTTCCTTCAGAATTTTCTGAAGAGTTTCTGCACTGAAGCAAGACTTCACCTGGACATCTTTGAGCCAGGGGGAGCCTTGATTCTTTAGAGCATTCTAGCTCAGTGCAAGCTTTTTGTGCTTCTCTAATCTATTGTAAAATAGAGAAGACATCTTAACCTTCTTCCCCCTCCTGTACAGGGTTATTACTCCCTTCAAAAGTATCCCTTGGTGGCAGGGCACCTGATCAAAAACCTGTGCTTGGTTTTTAGACACCTGATCAAAAGTCTAAAGGGTCTGTTTGATCTACCTGAATCAGATCATTGGTGGCAGGGCACCTTAGCAAAAACCTGTAGTGGATTCCTACCGTTTGGGTAGAAGAGTGGACGTACCCAAGTTGTTTGGGGAACCACTATAAAATTCCTTGTGTCGTCTGGCTTGCTTATTATTTTTCTTGTACTGTGGCTGTGAATAGATATAACTAGGTTGCTAGTTGCTGCTTAGGTTTTCCAGGCTTTAACTGTAATTACAGTTAGCTTGTGTTTGCACATCACGTGTGTTAGGCTTTAAGGTTAAACCAAAATCTATAATCTCTTCATTCCGCACTTCACTCCAAGGGAGTTGGGTAGACAGTTAAGTTTTGTATTGTGCAAAATTTGATTACTCTATTCACCCCCCCTCTAGAGTTGTATCTATCCCTTCACTTTCAGTATGAAATGTATGTAATGGTATGAATGCGATGCAATGACTCACCCATGATTGTAAACATGCAATTGCTATGTGGACAAAGACTTGTAATCCTACTATTCGAGCAGGTAGCTAACCTCTCAGGCATCATCCGTCGTGGCCAGACGATGATAGTAGAGCGGGAATCTCCACTAATAGGCTGGCATCCACACTACCTGGACAAGGCCTCCGTACGCCTCAACGCTAAGAAGATAACAGCAAATCTCATATGCATACTACTACTCAGAAGGGGTCCGGGTAGATGTGCACCAAGAATACAGCCCAAGCTGGCCTATTTAATTTCACGGATATGGCCTGAGGAATGAGCACCGAAGACACAACCGAACCGCCCAGTTGGTACGGAGAGGGCCTCGGGAATGAGCACCGAGGACACAACCAAACCGTACAAAGTCTATCTGGAAACTCCGGTCGGTGTAACGACTGGCTAGCCCGTAGACCTGCAACAATATCCTTAACCCATACATATGACACTGTGTGTCAACTCACACCACATGTAATTTCACATCATTGTGACATAAAAGGAGCCTCAGGAATGAGCACTGAGGACCAAACCCAACTGTCTACTTACGTCTCTTCTCAACATTAACAAAATAGTGTGGTCAACCCTACACCTACACCCTTCACAAACCGTGACCCCAAAGTACTTAAGGGTTCATTATCAGTGTAAGGGTACTTCACACATCCATCATCTAAAGACCACAACCATTTGATCATAACAGTCATAACCAATTAACATAATTACTTGATCAACACATCACAAAATCACTTGATCAAGTGCACTTTACTACACAATTTGTTCATTAAGGATCTATCCAACAAAAGACATTAACATAACTTTATCACGATTACTTATAATCTGAACTCAACAATACATCAACGTTACTATATCACAATCTCTCAACAATCCCAAAGCCGATACAAAACGGACGCGAGAATTACCTGTGCAGGAATAATTACTGTACAGTAACTTAAAAAGGGTATTCCTTAGGCTACAAAAATCCGGGGAAGACTTTTAACCATTCGTTGGAAAGGTATTTCAAAGGGATATGACTTTTGGGTTTAGTTGAAAGCCTAGATCTTGCCGTATTATGTCTGAAAATGGCCTCGAAGACTGCTACGTGCAGAAAAGAGATTTCATCACGCATCTTAAAGCAAGATTAACGACCTTGGTTCATCTTCTTCATCAAGCCATATGTTCAGACCATGTCCAGAACTTCCTCCACCCTTATTCCGTAATACCCCAAAACCGAGTTTTGGTTTTCAGGCCAAGTGACACGGCCTGGGACACGGGCGTGTCCCAGGGCGTGTCAAGCAAATACTCGAGCTGGTCTCGAGTAAGTTTCAAAGTTTGGTTTCGGGTGTTTTTGGAGTGACACGGCCTAAGACACGGGGGTGTCCCAGGGCGTGTCATCCTCGGGGTGCGGCAGGTCGCGCGTTCGACGATCATTGAGCATTGTGATCAAAGATCGACGAGAAGAGGCGACACGGCCTGTGACACGGGTGTGTCACAGGGCGTGTCCTTCTCAACGATCTGCGAGATTGTGTCGACGATCGGCGAGACTAATCTCGGAGATCGACGAGATTCGTCGAGAGAGGCGACACGGCCAGGGACAAGGGCGTGTCTCAGGCCGTGTCAAGTTAGGCGGTGGTCACGGGCGTGTTCAACCCGTGTGGTGAGGCGGTTCTTCGCCGCTTAAGGGCTGCTTAAGTGACACGGCCTGTGACACGGGCGTGTCACAGGGCGTGTCAGGGACGAAATTGACTTTTTCTGCAGATCACGGTCGTTTGTTTCCCTCTTTCCAGATCTGGTGGTCTTCAGTTTTTTCAGCTCCTTTAAGACCCTGAACCAGCAAGCTTTTCCTCACTTTATCTTCTTAAGTGAGAGAAGGAAAGAGGAAGAGGGAAGGAAGAAGAAGGAGGAGGAAGGAGAGGGAGATCCAGCTAGTCCAAGCTCGGATTCGCGATCGGAGGCCATATTCGGGAAGGCAGAGCTCCAAGTAGTGCTTGCCATGGCTCCAAAATGTCCTTCAAGGGTAACGACTTCCTCCTTGGATTTGTGAAATCCTTCCTTTTTGCATATGCATGAATCCTCTACAAAGGTAGAGTTGAATTCTCTTGGGATGTTGAACTCCATCCCTTGATCCTTGTTGGCTTAGTTCCGGAAGCAAGAAGTACGGGTAGGCATACTGTGTGAAGCCCATCTGGACAGGTTGGTCTGGATTGGTGATGATTGTATGCATATCAGAGCAAGACTCTGTATTATTGTGATGCGTGTGATGTTCTTGGTGGTCACCTGCAGCTTGGTGCAGCAGGATATTATTTGGGTGGATTGATGCTGTGTGATCTCAACCCTTGTAGTTGTGAATGCTACTTGTTGAGCCGGTGGGGCTGCAACTGTGGAAAAGCCTGTGTGGCAAACGGGCAAGGTGAAGCTGCACCCGTGTCAGTCCGGATCGATGTCTGACGTATGTGAGCTATAAGAAAGGTTGATCTGTACCCGCGTTCTGGTTGTCTAACCGTGGGGTGCTTAAGGCCCTGTTAGGATCACAGAATGAGAATTGCTCCGGCTATTTGAGCTATGGAGGATTGGAATGCTCACAAATTACCGTCATGTCTGGGACCTCTGAACGGTGGTGGGACCCTGGTTTTCCGGTACACCGATAATGTGCCCTGAGAGCACGAAACGTCGGGCCGTCGTGCCGACATTTGTGATGGATGATGACTTGTACGGGCGTACAAGTGTGATGTGCTAACACATAGCCTTTTGATTGTATATAAGTGCTATGCAAGGAAGGAATTCCGCTGTCCCGTGCCAGGGACAGGGTCGTTATAAATTGTCAGCCAAATGCTGACCGTTGCTTTGTTTGCCACTGCTTGCTGGATCTTTTGCGTGCAGGTCAAGAAGGGTCAAACAGAAATGATGGTGGAAGACCCTAAGCTGCTGCTGCTGAGTGCCAGCCCTCGAAGGCTATTTTTGTACCTTGTGTAAGAACTCATGTGTGTCCGACCTGCGTGCCGATGTATGGCAGACACCTTCTGGTATAACGAGTAACACTTGTCATAGGCCATACGGCAGTACTTGTGGTTTTATATTATGGCATGTTTGGTTTAGCTGTGGACTTCTGTGTTGATGTTTGAGTTCATTCTTGCAACCCTTTAATCTTCCCCTAGCATGCTCTGTGATAGGATGCGTATTTGGTATTACTTAGTAATGTCACCGCCTATTTGTAAGACATGGTGTGGGGCCCCGGCCGGACCTTCTACTATGTTGCACGTAACGGGTAGGGGTGTTACAATTTGGTATCAGATTCCTAAGTTCCCTCCTGTGAATTCGTGGACGAATTCTTTTGTGGGGTGGCGAGCTCGTGTGTGAGTGTATAAAATTGAACTCAAACATGTCCACATAGGATTGCAATGCACTGGTGTGTGTGTGTTGGTTTTACTATTTGTTGTGTGGCTTGTCGCTGAATTGTGTGGTTTGACACATATAGGTGACGCGAAGTGTTGCGGGTTAGTCAGAACCTCAGCATTCTGTTGAGAGTGCGGCACCGGCAGAGGTTCCCACCCCTCCTCCATCAGCTGAAACTTTACGTTTGATTACAGAAATGGTACTTGCGGTGATGAATGCTCAGCAGGCAGGGCAAGCTCGGCCTGAGGCTCCCGTGCCTGTGGCAGTGCGTCAAGAACCGGTGGGCATAGCGATTGATCAGCGTGCCACAGATCAGCAACTGAAGCAGTTTATGAGCTTTCATCCTCCGACGTTTACCGGGGAGGGTTCCCCAGCTCAAATAGAGGATTGGCTTGCTCGGATCAAGCGCATCTTGACCGCCCTTCGGGTTGAGGAGGAACAGAAAGTCACGTTAGCCACTTTTCTTCTTGAAGGAGAAGCTCGGCCTTGGTGGGATGAGGTCGAACTGCACCACTTGGCAGGCAGACGGTTGACGGGAGTCTCTATGGATGAGTTCTCTCGGTTGTTCTTGGGCAAGCATTTGTCGTTGCAACAACGGATTGCTTTGGAATTTGAGTTTTAGTGGTTGACGAAAAAGGAGAGCAGCGTGGATGAGTATCTGCATGAGTTCATGCAGTTGGGGTGTTATGCGGGAGCTATCTTTGCAGAGGAAGAGCGCAAGACCAGTCAGTTTTATGCGGGACTGCGGGATGAGTTACGACATTTACTCTCGAGTTCCGTAAATCAGGGATTTCAAGCTCTGGTCTGCACCGCGAGGGAATTGGAAGCAGATTTGAAGCGAGGACAATCTAAAGGACCTTTGGCTGTGGTAAAACCGGAGTTCAAACCGCCGCATCCAGAGAGAAGTGGATTTCGAAAAAAATGGGGTAAGAAGTCCAGACGTTCTGGGCAAGCTCCTTCATCAGTTACTTCGGAAGCGTCGTCGGGCGATGAATCCCGCACTTGCTATACGTGTGGCAAGCCGGGACATCTTTCTCGGGACTGTCAGGTTGGTCCTCCGAAAGGTGACAAGAAGCCGGGCGCGTCCTATGCGGAAAAAGGGAAGGCGGTGGCTGAGTCTTCTGCTTCGCTAGTGCAGCCTCGAGTTTTCAATCTGCGACAACAGGAGGCCATTAAGCAGGCCGACGTCGTCACTGGTGCGCGTGATCTCTGAGTTCTTTTCCCTTTGTGTAGTGCTGCTATTTTTTGGTATTTATTGTGTTGTTTCTATGTTAGGCTTCGTCCTAATTTGGGATCATCCGGCAAGAGCACTGTTTGATACTGGTGCATCACATTCGTTTCTGTCAAAGGATTTCGTATTGCGCATTTGCGCGCCGATACGTGGCACGACAGAAAGTTTGAAGGTACTCTTACCTAACGGATGTGTTTTGTGCGCGGATCAGTCTGGGTGTGTAGAAGGAAAAATAGGAAGTTGGGACTTCAGATTGGAAGCACTTGTGCTGCCGATTTTGGAATTCGACATAATCTTCGGTATGGATTGGATGTCAGAGCAGCATGCTCGCATTGATTTTCAATCTAAGGAAGTTGTGTTGGGGCAGAACACCGAACAAGAAATAAGGTTTCGCGGCATGTAGGGGATAAATGAGATGTTGATATCCGCTCTGCAAGTTCGGAAGGCCGTGAGAATGGGTGCCGAGTTGTTCTTCGCGCTAGTAGCAGCGGTACAGCCAAAGGCTAGTGTGAATGAGGTACCTATTGTGTCGGAATTCCTGGATGTGTTTCCAAAAGACCTTCAAGGGTTACCACCCCAAAGAGAAATTAACTTCACTATAGAACTGGTACCAGGTGCAAAACCTGTGGCCCGTTCCCCCTATCGTGTAGCGCCAAAGGAAATGGTAGAGATGAAGGTTCAGTTGCAAGAATTTCTAGATCAAGGATTTATAAGGCCAAGTAAGTCACCTTGGTGTGCGCCAGTTCTCTTTGTGAAAAAGAAGGACGGCAGCTTGCGTCTATGCATAGATTATCGAGACCTGAACAAGCTGACAGAGAAGAATAAGTATCCGATCCCACAGATCGATGATTTGTTTGATCAGCTGGTGGGCTCTTCGGTGTATTCTAAGATGGATTTGAAATCAGGTTATTACCAGCTGAGGGTTCGGGAAAGTGACATACCCAAAACGGCGTTTGGCACACGCTACGGGCATTATGAGTTCACGGTGATGCCCTTTGGATTGTCTATTGCACCTTCGGTGTTTATGGATTTAATGCACCGAACATTTAAGCAATATTTGGATCTCTTTGTGATCGTCTTTATTGACGATATCCTGGTGTACTCCTGATCCAGAGAAGAGCATGCAAATCATTTGAAGATGGTATTGCAAACCCTGAGGGAAAAGAAGCTCTATGCCAAGTTTACTAAGTGTGATTTCTGGTTGTCATCCGTGGCTTTTCTGGGCCATGTAGTTAGTGGAGAAGGCATTGTCGTGGATCCTGCCAAGATTATTGCTATGCAGGAGTGGCCTGTTCCTTTGTCGGTAGCCGAAGTCAGGAGTTTCCTTGGACTTGCGGGCTACTACAGGCGTTTTGTGGAAAATTTCTCAAGAATAGCATTGCCTTTCACTACCCTAACGCGGAAATAACAAAGGTTCATTTGGTCGCCCGAGTGTGCACAAGCTTTTGAAGCGTTAAAGATTCGGTTGACTACAGCCCCAATTTTGACAACACCTTGTGGCATAGATGATTTTGAGGTGTACAGTGATGCATCGGGTAGCGGCTTAGGCTGTGTTCTCCTTCAGCGTGGTAAGGGGATAGCATATTGTTCGCGACAATTGAAAGCTCATGAGCGGAACTATCCAGTCCATGATTTGGAATTGGCTGCAGTCATCTTTGCACTTAAGTTGTGGCGTCATTATTTATATGGTGTAAAGGTGGATATCTATACAGACCACAAGAGTCTGAAATATCTTTTAGATCAAAAATACTTAAATATGAGACAGAGAAGGTGGATGGAATTTCTTGGTGATTATACCTTCCAAATTCATTACACGCCTAGTAAAGGGAATGTAGTTGCAGATTCCCTGAGTCATAGGACTCCGGCAAGGGCAAATTGGTTGTCATATCATGATGAACGGTTGATCCACGAGCTAGAACGGATGGATATTACTTGTGTGGAGAAAAACACTGCTGCGACCATGTGTTTGAATTGGACAGAGGTACAGTATGACCTAATGGATAGGGTCCGCCAAGCGACGGAATTGGATGAGAGTTAGCAGCATTATGCAGCGGAGAATAAGAGCTCTCGGTTTTCTTGTGACAATGGACTTTGGAGAAAAGACGATCGAGTATGTGTTCCTTGTCAGAAAAATCTTCGTGAAGAAATCATGTACGAAGCCCATTTTTCAAGGTATTCGATTCATCCTGGAAGTTCAAAAATGTATAAGGATCTGAAAAAGAACTTCCGGTGGCCGGGTATGAAGAAAGATATAGCACGTTATGTTGCTAAGTGCCATACATGTGCTCTGGTGAAAGCGGAATGCCAAAGGCCAGGAGGATTCCTGAAGTCAGTACCGGTCCCAGTGTGGAAATTTGATGATATTTCCATGGACTTCGTGCATGGATTGCCGAGATCTCAGCGGGGTAATGATGGGATTTGGGTGATTGTGGATCGATTAACAAAGGTTGCTCATTTTATTCCAAATCGAAGAGATGATCCAGTCGACAAATTGGCTAAAATGTACATAGATTCGATCGTACGATTGCACGGAATTCCTCGTAGCATTGTGAGCGATCGAGATGGACGCTTCACATCAGGAGATTGGAGGCTAATTCATCAGCTGTTGGGCACAAAGTTGCATTCAGTACGGCCTTTCATCCCCAGACAGACGGTCAAACTGAAAGAACCAACAGGACGTTGGAAGATATGCTCCGGATGTGTACGCTAGATTTTGGAAGTCGCTGGGAAGATCATTTGTTCATGATTGAATTTGCCTATAACAACAGTTGCCAGGCCAGCATTCAAATGGCCCCTTTCGAAGCTTTGTACGGCAGGAAGTGTCGCACACCGTTATCTTGGGCAGAGACGGGTGAAACGAAGCTTTTCAAGCGGCAAGATGTGACTGATATGCATGAAACGGTACGTATAATTCGTGAAAGGTTGTTAATTGCTCAAGATAGGCAGGCCAAATATTATAATGCCAAGCACCGGGACGTAAAGTTTGCAGTGGGTGATTGGGCATATCTAAAAATCAAGCCTTTTAATGGTGTGTCCAGGAAACGGCGTCTGAAAAAGTTGAGCCCGAGGTATCTAGGACCTTTTGAGGTGATTGAATGCGTCGGTGAGGCAGCATATCGGTTACTGCTACCGCCTGAGTTAAGTAGTTTACATGATGTGTTTCATGTATCGGTGCTGCGGAGAGCAATAAAAGAGCCGTCGCAAGTGATAGTTGCAGATCGGGTATCAGTAGATAGTGGACTAACTACAAAGGTTAGGCTCATTCGGATTGAAGATGCCGCCGAGAAGCAATTGAGGATCAAAACAATCGGGATGGTCAAAGTCTGGTGGGATAATTGTGGTCGAGAAGAGTGATAGAGAAAATCGTATTCTCCAATCTATACTCGATTAAGGCAAGTGTACCTATCGAAATATAGCATAGGATATGAAAAATATCAAGGTCGTATAAAAACTCGGGGCAGGCAAGTACTATTACTCACAACGACTCTATTATCCTACCGAACGATTAATGATGTTTGAAAATTAAAATAAACTAAACTTAAAGAGAAATAAACTATTACGAGAAAAGAGTGCGCGATCGACGATTCACTTTGAAATAAAATAATGAAATAATTTAGTTTAACAATTGTAAATCTATTTAGACCGTGACGGATTCGATATTAGGAAGTAATCTCGCTAGAGCATTAAATCCCCTAACTTATAGACGTTTCGACCGAAATCTCTTTCAAGTCAAAATGGCCTAAAGTCGCATTATCGAAGTGACCCGCACTATTGGATTTGACTCCAATCCGGAGGATTTACGTCATCCTATCTCTAGGGGTGCGTTCAACTCCTTCCTTCCTTGAGTGATCTTTCATATTCACGAGCCTCTCGGCTACTTAAATATGAGATCGGAATCTACTACCGTATACCGGAATACGGAGTCGACACAAAATAATTCAAGGAAGGATCAAAATAGAAAAATACAAAATGCAAACATAAAAAGAAAGATACGTTATTATATCGCAAAGATCATCGCGATCGGGCACAAAAATTATTTAGCTACGCATGATAAGAAAGAAAACCAAAATAAAAGAATAAGAAAGTGTTTTCATTGCATAAAAAGAGAGAGAATACAAAATAAAGACAAGATAATATTGCACTTAGTAAGAGAACTATTACAACAATGAAGAAAGAAATCTACTTAGCAACAAGGAAAGAAGAAAACTACTAACACTCTGTACCATAAACTACTTAACATCAACAAGAGGGGGAGGGGTTCCTTTTATAGATAAGGGAGAAGGATCTAGAAGAGGGAAGGCAAATGGTGGCCAGCCACATGGAGAGGGAATGATTCATGCATGAGTTTTAAATGGAAGGAGAGAGAATGGCTACATGCAATGTATTATATTTATGGAAGTGAAATGGAAAATATAAAATAAAATAGAGGGGGGATGAATGGAATAAATGAGCATGAGAGAGAGGGAAAGAAGGGGTGAATGTAGAATAAAAGAAATAAAATAAAAGAGGAAAGAGAGTGGCCAGCCATGCATATTGGAGAGGTGCATGCATGGGGAAATTAATGTGGAGGGAGAGAGATGTGAGTGGCCGGCCACATGCATGAAGAAAATGCATGAATACAATATATTAAATGATGAAGAAATTAATGAGGAGGGAGTATGTGGTCGGGTGAGGTGTTTGGGGGCTTGTTATTGGGCTCGGGTAGGCTATGAGCTGCTCCAAATTGGGCTCGGCTAGGCTATGGGCTGCATGGTGATGAAGTGGGCTGCATGGTGATGAAGTGGGCTGCTCCAAATTGCTCTTGTTGGGCTCGGTTTTGACATTAATGTGGGTTGAACTTGCATCATGTTGGAGGGCATCTTGGTGGGCTTGAACCTACAAATAAAACAAAACAAATAACATTAGCTATTTAACAAAATAAAACATAAATAAGTAACATAATATAGCATTAACATAACATTAATATTTAAACTTAACAAACATAATATAATAATAATATTATTAAAATGAACACAAGTTAAACATAAAATTAAACTTAGAACATTAAATTAAACATAACATATGAACTATTACAAAGATACTAATATAAATAAAACTAAACATAAAATATAAAATAAATACAAAATATAACATAAAACTTTATATTATAAAGGATATCATAACAAGCATATAAAAACACATAATTGTAACAAAAACTTAGGGAAATAGGCTACTAAAATACCCCAAAAACGATGACTAAAACTAGTCATCAAACTCCCCCATGCTTAGGCTTTTGCTATTCCAGAGCAAAAGTAAGAGAAATATTTATAAGGCATTATGAAATTTTTCAATCAAACTAAAAATTTATTAACATCAAAATCTAGCCAAAACTAAAATTTAGGGATTTAAGAATCAAGTCCAAAATTATGAAATTAAAGTGAAAAGAGAGAAACATTTAGCCAAAAATTCTCTAATAAATTAACTAGCATTCAAAATGGAGTAAAGTGCAAACAAGGTTAGATTGGAATTATAAAAAAAACATGACTTAAAAGAAACTTAAGGAAGAAGACAACCTACTACTTATGCTCTCCACATATTTTAATTTTAAAACTAAGACAATGATATTGGCTAAGGGGGTTTTAGGGAGGAAATTAACATGAAGAGGTCTTTGATTAGAGGTGATGAATTTTATCCTCTCACCCCACTCATTTTTATTTTTTGAATAATATATATGTAATACCAGGAAATGATAGACTAACATCCTATCACTTCCCCCGACATATATGAACTTTTTAATTCCTCTCTTCATTTTTGGGTTGCATATGTGTACCAGAGAATAAGGAACTAACAACTCCTTATTCCCATGACATATGATCTAACAAATAAAAAGAAAAATGATGGGGTTAAACAAAATTTTTAGAAAATAAACTAAAATACTAGAGAGCAACTGCTAGTAGATTGAGATTTCCTAAGAATCTAAAAGCATGAAGTAATAATAATTGGAATCCAAAATTGTTTAGCCAAATTACTACAAAATTGAAACTATTTAAAATAAAAAAGAAAAAGTGTTAAATAAATTACTCTAAGCAAATTAAACAATAAGATGATTCTCAAAACAAAATCACTAAAAGTTAAATTTAACTAAACATGATGAAATAAAAATTAGCAAATAAAAATGCTTATAAACAAACTCAAGCTAAATTTCTGAAAATAACAAAAAGCTAAGCATGAGGTTTATTATATTTTTGAATTTTTCTGACATTTCTAATTTTTTTGGGTTTTTGATAAGGCTACATAAGAGAAGTACTAAACAAAATAAAATTATGCTAAACATTTTTTTTTAAAAACATTTTTTTTAGAAAAGAAAGAAAAAAGAAATAAAATAACAAAACCCTCCCCCATGCTTAAACCTTTCATTGCCCTCAATGAAAAATAAAAAACAAGAAAGAAAAATGAGGAAGAAGGGGGGGGGGGGTACAATAAAGTAAAGAAAAAAAAAAGAAAACGATTTCCCCGGAGTCGTAAGGCCGAATGCAAATGTCGCTCCCCCATGCTTGAGCTGGACACCGGCTCGGGCCTAAGGAAGAGATGAAATGATGGAGCCAAACGAACCACAGGGGGTTTTTATTCCTGCAAAACAAAACAAAAAAGAAAAAGAAAGAAAGAAAAAGGATAAGCAAGAGGTGCCTCCCAAGAGCGCTCTCTGTTTAACGTCGGCTGAGCCCGATGTTATTTGTTAGCTAAATGGAAAATAAAAACTAAAGTGAAGAGGTAACTCCCTAAGTATGCGCTTAGGGGAGTAAATTAAAAAAAAAGAAAAATTGAAGAATCGCACCGACATGCGGTGGACTCTTCACGAGAATGACGCCCAAAAAAGAACAGACGGAGTTATAGAAGAACTCCGTCGTATGTAAAGCGGGAAAGAATGGGTCGTCAAAAGAAGAAGAATAAAAAGAAGAAGAATAAAAAGAAGAAGAAATAGAAAGAGGAATAAAAGAAGTAGAAAAAGAATTTTCATCAAGGGAAATTTCACAAGGAGAATGAGAGTCTTGTGAAATTTCGGGAGAAGAAAGGGTGGGGAGAACTAAAGAAGAATTATCTAAAAGAAAAGAAGAAGAAGACTCGCTAAAACTAGAAAGATTTGGAACAGTTGAGTTTGAAAGCTTAATGGAATCACCAACGTCTTCAGATGGAGAAATAAGAGACATCTCGTCATCCTCAATGGGTAAGAAGCACACCGGAATATCCATAGAAGCGTCTTCCAAAGGAGGAAGGAAACAATCCGAGATATCCGAATAGTTATCCTCCTCGAGAGGAACAAGACAAGCCGGGATATCCGGTGACTCATTACATAAAGAAATTGGAGGAGACGGAGAAGAAGACAAAGAAAATGAAGCGGCCTCACGAGAAAAAGAATTCATAATGGTTTTGAGATGCGAATTAATATTATTAAGAGAAGTTTGCAACTCAAAATACCCATTATCGAGAGAATTAAAATTAAAAGTAGGAGGCGCGGCGCTTTGCGGGGCAAAATCATAAGAAAAATACGGGTTTCCCGCCTCCCAAGTAGGATAAAAATTGGGGTAAGGGTCAAATTGGCCATTTTGACCTTCCCCAGAAAAATTAAAATCAAAAGAGGGAGGGGTTCCCGAAAGGCATTCAGAATAAAAGTGGTCGGGCGACCCGCAAGAAGCGCAAAAATACGACGATTCCATAAAAAAAATAAACTGCTACCAAAAAGAAAAAGAAAAACTAATTTTTTTTTTGATTTGTTTTTTTTTTAGATATATATATATTTTTTTAAAATAGGTTTTTTTAATGGATTGGCTCTCGAACTTCCCGAGGACTACCCGGTGAAGGGTTCGCCCGGTACTAGGTAAAATGGTGGCGCTTAAAGCCCCTTACACTTTTCGAGAGATTTTAGGTTGGGTAGAATTTAGATGAGGTGGGTGGATAATAATAATAATAATAATAAAAATAATAATAATTATTATTATTATTTTTTTGTTTTTTTTAGTAGAAGTAATAAACTCGGTGCTTTCGTAATATTGCCAAAAATTTCCCCGGCAACGGCGCCAAAAACATGATAGAGAAAATCGTACTCTCCAATCTATACTCGATTAAGGCAAGTGTACCTATCAAAATATAGCATAGGATATGAAAAATATCAAGGTCGTATAAAAACTCGGGGCAGGCAAGTACTATTACTCACAACGACTCTATTATCCTACCGAATGATTAATGATGTTTGAAAATTAAAATAAACTAAACTTAAAGAGAAATAAACTATTACGAGAAAAGAGTGCGCGATCGACGATTCACTTTGAAATAAAATAACGAAATAATTTAGTTTAACAATTGTAAATCTATTTAGACCGTGACGGATCCGATATTAGGAAGTAATCTCGCTAGAGCATTAAATCCCCTAACTTATAGACGTTTCGACCGAAATCTCTTTCAAGTCAAAATGGCCTAAAGTCGCATTATCGAAGTGACCCGCACTATTGGATTTGACTCCAATCCGGAGGATTTACGTCATCCTATCTCTAGGGGTGCGTTCAACTCCTTCCTTCCTTGAGTGATCTTTCATATTCACGAGCCTCTCGGCTACTTAAATATGAGATCGGAATCTACTACCGTATACCGGAATACGGAGTCGACACAAAATAATTCAAGGAAGGATCAAAATAGAAAAATACAAAATGCAAACATAAAAAGAAAGATACATTATTATATCACAAAGATCATCGCGATCGGGCACAAAAATTATTTAGCTACGCATGATAAGAAAGAAAACCAAAATAAAAGAAGAAGAAAGTGTTTTCATTGCATAAAAAGAGAGAGAATACAAAATAAAGACAAGATAATATTGCACTTAGTAAGAGAACTATTACAACAATGAAGAAAGAAATCTACTTAGCAACAAGGAAAGAAGAAAACTACTAACACTCTGTACCATAAACTACTTAACATCAACAAGAGGGGGAGGGGTTCCTTTTATAGATGAGGGAGAAGGATCTAGAAGAGGGACGGCAAAGGGTGGCCGGCCACATGGAGAGGGAATGATTCATGCATGAGTTTTAAATGGAAGGAGAGAGAATGGCTACATGCAATGTATTATATTTATGGAAGTTAAATGGAAAATAAAAAATAAAATAGAGGGGGGATGAATGGAATAAATGAGCATGAGAGAGAGGGAAAGAAGGGGTGAATGTAGAATAAAAGAAATAAAATAAAAGGGGAAAGAGAGTGGCCGGCCATGCATATTGGAG
The DNA here is from genome assembly GCA_039513925.1 of Platanthera zijinensis. Classification (NCBI taxonomy): domain Eukaryota; kingdom Viridiplantae; phylum Streptophyta; class Magnoliopsida; order Asparagales; family Orchidaceae; genus Platanthera; species Platanthera zijinensis. Next base: position 79,335,083 of record CM077085.1, on the reverse strand, counting down.
TGGTGCATGCATGGGGAAATTAATGTAGAGGGAGAGAGATGTGAGTGGCCGGCCACATGCATGAAGAAAATGCATGAATACAATATATTAAATGATGAAGAAATTAATGAGGAGGGAGTATGTGGTCGGGTGAGGTGTTTGGGGGCTTGTTAGTGGGCTCGGGTAGGCTATGAGCTGCTCCAAATTGGGCTCGGGTAGGCTATTGGCTGCATGGTGATGAAGTGGGTTGCATGGTGATGAAGTGGGCTGCTCCAAATTGCTCTTGTTGGGCTCGGTTTTGACATTAATGTGGGTTGAACTTGCATCATGTTGGAGGGCTTCTTGGTGGGCTTGAACCTACAAATAAAACAAAACAAATAACATTAGCTATTTAACAAAATAAAACATAAATAAGTAACATAATATAGCATTAACATAACATTAATATTTAAACTTAACAAACATAATATAATAATATTATTATTAAAATGAACACAAGTTAAACATAAAATTAAACTTAGAACATTAAATTAAACATAACATATAAACTATAACAAAGATACTAATATAAATAAAACTAAACATAAAATATAAAATAAATACAAAACATAACATAAAACTTTATATTATAAAGGATATCATAACAAGCATACAAAAACACATAATTGTAACAAAAACTTAGGGAAATAGGCTACTAAAATACCCCCAAAACGATGACTAAAACTAGTCATCAAAGAGCTTACTTGGGAGCGTGAGCAAACCATGCGGACAGAATTTCCTGAGTTATTTTTGTAAATGGTTATGTTTTAGACCATGTAATAATCAAGAAATATAGACTTTATCGAGTTTCCGTCATTCAAATTTTGGGACGAAATTTTCTACAAGGAGGGGAGGATTGTAATACCCCAAAACCAAGTTTTGGTTTTCAGGCCAAGTGACACGGCCTGGGACACGGGCGTGTCCCAGGGCGTGTCAAGCAAATACTCGAGCTGGTCTCGAGTAAGTTTCAAAGTTGGGTTTCGGGTGTTTTTGGAGTGACACAGCCTGAGACACGGGCGTGTCCCAGGGCGTGTCATCCTCGGGTTGCGGCAGGTCGTGCGTTCGACGATCGTTGAGCATTGTGATCGACGATCGACGAGAAGATACGACACGGCCTGTGACACGGGCGTGTCCTTCTCGACGATCGACGAGATTGTGTCGACGATCGGCGAGACTAATCTCGGCGATCGACGAGATTCGTCGAGAGAGGCGATACGGCCAGAGACACGGGCGTGTCTCAGGCCGTGTCAGGTTAGGCAGTGGTCACGGGCGTGTTCAACCCGTGTGGTGAGGCGGTTCTTTGCCGCTTAAGGGCTGCTTAAATGACACGGCCTGTGACACGGGCGTGTCACAGGGCGTGTTAGGACCGAAATTGACTTTTTCTGCAGATCTCGGTCGTTTGTTTCCCTCTTTCCAGATCTGGTGGTCTTCAGTTTTTCCAGCTCCTTTAAGACCCCGAACCAGCAAGCTTTTCCTCACTTTATCTTCTTAAGTGAGAGAAGGAAAGAGGAAGAGGGAAGGAAGAAGAAGAAAGAGGAAGGAGAGGGAGATCTAGCTAGTCCAAGCTCGGATTCGCGATCGGAGGCCATATTCGGGAAGGCAGAGCTCCAAGCAGTGCTTGCCATGGCTCCAAAACGTCCTTCAAGGGTAATGACTTCCTCCTTGGATTTGTGAAATCCTTCCTTTTTGCATATGCATGAATCCTCTACAAAGGTAGAGTTGAATTCTCTTGGGATGTTGAACTCCATCCCTTGATCCTTGTTGGCTTAGTACCGAAAGCGAGAAGTACGGGTAGGTATGCTGTGTGAAGCCCATCTGGACAGGTTGGTCCGGATTGGTGATGATTGTATGCATATCAGAGCAAGACTCTGTATTATTGTAATGCGTGTGATGTTCTTGGTGGACACCTGCATCTTGGTGCAGCAGGATATTATGTGGGTGGGTTGATGCTGTGTGATCTCAACCCTTGTAGTGATGAATGCTACTTGTTGAGCCGGTGGGGCTGCAACTGTGGAAAAGCCTGTGTGGCGAACGGGCAAGGAGAAGCTGTACCCGTGTCAATCCGGATCGACGTCTGACGTATGTGAGCTACGGGAAAGGCTGATCTGTACCCGCGTTCTGGTTGTCTAACCGTGGGGTGCTTAAGGCCCTGTTAGGATCACAGAATGAGAATCGCTCTGGCTATTTGAGCCATGGAGGATTGGAATTCTCACAAATTGCCGTCATGTCTGGGACCTCTGAACGGTGGTGGGACCCTGGTTTTCCGGTACACCAATAATGTGCCCTGAGAGCACGGAACGTCGGGCCGTCGTGCCGACGTTTGTGATGGATGATGACTTGTACAGGCGTACAAGTGTGATGTGCTAACGAATACCCTTTTGATTGTATATAAGTGCTATGCAGGGAAGGAATTCCGCTGTCCCGTGCCAGGGACAGGGTCATTATAAAGGGTCAGCCAAATGCTGACCGTTGCTTTGTTTGCCACTGCTTGGTGGATCTTTTACGTGCAGGTCAAGAAGGGCCAAACAGGGATGAGGTTGGAAGACCCTAAGCTGCTGCTGCTGAGTGCCAGCCCTCGAAGGCTATTTTTGTGCCTTGTGTAAGAACTCATGTGTGGCCGGCCTGCATGCCGATGTATGGAAGACACCTTCTTGTATAAAGAGTAACACTTGTCATAGGCCATAAGGCCGTACTTGTGGTTTTATATTATGGCATGTTTGGTTTAGTTATGGACTTCTATGTTGATGTTTGAGTTCATTCTTGCAACCCTTTAATCTTCTGCTAGCATGCTCTGTGATAGGATGCGTATTTGGTATTACTTAGTAACGTCTCCGCCTGTTTGTAAGACATGGTGTGGGGCCCCGCCCGGACCTTCTACTATGTTGCACATAACGGGTAGGGGTGTTACATATTCACCCTCATGAGACCATTTCTCTTCATGAAACCAGTTCCCATCTTCACATAGAAGGAAGGAGAGGTTGAAGACGTCTAATCCCTAGGACACAAGTCCTAGCATGGCCTTTCCCTAGAAATCTTCTTCTCACAAATCAAGACTTTTCTGAGTCGATATCTCTCCTAGAAATAACTATAGATCTAGCACTGAGGGAGATTGGAGGAAGCTCACCTTGTTTCCAGCATCTCCACCATTTCCAGCCATGGATCTTGTAATCCTTCTTGGTGGTATCTTCTTCTCCTCGGTCGGTGTTAGTTCTTCAAGGGAATGATAGCCTCCAGAACCTTCTTCCTCTCCAATAGTTTTCTACAACAATGGCTTGGAATGAAGAAGAGAAATGGTTAGGGTTTTTCGCCCCTTTTATGTGGATGTGGGTAACTGCATAGCCACGTGCCAACCTCTCATTGGACCGCCAATCAGTTAGTAAATGAGTCCCTTCAAAACGACGAGGCCAGAAAATTCGTCAAAACACGAAATTGAATGACACGAGTTGGGACACGCCTGTATCACTACTCGTGTCTTGATCATGAGGAACGTGGTCGACGATTCATTGAGCTACGCTCGACGAACGTCGAACTGCTGCTTGGATGCACACAGGGAGGGACACGCCTGTGTCAATACCAGTGTCCTGCTCGGGAGGAAGACGGTCGTCGATTCATCGAGCTCTGCTTGAACAATACACACACACACACACGGGTGGGACACGCCCGTGTCACCACCCATGTCCTTCTCGGGAAACACGGTCGATGCTTTTAGTCGATCTCCGCTCGATGAACACACACACACACACACACACGGGTAGGGACACGCCCGTATCTCTAACCGTTTCTATTTTGAAACACAGCAAGGAATCTGCATCATTGCTAGAGAGCCACATGGGTATAGACACACCCATGTCAAACACACACGGGTAGGGACAAGCCCGTGTCACTAACCGTTTCGCCACCCGTGTCCTTCTCTAGAAATTTCACAAATAAAACGCAAAGAAACCATAGTACCATACGGGCATGTACACGCCCGTGTCACCACCCGTGTCCTACTTTGGACCAATTTCACCTCCCTTACACAAATGTAAGCCTAGCTGCCAGCACTCACTGACCCAAATCAGCTCTCCTGACTCAAAAATGCGCACGAGCAGACTAGCGTGAATTGGGACGTTACAAATGCTATAAACAAAATAAAATATTTCATCCCCAAAATTAGGCTATGGCTATGGGGAGAGAAAAGCATGAAATAAAATAAAATATGCTTTTTAAATTACTTAGAGGAAAAACCTCCGGGTAGCGCTTTTGCATCAAGTACACCAGCTCCCATGTATACTCCTCCTTCCCATGGTTAGACCACAGCACCTTTACCAAAGGAACTCTCTTGCGGCACAAAATTCTTATCTCGTTGTCTACTATCCGCACTTGCTATAGTAATACAAATCTATCGGCTGCTACTGCTCCATCAATGGTGGGAATATGTTGATCGGGCCGCAACAACACCTTCCAGAGAGCGACACATGGAATACATCATGAAGGTTCTCCAGCTCTGGTGGTTTCTCCAATTGCTAGGCCAAAGGGCAAATCTTTTCCAATATGGTGTAAGGTCCAACGTACCTTAGGCTGAGCTTATTCACACCACGTACCCGTGACACTCCATGCATCAGACAGATTTTCAGGAATGCTTTGTCACCCACCTGAAATTCCACCATCTGGTGCTTTGCATTATAATATTTAACCTTCCGACTTTGAGCCTCAAGCATGCGGTCCCTTATTAGTCTAACAACCGGATCAGTATCATTGATGTACTCAATTCCTAGAACCATCGGATCTTCATCTTGTACCCATGACAAGGGGGTTCTATACCTTCTTCCGTAAAGGGCTTAATGGGGTGTCATGCCGATACTGGCCTAGTGACTGTCGTTATATGAAAATTCCACCAGGGGTAAGAGCCTTTCCCACGGCTCTCCTCTGTCCAACACACACAGTCTCAATAGGTCCTCCAATGTTCTGATGGTCCTCTCAGTCTGCCCGTCCGTCTGAGGATGAAACGTTGTGCTAAAAGTAAGGCGCGAGCCAAAATACACTTGTATCGCCTTCAATTCTTTAGAAGTAAACCAACCATACCGATCAGAAATAATTGTCTTTGGCACGCCATGGTACCGTACAAATTCATCCACAAAGAGGCGTACCAAGATATCTACGTGAGCTTCTTTCTTCATAGGAATACACCTCGCTACATTTGTAAGGCGGTCTGTAACATCTCTACCCGTCTAGAAGGATATAATAGAGGGTCCGACCGGGGCCCCACACCATATTCCACAAATAGGCGGAGATGCTACTAAATAATATCAATACCAATGCATCCAAACACAGAGCATTCTAGCGGAAGCTTCACGGTTGAAAACTTTTACTCAAGAGTTATAAGAACTAACCACTATAACAAAATAGGAATGTTTACTCCCAAAGTAAATTGCCTTATTGCCTTATAGGTTTCTCTTAACAAAAGTGTGGTTTCCAAACATCGGCGCGCAGGCTGGCCACACATGAACAAGAAGAAACAAAACAAAGCCTTCGAGGGCAGCAATGCAGCTTGGGCTTCAGCCCGCTAAGTCCCGCTCGGACCAGCACTACCTACACCTATAAGAACCAATCCACCAAGCGGTGGCAAACAGGGCAACGATAAGCATTCAGCTTACCAATTATAACGACCCTACCCCTGGCACGGGGCAGCAGAATTCCTTCCCTGCACAGCATTTTATATCTCATACATATATATTCAGCCACCAAGGCAATACATATCACAAATGCCGGCATGACGGCCCGACATTCCGTGCACTCAGGGCACATTCTGGTGTACCGAAAATACAAGGTCCCACCACCGTTCAGAGGTCCCAGACATGACAGTCCAATTTGAGCATTTCTAGTTTGATCCGCACGTAAGCCATCGAATCTCGCTATGTGATCCTAATAGGGCCTTAAGCACCCAAGGTTAGACAACCATAATGCGGGTACAGATCCACCTTTCCCATTGCTCAAAATCGTCAGACTCAAGACTGGACTGACGCGAGCACAGTTTCACTTTGCCCATCCGCCACCAAGGCATTTCTCCAGTTGCATCCTAACGGCTCAACTTCATATCATATGGCACTCACGGCCATAAGAGTTGAACCCAATTCTCACCATTTCCTGGACTTCCTCCAGTACTTCCTGCGGCACCAAGCCACAGGTATCCACCACGGATTTCATGCATACAAGAAACGTTCACGAAGTCTTCTCCGATGTGCAAATAAACATCACCAATAAGGACCAATATGTCTAGATGGGCTTTACACAGCATGTCTAATCATACTCACATTTCCGATTCTAATGCAATACAACAAGGGACATACCTCCGACCCAAGGGAATCACTTCTCCATCCACCTCTTGGTGGAGGATTCCTATGCAAATGTAGAAAAGAATGACTTCACTTGTCCAAGAAGGAAATCGTTACCCTTGAAGGACGTTTTGGCGCCATGGCGAAAAGTACACGGTTGGAAAGCTTTGCAGCGATAGAGCCTACGCAGAGCTGAACTCGGCTCGCGATTTGGACCACAACAGCACCACCGGCAGCCGGCTTTCCCTTCTTCTTCCTCCCCTTGCTCTCCTCTCTCTCTTTACTTATGAAAGAGAATGGAATAACTCAAATGAGTTTTCTCCATCTCAAATCTGCCTTATAAACCAAGGGAACAGCCTAGATTATTGTATCTTGGTCAAAGAAAATGGAAGGCTCAGATTAGCCCTGAAATTGAATTTCCTGGGCCTAACACGGGTTGTGACACGTCCGTGTCTAAGGCCGTGTTCCTGAAGCGGTGCATAACCGACTTAAAACAAACTAGAACACGGGAATCGACACACCCGTGTCAAGCCTGACACGCCCGTGTCACCCAGTACACGGCCGTGTACCTAGCCGTGTCACCCCTGTAACACGATCTCCAAAATCACCCGAAAACAACACGGCTAAGGCACATGCCCGTGTCCCTAGCCGTGTTCCAAACAAGCCCCTGTGACACGCCCTTGTCACAGGCCATGTCCTCCTCAAACACAACTGGTTCTCAGCTAAGTTAGACACGCCCAAGGACACGCCCGTGTCCCAGGCCGTGTACACCTGACACGCCCTGAGACACGCCCGTGTCTCAGGCTGTGTCAGCCAACCTAAATTAAAATTTTTTGATTTTGAGATTTCTGGGGTGTTACAATCCTCCCCTCCTTAATAAAATTTCGTCCCAAAATTTGGACATAGTAAGGAAGTACAAGCATTACACCATATGCGACACTTTACATATAAGGTTTAACAATATACCGACGAGATAGCAGCTTTACATAAACAACTCGGGAAAATAATCTCTCATCGTCTGCTCCCGCTCCCACGTTAGCTCTTCTCGGCCACAATTGTCCCACTAGTCATTGACCATCCCGATCGCTTTGTTCTGTAGCTGTTTCTCGGCTCATTCCTTGATCCAAATGGGTCTATCCTTCATCGTTAGCCCATACTCAACTGGTACTCGGTAACTCTCAATTACTTGAGCTGAATCCTTGACCACTTTCCGTAACACTAAGACATGAAATACATCATGTAAAATACTCAGCTCTTGCAAAAGTGCTAACCGATAGGCGGCTTCACCAATACGTTCGACCACTTCAAACGGTCCCAGATACCTCGGGCTTAACTTTTTCAGACGTCGTATCCTAGACACACCTTTGAATGTTTTGATTTTCAAGTACACCCAATTGCCCACCGCAAACTCCACGTTTCGGTGCTTGGCATTGTAATACATAGCTTTCCAGTCTTGAGCCACTATAAGCCTTTCACGTATCAACTGTATCATTGAGTTGGCATCATCTAACTCTTTTCTCTGGTATAACTTTGTTTCACCAGTCGCCGCCCAAGCCAAAGATGTACGACATTTCCTACCATATAAAGCTTCAAAGGGCGCCATCTGGATGCTAGCTTGGTAGCTGTTGTTGTGGGAGAATTCAATCACACCGAGATGATCTTCAAAATTCTTTCCCAAATCTAGCGCACACATTCGAAGCATATACTCCAATGTCATGTTTGTTCTCTCGGTCTGACCATCTGTTTAAGGATGGAAGGTCGTGCTGAAATGCAATTTCGTACCCAACAGTTCATGGACTAACCTCCAACCGCCCGAAGTGAAACGCCCATCTCGATCACTAACGATGCTACGGGGTACACCGTGCAATCGTACAATAGTATCCACGTACATCTTTGTCAATTTCTCCACTAGATCGTCCCTTCGGTTCGGGATGAAGTGTGACACCTTGTTTAACCGGTCCACAATCACCCATACCGCATCATTTCCATGCTGAGACCTCTACAATCCATGCACAAAGTCCATGGAAATATCATTAAACTTCCACACAGGGATAGGCAACGACTTCAGCAAACCACTCGGATTTTGGCATTCTGCCTTGACTAAGGCACAAGTTTGACATTAAGCAACATAGTGTGTTATGTCCTTCTTCATTCTAGGCCACCAGAACAGCTTCTTCATATCCTTATAGATTTTCATGCTCCCGGGGTGAACCGAATACTTGGTGAAGTGGCCTTCATACATTACATCTTCACAAAGTTTACCCCTATCTGGGACACACAAACGACCGTCCTTCCGAAACAGACCGTCAATAAACGAAAACCTAGAGTCGGAACTTTTAGCTTCATAGCGTTGTAGGCTTTCATTCAGTTCTATTGCTTGCCGAACTCTGTTCGCCAGGTCACATTGTACCTCCGTCCAGTTTTAGCACGCATTTGCAGTGGTAGTCCTTTCAATACAAGAAATATTTAAGGCCTTTAGATCTCAAATTAGGCCTTCATCATGCCTTAGAAGCCAATTTGCACTTGCCGGAGTCCGGCGACTCAAGGCATCCACGACCACATTTCCCTTCCCAGGAGTATAGTGAATATCGAATGTGTAGTCCCCAAGGAAATCAGTCCACATCCATTGTCGCATATTTAAATCCTTCTGATCGAGCAAATACTTTAGACTCTTATGATTTGTATAGATATCAACTTTAATGTCGTACAGATAGTGCCGCCACAACTTTAGCGCAAAGATCACCTCCGCCAACTCCAAGTCGTTGACGGGATAGTTATGCTCATGCACTTTCAATTGGCGTGAGCCATAAGAAATCACCTTGCCAAATTGCAGGAGAATGCAGCCTAAGCAGCTCCCTGACGCATCACTGTATATCTCATAGCCGTCTGTACCACATGGCGACGTCAACATAGGCGTTGTGGTCAAATGACTCTTCAGCTATTCAAAATCTCTCGCGCACTCCGGTGTCCAGACAAACTTCTTATCTTTTCTCGTCAATGTTGTAAGAGGCAAAGCAATCCGGGAGAAGTTCGCCACAAACAGTCTGTAGTAGCCTTCCAGTCCAAGGAAACTCCTGACTTCGGCCACTGAAGACAACACCAGCCAATCTTGTATGGCACTTATCTTTACCAGATCTACTGCTATGCACTCCCTACTAACTACATGGTCCAGAAAATCCACCGAAGAGAGACAGAACTCACACTTTGAGAACTTGGTATACAGCTTATTCCTCCGCAAGGTGTACAGTACCAACCGCAAATGGTTTGCATGATCTTCTTCCGACTGCGAGTACACTAGGATGTCGTCAATTAATACGATTACAAACAAATCCAAGTACTCTCAGAACGTTCGGTGCATTAAGTCCATGAATACAGAAGACGCATTACATAGCCCAAACGACATCACCGTGAATTAATAATGACCGTAACGTGTTCCAAACGATGTCTTGGGAATGTCACTTTCCCTAATCCGAAATTGGTAATACCCGGATTTCAAATCTAACTTTGAATAGAAGGTTGAGCCTGCTATCTGATCGAACAAGTCATCGATCCGTGGAATCAGATACTTGTTTATCTCTGCCATCTTATTCAATTCGCGGTAATCAATATATAGCCGTAAACTACCGTCTTTCTTTTTCACAAAAAGAACAGGCGCGCTCCAAGGTGACATACTTGGGCGTATGTATCCCTGCTCCAGAACCTCTTGCAATTGAACTTTCAGTTCAGTTAATTCTTTTGGCGCTACACGATAAGGCGAGCGGGCCATAGGTTTTGCACTAGGCACCAGCTCGATAGCGAAGTCAATTTCCCTTTGAGGAGGTAACCCTGGAAAGTCTTTGGAAACACATAAGGGTATTCCGATACAATCCGCACCTCATTCACACTAGCCTTCGGCTCCACCGCCTTAATGAGTGTGAAGAATAACTCCGCACCCTTCCGAACTGCCTTATTGACTTGGAGAGCAGATAACATCATCCCACTCATCCCTCGCATACCAGTGAACTTGGTCTCTTGTTCGGTATTTTGCCCCAGTATGACCTCTTTTAAAGTACAATCTATACATGCACGCTGCTTTGAAAGCCAGTCCATACCAAAGATTATATCAAACTCTGTAATCGGCAATACGTATGTTTCCACCTTGAATTCCCGACTCCCTATTTTTACATCAAGACTGCAAGATTTATCCGCGCATAATAAAAATCTGTTAGGTAGAAGCACCTTTATACTGTCTGTCGTGGTCCGTATAGGCACCCCGATTCGTAAAATGAAATCTTAAGACAAAAACGAATGTGATGCACCTGTATCAAACAGTGATCGTGTCGAATACTCCTGTTTAAGGACAAATCCTATAACACAGAAATTAAACAAGCACAGCACACAGTATAAAATAACATTAAAAACTGTGCGCACCTGTTACGACATCCGCCTACTTAATGGCTTCCTGTTGTCCAAGGTTGAAGACTCGGGGCTGCGCGTGCTCATGAATTGCTTTAATTATAGATCTGCTGCCCGCGGATCAACAACAGCATCTGCCGGTTCCTGCCTTACCCCAGCATGCATTGGCACCACAGCAGGATGTGCTTGCCCAGCCTGCTGAGCAGTCATCACAGAAAGTACCATCTTCGTAATGAAACGAACAGTTTCAGAAGATGGAGGAGGTGTTGGCACCTCAGCCGATGCCGCAATTTTAACAGAATGTTGAGGTTCCGATTGACCCGCAAAAATTCTAGTCACCTATATGTGTAAAAACACAATTTAGCGACTAAACAAACGGCAAACATACAAAAAAGAACACACCAAACAAGTTTATTTACATTCCTAACTAGACATTCTTGAGTTCAATTTATATGTTATAACGACAACACTGACACGTGCTAGCCACCCCTCAAAAGAATTCGTCTGCGAATTCGGAAGAGATCGAACAACAAGCTGATACAAAATTATAACATCTCTACCCATCTAGAAGGATATAATAGAGGGTCCGGCCGGGGCCCCACACTATATTCCACAACAGGAAGAGACGTTACTAAATAATATCAATACCAATGCATCCTAACACAGAGCATTCTAGCGGAAGCTACACGGTTGAAAACATGACCTCAAGAGTTACAAGAACTGTCCACTCTAACAAAATAGGAATATTTACACCCAAAGTAAATGGCCTTATGGACTTACAGGTTTCTCTTAACAAAAGTGTGGTTTCCAAACATCGGCGCGCAGGCCGGCCACACATGAACAAGAAGAAACAAAACAAAGCCTTTGAGGGAAGCAACGCAGCTTAGGCTTCAGCCCGATAAGTCCCGCTCGGACCAGCACAACCTGCACCTGCAAGAACCAATCAACCAAGCGGTGGAAAATAGGGCAACGGTCAGCATTCAGCTGACCAATTATAACGACCCTGCCCCTGGCACGGGGCAGCGGAATTCCTTCCCTACACAGCATTTTACATCCAATACATATATATTCAGCCACAAAGGCAATATATATCACAAATGCCAGCACGATGGCCCGACATTCCGTGCACTCATGGTATATTCTGGTGTACCGGAAACACCGGGTCCCACCACCGTTCAGAGGTCCCAGACATGACGGTCCAATTTAAGCATTTCTAGTCTTATCGACATGCAAGCCATCATCTCTCGCTATGTGATCCTTACAGGGCCTTAAGAACCCAAGGTTAGACAACCATAATGCGGGTACTGATCTACCTTTCCTGTTGCTCAAAATCGTCAGACTCAAGACTGTACTGACACGGGTACAACTTCACTTTGCCCGTCCGCCACCAAGGCATTTCTCAAGTTGCAGCCTAACGGCTCAACTTCATATCATATGGCACTCACGGCCACAAGAGTTGAACCCAACTCTCACCATTTCCTGGACTTCCTCCAGTACTTCCTGCAGCATAAATCCATAGGTATCCACCACAGATTTCATGCATATAAGCAACGTTCACGGAGTATTCTCCGATGTGCAAACAAGCATCAGCAATCCAGACCAACATGTCCAGATGGGCTTCACACAGCATTCCTAATCGTACTCACACTTTCAGTTCTAATGCAATACAGCAAGGGACGTACCGCCGACCCAAGGGAATCACTTCACCATCATCCTTTTGGTGGAGGATTCCTATGCAAATGCAGGAAAGGACTTCACTTGTCCAAGAAGGAAATCATTACCCTAGAAGGTTTTTTGGCGCCATGGCAAAAAGTACACAGTTTGAAAGCTTCGCAGCGATCAAGCCTCCGTAGAGCTGAACTCGGCTCGCGATTTGGACCACCGCAGCACCACCGGCAGCCAGCTTTCCCTTCTTCTTCCTCCCCTTACTGTCCTCTCTCTCATTACTTAGGAAAGAGAATGACATAACTCAAATGAGTTTTATCCATCTCAAATCCGGCCTTATAAACCCAGGGAACAGCCTAGACCATTGGATCTTTGTCAAAGAAAATGGAATGCTCAGATTAGCCCTGAAATTGAATTTCCTGGGCCGAACATGGGTTATGACACGCCCGTGTCACATGCCGTGTTCCATAAGCAGTGCACAACCGACTTAAAACAAACTAGAACACGGAGATCAAAATGCCCGTGTTAAGACTTACACGCCCGTGTCACCCAAAACACGGCCATGTACCTGGCTATGTCACCCCTATAACACGATCTCCAAAATCACCTGAGAACAACACAGCTAAGGCACACGCCCGTGTACCTAGCCGTGTTCCAAACACACCCATGCGACACGACCGTGTCACATGCCGTGTCCTCCTCGGACATATCTGGTTCTCAGCTAGGTTAGACACGCCCGTGGACACGCACGTGTCCCAGGCCGTGTACACCTGACACGCCCTGAGACATGCCCGTGTCTCAGGCCGTGTAAGCCAACCAGATTCCAAATTTTGGATTTATAGATTTATGGGGTGTTACACGGTCAATTATTACCCACACATAATCATTCCCTGAGCGTGAGCGAGGCAATCCGTGGACGAAGTCCATGGAGACATTCTCGAACTTCCACTCGGGGATGGGCAATGAGTGTAATAATCCACTGGGGCTCTTGCATTCCGCCTTCACCCTTTGACAGGACTCGCAGTGCATAACAAAATATCTGACGTCCCTCTTCATTACCGGCCAACACATGGTCTTCTGCATGTCTTCGTGCATCTTGGTAATCCCAGGATGCATAGAATACTGAGTGAGATATGCCTCTCTCAGGATATCTTCCCGAATTTTACCACCTTTCGGAATGTAAAGCCGACCACGGAGATGAACAAGGTCGTCTTTTAGGGAATACTCGTCTTTAGTCCACCTTTAATTGACTTGATTGTCGGGCCCATAGCCGCATCCTTTCCTTGCTCCGCCCGGATTCGGTCTCGAATATCACAGACTATGCTTATCGTGATTAAGTACTCCATATACCCTTCTAATTGGACTTTATATACCAGGTTAATCTCCATCTCTTCGAGCATCCGAGCTAACTCTATACACATCAATCAGGACTCTTGGCTCGATTCTGTTACCTTCCTGCTCAAAGCATCAACAACGGAATTTGCTTTTCCGGGGTGGTAGTTCAACTTAAATTCATAATCACATAAAACTCTAACCCCCGCCGATGTCTCAAATTCAATTCCTTTGGAATATGAGCGTACTTTAAATTCTTGTGATCCGAAAAGATTTCGGAGTGGACGCCATACAGATAATGTCTCCAAACCTTAATGGCGAACACCACTGCTCCCAATTCCAAATCATGCACTGGGTAGTTTATTTCATGCTTCTTCAGCTATCTTGAAGCATATGCAATCACATACCCATGTTGCATAAATACCGCTCCCATCCCTTGATACGACCCGTCAGTATAAACTTGAAATCCTTCCTTTCTGGATGGAAGGGCTAGGATGTGTGCCCATGTAAGTCTTTCCTTTAGTTCCTGGAACACAGCTTTACATTGGGGTGTCCACTCATATGGCACACCTTTCTTTGTCAAAGTAGTAAGAGGAAGGGTGATACTAAAATCGCAAAGTTGGAGAAGAGGAGTTAAAGAGAAGAGAATGTGGATGTGGTGGAATTTGATAATATTCCATCTCCTTCGGTACCCAGATTTCTCCGGACGCGGCGACTTGAACTCAGGTTTTGCAACAGCCAAGGTCCCCATTACTTGCCCTCTTTTCATGTCTATCTCCAACGACCGAGCCGTGCAGACTAAGGCTTGAAAACCCTGACTTACAGAACTCAAGAGCAGATATCGTAACTCGTCTCGCAGTCACGCATAAAACCGACTATTCTTACGCTCCTCTTCGGCGAAGATAGAACCCGCATATCTTCCTAATCGCGTGAACTCAAGAAGATAATCATCCACACTACAATCTCCTTGATTCAACCGTTGAAATTCCATTTCCATTGATATTCTCTGCTGCATTGGCAGATGCTTTGCCAACAATAACCGAGAGAACTCTTCAATCGAGACCTCTGCCAACTGTCTGCCGGCCAAGTGATGTTGTTCAATCTCATCCCACCACAACCGAGCCTCTCCCTCAAGAAGGAAAGTTACCAACATTACATTCTGCTCCTCCTCAACTCTATTCGCTCTCATGATTCTCTTGATTCTTGCAAGCCAATCCTCCGCTTGGGTCGGGGATCCCGTCGAAGTAAATTGAGGAGGATTGAAGCTCATGAATTGCTTTAATTATTGATCTGCTGCCCGCGGATC
Source organism: Platanthera zijinensis (assembly GCA_039513925.1). Taxonomy (NCBI): domain Eukaryota; kingdom Viridiplantae; phylum Streptophyta; class Magnoliopsida; order Asparagales; family Orchidaceae; genus Platanthera; species Platanthera zijinensis. The sequence continues at coordinate 79,320,053 of CM077085.1, read as the reverse complement.
AACTACAGTCTCTGCCGGTTCCTGCCTTACCCCAGCATGCATTGGCACCACAGCAGGATGTGCTTGCCCAGCCTGCTGAGCAGTAATCACAGAAAGTACCATCTTCGTAATGAAACGAACAGTTTCAGAAGATCGAGGAGGTGTTTGCACCTCAGCTGGTGCCGCACTTTCAACAGAATGTTGATGTTCCGATTGACCCGCAACACTTCTAGTCACCTTATGTGTAAAAACACAATTTAGCGACTAAACAAACGGTAAACATACAAAAAAGAACACACCAAACAAGTTTTTTTACATTCCTAACTGGACATTCTTGAGTTCAATTTATATGTTATAACGACAGCACTGATACGTGCTCGCCACCCCTCAAAAGAATTCGTCTGCAAATTCAGAAGAGATCGAACAACAAGCTGATACAAAATTATAACATCTCTACCCATCTAGAAGGATATAATAGAGGGTCCGGCCAGTGCCCCACACTATATTCCACAACAGGCGGAGACGCTTCTAAATAATATCAATACCAACGCGTCCTAACACAGAGCATTCTAGCGAAAGCTACACGGTTGAAAACTTGACCTCAAGAGTTACAAGAACTGTCCACTATAACAAAATAGGAATGTTTACACCCAAAGTAAATGGCCTTATGGCCTTACAGGTTTCTCTTAACAAAAGTGTGGTTTCCAAACATCGACGTGCATGCCGGCCACAGATGAACAAGAAGAAACAAAACAAAGCCTTTAAGGGATGCAACGCAGCTTAGGCTTCAGCCCGATAAGTCCCGCTCGGACCAGCAAAACCTGCACCTGCAAGAACCAATCCACCAAGCGGTGGAAAATAGGGAAACGGTTAGCATTCAGCTGACCAATTATAACGACCCTGCCCCTGGCACGGGGCAGCGGAATTCCTTCCCTACACAGCATTTTACATCTAATACATATATATCCAGCCACAAAGGCAATATATATCACAAATGCCAGCACGACGTCCCGACATTCCATGCACTCAGGGCATATTCTGGTGTACCGGAAACACTGGGTCCCACCACCGTTCAGAGGTCCCAGACATGACGGTCCAATTTGAGCATTTCTAGTCCTATCGACACGCAAGCCATCGACTCTCGCTATGTGATCCTTACAGGGCCTTAAGAACCCAAGGTTAGACAACCATAACGCGGGTACAGATCCACCTTTCCTATTGCTCAAAATCGTCAGACTCAAGACTGTACTGACACGGGTACAGCTTCACTTTGCCCGTCCGCCACCAAGGCATTTCTCAAGTTGCAGCCTAACGGCTCAACTTCATATCATATGGCACTAACGACCACAAGAGTTGAACCCAACTATCACCATTTCCTGGACTTCCTCCAGTTCTTCCTGCGGCACCAATCCATAGGTATCCACCATAGAATTCATGCATACAAGCAACGTTCACGGAGTATTCTCCGATGTGCAAACAAGCATCACCAATCCAGACCAACATGTCCAGATGTGCTTCACACAGCATTCCTAATCGTACTCACACTTTCGGTTCTAATGCAATACAGCAAGGGACGTACCGCCGACCCAAGGGAATCACTTCACCATCAACCTTTTGGTGGAGGATTCCTATGCAAATGCAGGAAAGAAGGACTTCACTTGTCCAAGAAGGAAATCATTACCCTTGAAGGTTTTTTTTGGTGCCATGGCGAAAAGTACACAGTTGGAAAGCTTCACAGCGTTCAAGCCTCCGCAGAGCTGAACTCGGCTCGTGATTTGGACCACCGGAGCACCACCGGCAGCCAGCTTTCCCTTCTTCTTCCTCCCCTTGCTGTCCTCTCTCTCATTACTTAGGAAAGACAATGACATAACTCAAATGAGTTTTATCCATCTTAAATCCGGCCTTATAAACCCAGGGAACAGCCTGGACCATTGGATCTTGGTCAAAGAAAATGGAAGGCTCAGATTAGCCCTGAAATTGAATTTCCTGGGCCGAACATTGGTTATGACACGCCCGTGTCACTTGCCGTGTTCCATAAGCAGTGCACAACCGACTTCAAACAAACTAGAACACGGACATTGAAATGCCCGTGTTAAGCCTTAAACGCCCGTGTCACCCAGAACACGGTCGTGTACCTGGCTATGTCACCCCTATAACACGATCTCCAAAATCACCTGAGAACAACACAGCTAAGGCACACGCCCGTGTACCTAACCGTATTCCAAACACACCCATGCGACACGACCGTGTCACATGTTGTGTCCTCCTCGGACATAACTGGTTCTCAGCTAAGTTAGACACGCCCGTGGACACGCACGTGTCCCAGGCCGTGTACACCTGACACGCCCTGAGGCACGCCCTTATCTCAGGCCGTGTAAGCCAACCAGATTCCCAATTTTGGCTTTATAGATTTCTAGGGTGTTACATGGTCAATGATTACCCACACATAATCATTCCCTGAGCGTGAGCGAGGCAATCCGTGGACGAAGTCCATGGAGACATTCTCGAACATCCACTCGGGGATGGGCAATGAGTGTAATAATCCACTGGGGCTCTTGCATTCCTCCTTCACCCTTTGACAGGACTCGCAGTGCGTAACAAAATATCTGACATCCCTCTTCATTCCCGGCCAACACATGGTCTTCCGCATGTCTTCGTGCATCTTGGTAATCCCAGGATGCATAGAATACTGAGTGAGATATGCCTCTCTCAGGATATCTTCCCGAATTTTACCATGTTACGGAATGTAAAGCCGGCCACGGAGATGAACAAGGTCATCTTTTAGGGAATACTCGTCTTTAGTCCACCTTTAATTGACTTGATTGTCGGGCCCATAGCCACATCCTTTCCTTGCTCTGCCCAGATTCGGTCTCGAATATCACAGACTATGCTTATCGCGATTAAGTACTCTATATACCCTTCTGATTGGACTTTATATACCAGGTTAATCTCCATCTCTTCGAGCATACGAGCTAACTCAATACACATCAATCGGTACTCTTGGCTCGATTCCGTTACCTTCCTGCTCAAAGCATCGGCTACGGAATTTGCTTTTCCGGGGTGGTAGTTCAACTTAAATTCATAATTACATAAAACTCTAACCCCCGCCGATGTCTCAAATTCAATTCCTTTGGAATATGAGCGTACTTTAAATTCTTGTGATCCGAAAAGATTTCGGAGTGGACGCCATACAGATAGTGTCTCCAAACCTTAAAGGCGAACACCACTGCTCCCAATTCCAAATCATGTACTGGGTAGTTGATTTCATGCTTCTTCAGCTGTCTTGAAGCATTTGCAATCACATACCCATGTTGCATAAATACCACTCCCATCCCTTGATACGACCCATAAGTATAAACTTGAAATCCTTCCTTCCTGGATGGAAGGGCTAGGATGTGTGCCGATGTAAGTATTTCCTTTAGTTCCTAGAACACAACTTCATATTGGGGTGTCCACTTATATGGCACACCTTTCTTTGTCAAAGTAGTAAGAGGAAGGGTGATACTAAAATCGCAAAGTTGGAGAAGAGGGGTTAAAGAGAAGAGAATGTGGATGTGGTGGAATTTGATAATATTCTCCGATTCTATATCTAATAAAGGCAAGCGTACCTTATCATTTATAGTAGAGGATACTAAAGATTAATATCAAGATCTTATTTCCTTGGGGTGTAATGATTACTTCTACTTCGAGATGATTGCTATTATTTTATCATATGATTTTTCTATTAATTTACTTAACTAAAAATAGGAAATAAATTACTAAGCTAAAAAGAAACCAACATTACTTGCAGAATAAAAAGGGTTAGAGCAAATGATAAAGGGTTAGAACTCAATCTAGAATCACTTTGAAATAAGAAAATGAAAATGAAATAACAACTAATTCTAAATAAAGTAAAACTACCTTGACCGTGGAGACTCCCGAATCATGAACACGCTTCTCTCGAAGTCGTGCCACCTTAGTTTAGGAAGATCCGACCGAACTCTCGTCTAAATCAAAGACCTAAAGCTCTCCTTAAGTGGTGAATCCCGCTATTGGATTTCACTCCAATCCGAGAGATTTAACGTTTGCCTCTCTCGAGGGGTGCATGCAACTCTCTTTACTCTTGGGTGATCATTTCAATCTACGAGCCTCTCGGCCAAATAATAATGAAAACCCAAATGGAAACTATATACCGCCAATATAGTTCCACTAAATAAAAACAAAGAGTAAATCAAAGGTAATTGCTTTAAGAAGAAAAAAGAAGCTATAACATCATAACTTGATCAACCCATTCTCAGATCATCGCGATAGAGTACAATTGAGGAATAGTTAATCATAATAATTGGGAAAGAGAGGGGTAAATAATAAAGGTGCATGACAATTAAAGAGAGAGAAATAGAAAAAGAGAACGCTAACTAGAATTTCATTAAAAACAAAAGCGATTACAACTACTAAATGGAGATTACAAATGCATGAAAAGAAAGCTAATCACTACTACAACACTAATAAAAAGTGATTACAAGAAATGAAAGTACATTGTATGGAAGTAAAGCTAGAAATGGAGGGAGAGAGAGAGCAAAACATAATGAAAAAACACAAAAAGCTAAAAATGAAACCAGCAGCACCTTCCCTCTCCCCAAAACTTAGTCTGGAATGGTTAGAATTGCCTGGTATTTATAGACGTTTCTATCGGGTTGGTCACGCCCACTGTCACGCTCGGGGAGGGCGTGTTAGAGGGCGTGACAGGTACAGAATTGACCTCGGGTTCTTGCGGGTCAGTACTATTGGCGTGTAGGGGTGAAAAATCATTAAATTCGGCAGCAGGATTCAAGATGAGGATGGCATGCCAAGTGACACACCCAGGGAGGGTGTGTCAGGGGGCGTGTCAGGTGGTTTTCCTTTAGAAATGGCTCTAGAAGCAAAACTCCTCTGGATCAGGAGACACGCCCTGTGACACGCCCAGGGAGAGCGTGTTAGGGGCGCGTGGCACATCATTTTTTGCCGACAGCTCCAAAAACCTGCAAAAACATAAAATAAACTAAGTTAGATTATTTACATAAAAAGAAACCTAAAACTACATAAAGAAAGAGATTTAAAACGAAAATAATATATTTTACCCTAATAAATTAAGCTAAAAATGCATCATCAAATTCCCTCATACTTATTATTTTGCTTGTCCTCAAGCAAAGACTACGAGTTAGAGAAAATAAAGACGATTAATTGAAAAGTTTAAAAATTCTATAAACGAGTAAGACTGGAATTTAGAGGTAGAGAAATTTTGAAATAGAACTGAAAATTCCTACTTTAACTTAGCACAGAATTTTATAAATTTTACTAAATATTAAAACAAATCATTCCAAATTTTTACAGAATTAAAACTTAATAAAGTAACTAGTAAAAAGCACATTGAGTCACTAATAAATTCTAAGAGACAAATTAAAATCATAGTCAATCTGTAACACCCCTATCCGTCGCATAGCATATAGCAGTAGGTCCGGCCGGGGCCCGACGCCATATACTACGGACAGACCGGTTGGTTACGCATTGAAACCATACAACCAATCACCAACGTCCTACACAGTGTCATTCTAGCGGAAGCAATTTCTTAAGTTGCACAAATAAAAGAACCCTGCCAAGCACGAATGTCCACTACTTAGATAAAATAGGAATGATTAATACAAAATTACCGGCCTTATGGACTTACAATAGTTCTCTCAACAAGAGTGTCTTTCATACTTCGGCTCGCAGGCCGGCCATACATGAGATAAACAGAAAACATAAAGAAAGGTAGGCCTTCGAGGGCCAGCACCGCAACATGGGCTTTAGCCCGCTATTTCCCGCCCGGCTCCGCAGCACCTGCAAGCCACAATCCACTGCCCGGTGGTAATCAAAAGCAACGGTCAGCTATGTTGACCAAATTATAACGATCCAGCCCCCGTAATCGGGGCGGCGATGCTCTTTCCCTGCACTTTATTAGTATAGCATCAATATAGTGTAAACACACTTCAACACAGGCGTAGGCTCGCACGGCCACACACCTCGTGCACACAGGGCACATTCACGAAGAACCGGCCAACATCACGTCAATTCAAGCCATAGATGTTCCCGTACCACCACCTCCCCTTGGACGGCCAACCATATGAGCATTTTGTCTTCTTGGCCTTGGTCACGACAATTTAAGCCATAGACTGCCAAAGACTCTCATTGATGCTAACGGTCCCACCGAACGACATAGATCGGGTACAGTTCCGCCTGACCCGTGCTCATATCGCAACGACAATTTAAGCCATATGCGCAGGTCAAGACTCACCCAGTCCCGTTTCCACCACAATAATCACATAACCCGGTTATGTTCACGTTGGCTCCCCGGCCACCATGTTGGCAAAACCCGCTTTTGCCCAGTTTTCCAGGTGCACCTTGGAGTTAATCTCCAAGGCTCCCTGCTGCAATCTACCACGTAGAAAACCCGAAAAATGCCCAAACACCCGGAGTTTTCCCCGATTCATATGCAATGCAACATCACCGATTCGGCTCTACTTGTCCAGATAGGCTTCACACACAATGCATAGGCCCGTTTTCGCATACGGGCTCTATACAAGTGGGACTTTACATATCTACCCCAAGGAACGCTCCAACTCTTCGCTCACTCGCGAGAGAGGGCTTCCTATGCAAAGGGAAAAAGGGCTTCACATGCCCAAGGATGAGAAATCATTACCCTTGCATTTTTCCGTGGCGCCATGAAAATCTACGTGGTTAGAAAGCACCGCAACGGCGTCGCCTTCGCGGATCTAGACTCGGATCGCGATTCGGAGCTCCGACGCTCCACCGGCGGCCAGATCTTGGTCTCCAACCTCTTCCTTGCTCTCCCTTCTCTCTAAACCCTTAGAGAGAGAATGCCCAAAAGAAAATGGGGTATTCCACCCTAATTCCTGGCTAAAAGACCCCAGTAACAGCCCCCAACCGTTGGATCCAAAGCTAAGGGAACGAACGGCCACGATTAGGCCTGAAATTACAAAAACTGGGCTGAACACGGGTTGCAACACGGCTGTGTGCATGGCCGTGTCACCCATTCACCATCTCGATCGACTCGATAACCAGCACACGGCCTTTGACACGGCCTCCGACACGCCCGTGTCGAATGCGATACGGCCGTGTTACGACCCGTGTCACCCCCATATGCAGCGACCAACATTCTGAACCCGAGAAGGACACGGCCTACGACACGGCACCCAACACACCCGTGTCACATGTGACACACCCGTGTCTGTGCCCGTGTCATGACCCATGTACACCTCACTCAACGATCGTTGAGTATAAGCTTTGAGGGACTGACACGCCCTGGGACACGCCCGTGTCCCACGACGTGTTCAGCCTCTCATCGATCGTCGACCCCAGCAACGTCGACCACGCGGCCAAACAGCGAACCCGAGCACGATATGCCCTGGGACACGCCCGTGTCCCAGGCCGTGTCACCCCTGCAAAAACACAGATTTGGCTCAAAACGCCCCCCCCCCCCCCCCCCCATCACCCTATTGAGTTTCGGGGAGTTATAACTCTCTCCCTCTTAAAAGAATTTCGCCCACGAAATTACTAAAGGAACAAAAGGAACTCAAAACTATAAATGGTACCTGAGCGGAATAACTCCGGGTACTCCTCCAGCATAGCTTACTCCCGTTCCCAAGAGAGCTCCTCCCGACCGCAATTATCCCACCGGACCTTAACCATCCGGATCTCCTTGTTACGGAGTCTCTTGACCTCAGAGTCCTCGATACGAATGGGCTTGACCCTAGTTGTCAACCCTTCGTCCACCGGCACTTGATGAACTGCGATCACTAGCGAAGGCTCTTGCACCGCCTTCCGCAACACAGAGATGTGGAACACATCGTGTAGCCCACTCAACTTCACCGATAGCTTCAAAAGGTATGCTGCTTCGACGACTCGCTCCAGAACCTCAAAAGGTCCATGGTATCTCGGGCTCAGCTTCTTCAAGCATCTCTCCCGCGAAACCCCCTTGAACGACTTCACTTTCAAGTATACCCAATCGCCTACAGCGAACTCCACGTTCTTGTGCTTGGCATTGTAATACTTCGCCTGCCTGTCCTGAGCGATCAACAAGCGCTCCCGAATGATCCACACCAATGAGGTAGCACTCTCCACCTCCTGCTTCTTGTACAACCTAGCCTCACCCATTTCTAACCAATACAACGGCGTGCATCATTTTCTACCATATAGGGCCTCAAAGGGCGCCATTTGGATACTCGCCTGGTAGCTATTGTTATACGCGAACTCCACCAAATACAGGTGGTCCTCCCAATGCTTCCCGAAGTCTAGAACACACATGCGGAGCATGTCCTCCATCGTCCTATTGACTCTCTCAGTCCGCCCATCCGTCTACGGATGGAAGGCTGTGCTGAACTTCAACTTTGTCCCCAGCATCTATTGCACCAACCTCCAATCATTGGATGTGAAACTCCCATCGCGATCACTCACAATTCTGCGAGGCAAACCATGGAGTCTAACTATATTGTCCACATAAAGCTTTGCCAACTTCTCCACCGAGTCATCCTTCCTATGCGGAATGAAATGTGACACCTGAGTTAACCGATCTACGATCACCCAGATGGCGTCGTTCCCCTTCTGCGACCTTGGCAACCCATGCACAAAGTCCATAGATATGTCGTCGAACTTCCACTCCGGTATAGGCAAGGACTTCAGAAATCCTCCCGGCTTTTGGCACTCCGCCTTCACAAAGGTGCACGTTTGGCACTTAGCCACAAACAACGCTACGTCTTTCTTAAGCCCCGGACACCAAAACAGCTTCTTAAGGTCACGGTACATCTTTGTTCTCCCTGGGTGGATTGAGTACTTGGTATGATGAGCCTCATACATCAACTCCGCTCGTAGGTTACTCCCGCTTGGGACGTACAACCGATGATCCTTCCTTAACAACCCATTTTCCACTGAAAATTGGGAATTTGACCCATCCAATGCTGCCTCCATAAGCTCTTTCATGGAGTCTTCTGACTCCAATGCCTGCCAAACCCGGTCAGCCAGGTCATACTGGACCTTTGTCCAGTTCAACATTGCTTTGGCGCTCGTCTGCTTGTCAACGCAATAGATCTCAAGCTCCTGCAACTCCTGTATCAGCCGCTCATCATGCACCGATAACCAGTTGGCTTGGGCGGGAGCCCTGCGACTCAACGCATCAGCAACCGCATTGCCCTACTCAAGTATATAATAAATCTTGAAGGTGTAGTCTCCCAGGAACTCCATCCACCTCCTCTGCCTCATGTTAAGATCCTTCTGATCAAACAGGTACTTCAGGCTCTTGTGATCGGTATAGATATCAACTCTTACGTCGTATAGGTAGTGCCTCAACATCTTAAGTACAAATATCATGGCCGCCAACTCCAAGTCGTGGACCGGATAGTTCCTTTCATGCACTTTTAGCTGACGCGATCTGAATGTGAGGGTAAGATCTATCTTAACTCTAGAGGGGGGGTGAATAGAGTATTATAAAGTGAATTTACAACTAAAGAAAAACTTAGCAGTAAAGGCTTAATTTATGTATAGGTGTAATGTGCTTTGATGTAGAAATAAAACTAAAGCAGTAAGGATAAAAATTACAGCACATAGCAAAGAATATTCACAAGAAACCAGAGGACACAAGGAACTATAGTGGTTCCCAAAAAACCTAGGTACATCCACTCTTCTACCACCCTTGGTAGGAATCCACTGCAGGATGAGTTGATCAGGTGTCCTGGGCACCAATGAGCTTTTGATAAGGTGCTCAAAAACCACATTAGATTTTTTGATCAGGTGTCTTGCCACCACTGAGTTTTGATAAGGTTCTCAGAACCAAAATCAAGACTTTTGAAGGGAGTTTTGATAACCCTTTTACAACAGGAAAAGAAAAAGAAAGAGGTGAAGATGTCTTCTCTGTCTCAGTCACTGAGAGAAGACTTTTGTGGATTAATTTTGTTGTCAAAGCTCCCCCTGAGAAAGATGAGAGCTTTGCTAGGGTGATAGGTCTTCAGAAGCTTCAGATCTCCAGTAGAAGATGGTTTCAGCAGAGGCTGAAATATGAATTGTTTGGAGTTCTTGATGTTGAAGCTATGATCACTTTTTAGTATGCCAACTAATTTTCCAGGATTGATCACTTGATTTTTGAATTTATCTCACTATCCTGTGAATCTGTACTTAGAATTTCTTGTTGTAGACTGTCTATATTTGTGTAGTCTCTTGTTATTGTGACTCTCAGACTAGAGAAGGAAAAATGATTTATTCTCCGAAGATCCTCTATCCAAAATAGCCGTTAGCCATCAATAAATGCCTTCCATGAATGTTTTGTCTTCTGGAGGAAAGTCCAATAAACATTCTCTGATAAATCCCTTAAAACTTGCTCCAAAATAAATGAAAATGGCTAGCAGATCTCTTGAAATAAATCATGAGAGAATTTGAAAATCATTCCAAAAGCTGACTGAATTTGAATCCTCAAAGTCATCGATCTCTCAGTAAAAACGTCGATCTGAGCTCTACGATCATTGACCTGAGCTCAGAGATTGGAATGAACATCAGACAGAAAACGTCGACCTGAGCTCGAAGATCGTCGACCAGAGCTCAGCGACCTGAAGGACAAGCTGAAGACAGATCGTCGATCTGAGCTCCAAGATCGTCGACCGGAGCTCGACGATTTAGCATAGTTGAGCTAAGAGAGTGTCGAACGGAGTTCGACATTTCGTCGACCTAAGCTCGACGATAATTGTCTTTGCCTCAGCTTTAAGTCTGATTCCTTGAATGGTCCTGGGGGCAGCTTCAAACCTAAATTCTAAGCCCTAAACACATTCTAATGTTGACCTTTTTAACTATACATCTAGGTCAAACTGGTTTCCTAAGAAAAACATAGTGATCCTTGCCCAAATTAGTAATAGGGTGTTCCAATAATCTCCCTCTATTTGGGTTAGGATTACTATTTACAGATCTCAGAAATAAAAACAACAACAACAACAGAAGAGCAATAAACTAAAACAAAAGAACAGTGCAAGCAACAAAGCAGCAGTCATATGGAATATCAGCAAATGTTCAGAATGATTATACTTCTGCTTACAGATATTACTTCTTTTCACTTCCTTTCTTAAATAGAATTTCCCTGTTGGGATTAAGATCTTCCTTCTTTGACCTTCTATCATCCTCTGCACCTAAGGAGGTTTGAGATCTAGCCCGGGGAACCACAGCCTCAGGATGCAATTTCATGTAGTCCACTGGGTCAAAGAATTTTCTTGATGCATACCTTTCCAGTTCTGCTTTTCTCTGATCTGATAAAGTAGTAATATTGAAAGTGTCTTTCCCTTGTTCTCTGGCCTTCTTCAGCTGATCTAAAGCAGCGAGTTCTTTCATCCTAGCAGTCCATGATAATGGATTGGTCTCTGGATCTTCAAAAGGAACTGCAGGCTCATATCTATTGACAGTTTCTGAAGTAGTAGGAGTTCTAGTATCAAGATTTTCTCTGAGTTTATAAGGGAAAGGACCTAGAGTTGAGTCCATGTGCCTTTGTCCTTCCTTTGCTTGAAATCTATGTTCTCTTTCATTTCCTCTATATTGTCCCCTTCTGGACTGATAACCCCTTTGGTATTCTCCCCTAGGATGATATCTTTGTGAGGACTGGGAGGAACTTTGCTTTGAAGCTAGGGTTTGAGAAGCTAAGCCTCCACCTGATCCTGAGTCTGGAGGAGGAGGAGGAGGAGGCTGAAACTGAGAAGATCCTTTCTCATATCTATCCAATTTTCTTCTTTTCTTCATAGCTTTTAATTGATTTTTGGAGAACTGCAACCAGGGCTCAGAGATTGGACAGTCATGCAGAATATAGTATGGATTGTCATTGGCATCTTTGGCTTGAGCAGGAGGAACCTTCATCATGGCCTTGCTTCTGGCCTTCCTTTTCTTGGAAATAGTACCAGAAGAGTCATCAGATTCAGTTTGAAACTGATCACTTTCTGAACTTTGGGGTCTATCATACAAATCATCAATGCTCTTTATATATTTCTCTTGTTGTTTCAATTGATCAGGAGTCAGAGTAGGAACAGCAGTAGCAACAAAAATTGGAGCAACAGCAGGAGCAGAAGTTGGAGCAGCAGTAGGAGAAGATTCTTCCAGATATGTAGCAAGTTCTTTAGCAGCAGTATCATCAACAATAGGCAACATTTCACTATCAGAAGATTCAATGGAAGCAGTAGCAGCAGCAATAGAGATTGAAGCAATAACATCCACAGCCTTAAAAGAATTTACATAAGATGCAATCAGGTTGGGATCACATACTGAGATAAGCACAATGGCCTTAGTAAGATCTTCAACTTGTTGCACTGGCAGAGAACTGAATTACACAGAATCAAATACAGATAGTATACTCTGAAGATCCACTGCAAAGACAGGAGCAGGAACTGAACCTTCAGCAGCCTCAGGCACAACCAGAGCTTCATAAGGCATCTCCCCCTGTCTGGATTCAGTGGCAACTGGATCAAGGCACCCAGAGTAAGGGATTGCCTGAGCGGAGAGGAAGGGAGAAAGCTTGGTAGACAGCTCCTGAATATGTTTCAGGAGTGGAGCCAAGGTGGTATCCAGTAATGAGGTTAGCTTTGGGGCTAGCAACTCATATAGCCTGTCTGCCAAGGCTGAGAGATCTATATGCTCAAGAGGGGCTTCAGTAGAGGTAGGAGAGGAAGTGGCTGGAATGATGCTGGCTGGAGCTGATGGAATGGAGAATGTGGAGGGAGGAGGTGTAGGGATGGATGGCCTAGGAGTAGGAGGTGTTGAGATTGATGTAACTGCGTTGGAGATGGATGAGATGGTAAGGGAAAAAGATGGGGTGAAGGATGGTTGAGAGAGTATGTCCTGTAGAAGTTGTTGGTAGGAGGATGTAGAGGGAAGCTCAGGAGGAGTGGGAGGAGAATCATCCATGAAGGAGTCATCCAAGAAAGAAAATGATGGAGAGGTGACAGGTGGATAGTAGAACAAAGGGTGGAATTGTTCTGAGGTAGTGGCTGGAGGAGGTGAGATTGGTGATGAGATTGTACTGGGGGAGGATACGGCTATGGTGGAGATTAGTAGTGAGGTTGGTGTAGTGACTGAGGTAGAGATAGCTGGAGGAAGAGGAGAAGCAGGCAAATCTTCTCCTGGGGCAGAGATCTGAGGGGAAGTGACTGAGACAGTCCTTGTGCCTGAAGTAGATGTTGCAGCAGCCCTGTTGGGGTTGATAATCTGCCTGTCCCATCTACTGAAAAGGGCACATGTAAGTCTTTTGGATGCATTGATGTACATCCCACTTGAAGTCAGCAGCTCAGGGCACCTGGAGTGCAGGTAAACCCCAAAGATCCTCCAAAAGCTTACACAGCTTTTGTTGAGTTTCTTCTTGATCAAATTAAAGAAGATGGAGCCCCAATACAGATGTTTCTTGACAACCAATGCTCCCATTAAACAGAACTGGTATCTTGAGATAGTGTCCTGAGCTGAGTGCTTTGCCAGAAGCACTTTCCTGTAGATAAATTCTTTTTCAGCAATTTATTAGGGTTCACAGCAGAATGACCCATTCTATCTAGCATAGAATCAAACTCTTCTCTAGACAAATCAATAGAATCATTTCCAGTACTGAGGCTGAAAACTTCTGTTAGTAGTGCGGGGGACAATGATACCTGAGTCCCTTTGATCGAGCCGACTATAGAATTCTCATTCTCATTTGTGGCAGAAAGACACCATTCTTTTATTTCATCTGCTGCAATCTTCACTCTGGTGGACATAATTTGAACTAACTATTGTTCTCGGAAAAGATTTAAGATGTCTTTGAATCTCTGGTCGCTTCCATCGAAAGAATTATTGTCGATGTCGAAGACTGTATCAAATTTCATTTTTGAAAGAGCAGCAACTGACGCGGCCATCTATACCTGCAAAGATTGAGAAAACACGCCCAAGAGTAGAAAGTTTGGAGGGAAAGTGTTGCAGAGAGTATGAAAGCATTAACGACGAGCGACGGCCAAAAAATGATTTTATATTAGGCTTTGACGCGAAAAAGGAAGGATCGTCGATCTCCGTTCGACGATCAGGACTCCTGATGGAAGCTGAAAGATCTTCAATATCGTAGATCTCATTTCGATGATCTAGAGAGAACGTCGATCTTAGTTCGATGATCGAAGGCCTAAAGGAGATAGTATGCAACTATCTGACATGCTCTGAACTCAGGTCGACATTTTGGGAAAACGTCGATCTCTGTTCGACGTTTCTCGGATAAGCGTCGATCTCCGTTCGACGCTTTCTGGGGAAAACGTCGAGCGCAGTTCAGAGACAGAAGCTATCCTACAGACACAAAAAGAGGTAAGTTTTTAGCCTAGTCTTGGTCTGTTTTTAGCTTTTCAAAATCTTGTAATTTATTTTAGGCTTCCTCCATCTAACATGCCTAACTGATTGAGGAAGAAGTTGTGTTTCTTTTCATCCAAGGGCTTGGTGAAAATATCTCCCCTTTGCAAATCAGTTGGGATATATTGAAGTTCAATTTTATTTTTCTCAACATTATCCCTTAGAAAAAGATGCCTAATTTCTATGTGTTTTGTCCTACTATGGAGGACTGGATTTTGTGCAATGGAAATAGCACTGGTGTTGTCACAAAATATTTTAGACTTCTCTAAGTTGTAACCATAGTTTAGGAGTTGGTTTTGTATCCACAATATTTGTGGACAACAACTGCCTGCAGCCATATATTCAGCTTCAGCAGTTGAGGTTGACACAGATGTTTGTTTCTTATATTACCATGAGACAAATCTATCACCAAGAAACTTATAAGTTCCACTGGTGCTTTTCCTGTCTATTCTGCATCCAGCATAATCAGCATCTGAAAATCCAGTTATGTCAAATGTTGAATCTTTTGGATACCAGAGACCTAGATTTGGATAGCTTTTAACATACCTAAGAATCCTTTTTACTAAAGTTAAGTGTGACTCTCTAGGGCTAACTTGGAATCTAGCACATATACATGTAGCAAATATTATATCAGGCCTACTGGCTGTAAGGTACAATAAAGAGCCAATCATTGCTCTATATGTTGTCTGATCAACTGGTTTCCCATGTTCATCAGCATCCAATACAACATTGGTAGGCATGGGTGTTTTCATACATGATGCATCAGACATCGCAAATTTATTAACAAATTCTTTTGCATATTTGGTTTGTGAAATAAATATGCCTTCAGCATGTTGTTTGACTTGCAATCCTAAGAAGAAGGATAGCTCACCCATGCTACTCATTTCAAATTTAGAGTGCATAAGCTTGGAAAACTTTTTGCACAAATTTGAATCAGTAGAACCAAATATAATATCATCTACATAAATTTGTACTAGTAGGGTATGGGACTTATGGGTTCTAATAAAAATAGTTTGGTCTACTCTCCCCCTAATAAAATCATTTTCCAGAAGAAAGAATGCTAGGGTCTCATACCATGCTCTAGGATCTTGCTTTAGACCATATAATGTTTTATGCAGTTTGAAAACATAATCAGGATGAGTTGGAGAGACAAAACCTAGGGGTTGTCTGACATAGACTTCTTCTTTGATCTCCCAATTGAGAAAAGCACTCTTCACATCCATTTTGTAGACTTTGAATCCCTTGTGAGCAGCATAAGCCAGGAAGATTATTATGGCCTATAACCTTGCAACGGGTGCAAAGGTCTGGTCATAGTCTATCCCCTCTTCTTGAGAGTATCCATGAGCAACTAGCCTTGCCTTGTTCCTTACAATAATTCCTTGATCATCCAATTTGTTTCTGAACACCCATTTTGTTCTAACAATGGAATGATCCTTTGGCTTAGGCACTAGTTCCCAGACTTTGTTTCTTTCAAATTGATGCAACTCTTCTTGAATTGCAATGATCCAGTGTGGATCTTGCTCTGCATCTTGAATGGATTGAGGTTCAATTTGAGAGAGAAAGCAAGTGTGCATCAGGTTTTGATTGACCTGATTTCTGGTTTGCACACCAGCTGAGATGTTTCCAATCACTTGGGAGATTGGATGATCTTTTGATGTTACTAAATCAATAGGTGGTGTTGATTGTTCACCAACCTGTGATGCTGTTTCCTCTTGTGGAACGGCAACTGGCTCTTCAAGAGGATTTTCTTCCAGATGTGGAGCAGCTTCTTCATCTTCACTACTTTCATCCTTTTGAGTAACTTGTAATCTATCCAAGTCTTTAGCTAGAGAAAGTACCTGCAAATGTTCTATGGTAGAAGCATTCTTCTCCTTGAAAGACATATTAGTTTCATCAAAAGAAATATGAACAGATTCTTCTATTTTTAGAGTAGTTTTATTATTAACCCTATAAGCTTTACTGATCATGGAGTATCCCAGAAACACTCCTTCATCAGCTTTTGCTTGAAATTTTGCTATATATCTCTTGTCATTGTTGTGAATATAACAAATGCAACCAAAGATTTTAAAATAGTCTACTTTAGGTTTCTTCCCTTTGAGCAATTCATAGGGAGTCTTGCCCTTCAGTTTATGTATTAGACTTCTATTCAACACATAATTGGAGGTGTTCACTGCCTCAGCCCAAAAGGACAGGGGAAGGTGAGCATCTGTCAATAATGTAGTTGCAGATTCAATTAGGGTTCTATTTTTCCTTTCTACTACCCCATTTTGTTGAGGAGTTCTAGGAGCTGAGAATGTACGCATGATCCCTTCACTCTGACAGAACTCTTGCATAAGAAGAGAATCAAACTCTGTCCCATGATCACTTCTGATCAGGGCAATGTGAGTGTTGAAATCAATCTGTATGCATTTGAGAAACTCTGTCAGACACTTGAAGTTATCAGACTTCTTCCTCAGAAAGAACACCCATGTGAATCTTTAGAAGTCATCTACAACCACTAAAGTGTAGGATTTCCCTCCTAGGCTTTGTACTATAATGGGTCCAAAAAGATCCATGTGTAACAGATACAAAATCCTAGGTGAGTCACTCTTGTTAAGTGATTTAAAACTATTTTTAGTTTGCTTGCCTAATTGATAGGCCTTGCAAAGTCCTTCCTTCTTGTAGGGGCAAGAAGGTAGTCCTCTAACAAGGTTGTCCTTTGATAGCCTAGCAATGGTCAAAGGTTAATATGTCCTAGTCTCTTATGCCATAGAATATTAGGTCTAGATATGGATTTGAACAGGCAAATATCTACTTTAGATGAATGAAAATCTACTAAGTAAATGTTACCTCTTCTGTTACCTGTCAACACAGTTGTGTTTTCCTCTGACTTGACCTTGCATATAGCTTTGTTGAAAGTCACTTGATATCCTTCATCACACAGTTGACTGATACTTATCAGGTTGTGCTTGAGTCCTTCAACATAAGCTACTTTCTTGAAGGTGACTATTCCAATTTGGACTGCACCATATCCTTTTGTTGTTCCAATGTTTGAATCACCAAAGATTACTTTGGGTCCAAGCTTGGTTTTAAAGGATGTGAAGTTGTCCTTGTTCCCTGTCATGTGCTTTGAGCACCCACTATCCAGATACCATGGCTGGTTTGATGTTGGATAGGTATTCATCTGCACATACACAGCTTATATGTTTTTGACCCAGTTTACCATGGGCCTAGGTTGATATCCCTTAAATTCAGAAATGAAAGACATCCTAGGTTGACTCTTATAACCTTCAGGATGGTATCTCCTAGGAGGTACTATCCATTAAGTATAGGGGTTGAAACCTTGGGATGTAGGACTTCTAGGATTGAGTCCAGATGTACCTTTGAAGGATTGTTCAAAATCCTAATCTCTGTTCAACGATCGTCGAGCTGAGGTCAACGATCTTGGGTCAGATCGTCGATCTCTGTTCGAAGATCGATTATCCTGGAGTTCAGAGTTCAGGTGTCGTCGAGCTGAGGTCGACGATCGTTTCTTTGATCGTCGAGCGCCGTTCGACGATCGTCGAGCTCTGTTCGACGCATTCTGTTGAACTATATTTTTCTTTGGCAAATCTGCATTCTTCCTAGCTACCTCTACAACTTCCTTCCCTTTATCAGAGATAAATTTGATTGGAGTTGTCAAAACTATAGGCTGGCTGGATGGAGCTCCCAAGCCTAGTGTACTATTAAGTCTAGAGTTCACTGTGCTTGTGATATCCATCAGTTTGATACTCCTCCCATTAAGGGATTCTTCAAACTGCTTGGCCTTGGATAGTTCACTCTTCAGTGAAGCTATCTCCTCCCTATAGCATTCTAACTCGTCAGAGAGTTTGAGGTTCTCTTATTTTAAAGTGTTATACTCAGACAGTTGTTTTCTGAGGGAAGTGATTTCCTTCTCAGACTCAAACAGATCTAGGCATAGTACTTTAAACTCATGTTTAAAGTCCTCAGAACTGAAATCAAATGAATTGATTACCTAATCTTCTTCTAGTTGAGCTTCTAAATCTGATTCTGACTCTTCTGCTTTTGAATCTGTTTGAGAGGCATTGATATCCATCATGCAAAATTCCTTTTCATCAGCATCATCCTAATCATCACTGGAGATGGATGAGGCTTCAGAGTCCTCTTCAGTTTCACTCCATGTCTCAGCAACAAATCCCTTCTTTGTATGTGTGTTCTTGCTGTAGGAGGGTTTGTCTGAGGTGTTCTTCTTGAAGTCTTTCTCCTTTCTTCTTTCCCTTCTATCTTTCTTGTCCTTATTTTTGTTTTCTGGACAGTCAGGCACAATATGGCCTAGTTTCCAGCAACCAAAACATATAATTTCTTTATTGTTGTTTGATTTATCATACCTTAGCTTATCATGTCCCTTGTATGATCTCTTTCTGAAGTCTTTTCTGGCCATTTTGTAGAATCTTTTGGCCAGTAGACTTAGGAGCTCATCATTTCCTGTAGCTTTATCTTCAGGCTCCTCTTCTGTAGCTTTGAAGGCTATGGTCTTCACTTTCCTTGTGGCTGGTGAGGCAGCCTTCTGTTCTTCTTCTCTATTTTTAATAAGCAACTCATAAGATTTGAGCTTGCCCAGGAGAGCTTCAGTTGTAATCTCATTTAGACTTCTGGCATCTTTGATTGGCCAGATTCTTGAATCCCAAGTGCTGGGGAAGAACATTAGGATTTTGTCATTCAGCTCAGTCAATGAGATTTCATTATCCAGAGTCTTTAACTCATTGATAATCAGACTTAGTCTATTTTACATGTCAGCCACTGATTCAGCTTCTCCCTTTTTGAAATTCTTATATTGGCTTATAAGATGGGATCTCCTGTCTTTCCTTTCATCAGCAGATCCTAAGAAAATTTCAGAGAGCTTGTCCCAAATTCCTTTGGCTGAGTTGTATTCAGCTACCTTCTGAAATATCTCATCAGACATTGTCTGAGCTAAGATGTTCATGGCCTTGGCATCTGCAGTCTTCCACTTCTTTATTTCAGCATCTGTTCCTGAATGAGGTTGAACAGCATTTGTACTTGAGCTTGCTGGTGGACTTGGGCACACTGTCAAAACAGAATTAAATATGTCTTCATCAATAGAATTCATATATAGTCTAATCCTTGTTTTCCAAAGTGCAAACTTGGATAGATTGCACACTGGAGGCCTGGTGCTTGCATAGTCATTATTTTGTGCCATGTCTTTATATAAAATTAAATATAATGAAAATAACCCTCTTAAAAGATTGATCTTATCAAAGATCTTTTGGTTTAGGTGTTAGCCTGTATAGACAACCAACCTGGCTCTGATACCAATTGAAAGTGAGGGTAAGATCTATCTTAACTCTAGAGGGGGGGTGAATAGAGTATTTTAAAGTGAATTTACAACTAAAAAAACTTAGCAGTAAAGGCTTAATTTATGTATAGGTGTAATGTGCTTTGATGTAGAAATAAAACTAAAGCAGTAAGGATAAAAACCACAGCACACAGCAAAGAATATTCACAAGAAACTAGAGGACACAAGGAACTATAGTGGTTCCCCAAAAACCTGGGTACATCCACTCTTCTACCACCCTTGGTAGGAATCCACTGCAGGATGAGTTGATCAGGTGTCCTGGGCACTAATGAGCTTTTGATAAGGTGCTCAAAAACCACACTAGATTTTTTGATCAGGTGTCTTGCCACCACTGAGTTTTGATAAGGTTCTCAGAACCAGAATCAAGACTTTTGAAGGGAGTTTTGATAACCCTTTTACAGCAGGAAAAGAAAAAGAAAGAGGTGAAGATGTCTTCTCTGTCTCAGTCACTGAGAGAAGACTTTTGTGGATTGGTTTTATTGTCAAAGCTCCCCCTGAGAAAGATGAGAGCTTTGCTAGGGTGATTGGTCTTCAGAAGCTTCAGATCTCCAGTAGAAGATGGTTTTAGCAGAGGCTGAAATATGAATTATCTGGAGTTCTTGATGTTGAAGCTATGATCACTTTTTAGTATGCCAACTAATTCTCCAGGATTGATCACTTGATTTTTGAATTTATCTCACTATCCTGTGAATCTGTTCTAAGAATTTCTTGTTATAGACTGTCTATATTTGTGTAGTCTCTTGTTATTGTGACTCTCAGACTGGAGAAGGAAAAATGATTTATTCCATGAAGATCCTCTATCCAAGATAGCCGTTAGCCGTCAATAAATTCCTTCAATGAATGTTTTGTCTTATGGAGGAAAGTCCAATAAACATTCTCTGATAAATCCCTTGAAACTTGCTCCAGAATAAATGAAAACGGCTAGCAGATCTCTTGAAATAAATGCTGAGAGAATTTGAAAATCATTCCAAAAGCTGACTGAATTTGAATCCTCAAAGTCGTCGATCTCTCAGGAAAAACGTTGATCTGAGCTCTATGATCGTCGACCTGAGCTCAGAGATTGGAATGAACATCAGACAAAAAACGTCGACCTGAGCTCGAAGATCGTTGACCGGAGCTCAGTGACCTGAAGGACAAGCTAAAGACAGATCGTCGATCTGAGCTCGAAGATAGTCGACCGGAGCTCGACGATTTAGCAGAGTTGAGCTCAGAGAGCGTCGAACGGAGTTCGACGTTTCGTTGACCTAAGATCGACGATAATTGTCTTTGCCTCAGCTTTAAGTCTGATTCCTTGAATGGTCCTGGGGGCATCTTCAAACCTAAATTCTAAGCCATAAACACATTCTAATGTTGACCTTTTTAACTATACATCTAGGTCAAACTGGTTTCCTAAGAAAAACATAGTGATCCTTGCCAAAATTAGTAATTGGGTGTTCAAACACGATCCATAAGCTATCACGCTCCCATGCTGCAACAACACACAGCCCAACCTACTACCCGAGGCATCACTATAAACCTCGAAGCCCTCGGTCCCACTCGGCGAACTAAGCACTGGCGCCGTGGTCAACCGTCTCTTCAGCTCCTCAAAATTTTGTACGCACTCCTGCGTCAATAAGAATCTCTGATCTTTCCTTGTAAACTTCGTGAGAGGTAGCGCTATTCGCGAGAAGTTCTCTACGAAGCGCCTGTAATATCTGGCAAGCCCGAGAAAACTACGGACTTCCGCGACAAAAGACAACGCAGGCCACTCCTGTATCGCAACGATCTTTGTCGGATCCACCGCTATACCTTCCCCACTAACAATGTGACCAAGGAACGCTACTGAGGGTAGCTAGAACTCGCACTTGGAGAATTTTGCATACAGCTCATTCCTCCTCAAAGTATCCAGTACCAGATGCAAGTTCTTGAAGTGATCTTCTTCGCACTGCGAGTACACCAATATATCGTCAATAAAGACGATCACAAAGCGGTCCAGGAAATCTCGGAACGTCCTGTTCATCAAGTCCATAAACACTGATGGCGCATTCGTCAGTCCAAACGACATGACCGTGAACTCAAAATGCCCATACCTTGTGCTGAATGCTGTCTTCGGGATATCACATTCCCTTATCCTCAACTTATAGTACCCCGACTTCAAGTCCAACTTATAATATACTAAGGATCCGACTAACTGATCGAACAGATCATCAATCCTCGGGATCGGGTACTTGTTCTTCTCCGTCAGCTTGTTCAACTCTCTATAGTGGATACACAACTGCATACTCCCGTCCTTCTTCTTAACGAAGAGGACCGGTGCGCTCCAAGGCGACGAGATCGGACGCACATAACCTTGCTATCCAACGTGGACTTTGGCTCCACAGACCCCACTATTGCAAAGAACAGCTCTGCACCAGCACGAACTGCCTTTACCACATGAAGAGAAGACATCAGCGTCTTGCTCGACCCCTTGAGTCCCTCGAATGTTGTCCCCCTCCCAACACCCAGCTTGACCTCCTTCCGGTCGCAGTCAATCCAAGCTTTCTGCTCCGAAAGCCAATCCATCCCAAAGATAACGTCGAACTCTACTAGCGGCAGCAATGACTCTAGCAAGCCGAACTCTTGGCTCCCAATGTGAACCTTTACGGCGCACATTCTGTCCGCACGCATCGAGCACCCATTCGGTAGCAGCACATCAACCTTGTCCTTCGCCATCGAAGAAGGGACTCCGATGCGCGATATAAAATTTTCGGACAAGAAGGAGTGTGAAGCTCCCGTATCGAACAGTGCCCGTTCCGGACTATCGCTAATCAAAACAAAGCCTATGCAAACCATATTAGGCTAACAAGCAATAAACAACAGTATCTAAGTTAACTTGATATAAATTAACTCGTACCTTTCACCACATCCGCTTGTTTAATGGCCTCCTGCTACCCCAAGTTGTAGACTCTAGGCTGAGTCGGAGCATAGTGGGACGCGTTTGACCCCACCGCCTTGCCCTTCTCTTCGTAGGTAGCTCCTTGTTTTCTCTCGGACTTTGGGCGTCCGCTCCAGCAATCGCGGGCAAAGTGCCCCGTCTTTCCACACGTGAAACAAGCTCCCGGGGTTCGATTGGTAGTTGCCCCCGAGGCACCTGTAGAAGAAGCTGGACCTGACGTCCTAGCCTTCTTGTAGAATCTTCGATAGCCCGACTTCGACATAGTCGGCGCTTTGAACTCCGATTTCTTCCCGCCAGATTCCTTCTTAGCTTGCACATTTCTCATGTCCTTCTCCAAGGACCGGGCCGAGTTGACCAAGGTTAGGAAACCCTGCGCCATGGGCCCTGACAGTAGCAACCTCAGCTCATCTCTTAACCCTTCATAGAAGTGGTTAGTCTTTCGCTCCTCATCGGCAAAGGTAGCGCTAGCATATCTCCCCAATCGAGTAAACTCGTGGAGGTACACGTCTACAGTGTGTAACACCCATATCCGTCGTATAGCATATAGCAGTAGGTCCGGCCGGGGCCCGACGCCAAATACTACGGACAGACCGGTTGGTTATGCGTTGAAACCATTCAACCAATTACACATCCTACACAAGCACCTAGCAGAAGCATTAAAGTTAAGTTGCAAGACAAAAGAACCCATCCAAACAACATGAATGTCCACTACAAATAACCCGTATGAATGTTTCAATACACCGAAATAGAAACGGCCTTAAGGCCTTACACAGTTTGCTCGACATAAAATTGTTTTCATACATCGGCTCGCAGGCCGGCCACACATGGTCACAATGAAACACTCAAAATTAGGCCTTCGAGGGCCGGCTCAGCAACTTGGGCTTTAGCCCACTATTTTCCGCTCGGCTCCGCAGCACCTGCAAGCACAAACCAATGCCCGGTGGAAAACAAAAGCAACGGTCAGCTTTGCTGACCAAATTATAACGATCCCGCCCCCAAAATCGGGGCGGCGATGCTCTTTCCCTACACTTTATTAGTATAGGAAATTTATTAGTGTAAACACACATCATCACAGGCGTAGGCTCGCACGGCCACACACCTCGTGCACACAGGGCACATTCACGGCAAACCGGCAAACGTCACGTCATTGCAAGCCATAGACGTTCCCGTTCCACCACCGCTCCTTGGACGGCCAATCTCATGAGCATTTTGTCTTCCTGGCCTTGGTCACGACAATTTAATCCATAGACCGCCAAAGACTCTCATCCATGCCAACGGTCCCACCGAACGACATAGATCGGGTACGGTTCCGCCTAACCCGTGCTCATTCTGCAACGACAATTTAAGCCTTATGCGCAGGTCAAGACTCTCCGAGTCCCGTTTCCGCCACAACAATCACATAAACCGGTTATGTTCACGTTGGCTCCCCGGCCATCGTGTTGGCAAAACTCGCTTTTGCCCTGTTTTCCGGGTGCACCTTGGAGTTAATCTCCAAGGCTCCCTGTTGCAATCTACCACGTAGAAAACTCGAAAAACGCCCGAACACCCGGAGTCTTCCCCGGTTCATATGCAATGCAACATCACCGATCCGGCTCTACTTGTCCGGATTGGCTTCCCACACAATGCCTATGCCCATTTTCGCATACGGACTCTATACAAGGGGGACTTCACATATATACCCCAAGGAACGCTCCAAATCTTCGCTCACTCGCGAGAGAGGGCTTCCTATGCAAAGGGAAAAAGGGCTTCACATTCCCAAGGATGAGAAATTGTTGCCCTTGCGTTCTTCCGCGGCGCCATGAAAAACTATGCGGTTGGAAAGCACCGCAACGGCGTCACCTCCGCGGATCTGGACTCGGATCGCGATTCGGAGCTCTGACGCCCCATCGGCGGCCGGATCTTGGTATCCAACCTCTCACCTTGCTCTCCCTTCTCTCTAGGATTTAGAAAGAGAATGCAAAAAGAGAATGAGGGTTATGAAACCCTTATCCCGGCTAAAACCACCCAGGAGCAGCCCCCCACCGTCGGATCCAAAGCCAAGGAAATGAACGGGCACGATTAGGTCTCAAATTAGAAAATCTGGGCCGAACACGGGTTGCAACACGGCCGTGTGCATGGCCGTGTCACCCATTCGCCGTCCCGACCGACTCAAAAACCAGCACATGGCATTCGACACGGCCTCTGGCACGCCCGTGTCACCTGTGACATGCCCGTGTCGAGACCCGTATCACACCCCCCGTGTGCAATCGGCCAGCTTTCCCAACCTGAGAAGGACACGGCCTACGACACGGCACCCGACACGCCCGTGTCGCATGTGACACGCCCGTGTCTGGGCCCGTGTCATGGCCTGTGTGCATGACTCAGAAAACTGCCCAAAGTGACACGCCCTGGTACACGCCCGTGTCCCAGGCCGTGTACCTCAACTCGAAGATCTCCGATCGTCAAAACATCGACCACATGACCCGTGGCCGAACACGCCCGTGACACGCCCGTGTCACGCCCGTGACACGCCCGTGTCACGCCCGTGACACGCCCGTGTCACGCCCGTGACACGCCCGTGTCACGCCCGTGACACGCCCGTGTCACGCCCGTGACACGCCCGTGTCACGCCCGTGACACGCCCGTGTCACGCCCGTGACACGCCCGTGTCACGCCCGTGACACGCCCGTGTCACGCCCGTGACACGCCCGTGTCACGCCCGTGTCACGCCCGTGACACGCCCGTGTCACGCCCGTGACACCTGATCCAAAACCCAAACTTGGCTTAAAACGTCACCCGTCCATCCTTTGAGTTTCGGGGTGTTACAACTCTCTCCCCCTTAAAAGAATTTCGCCCACGAAATTTACTGAAGGAAAACAATAGAAACTTAAAGCTTTTAACGGTACCTGAGCGGAATAACTCCGGGTACTCCTCCAGCATAGTTTGCTCCCTTTCCCAAGAGAGCTCCTCCCGACCGCAATTATCCCACCGGACCTTAACCATCCAAATCTCTTTGTTACGGAGCCTCTTGACCTTAGAGTCTTCAATACAAACGGGCTTGACCCTAGTCGTCAACCCCTCGTCCACCGACACTAGATCAACTGCGATCACCTGCGAAGGCTCTTGCACCGCCTTCCATAATACATAGATGTGAAATACATCGTGTAGCCCACTTAACTCCTCCGATAGCCTCAAATGGTATGCTGCTTCGCCGACTCACTCCAGAACCTTAAAAGGTCCAAGGTATCTTGGGCTCAGCTTCTTCAAGCATCTCACCCATGGAACCCCCCTGAACGGCCTCACTTTCAAGTATACCCAATCGCCTACCGCGAACTCCACGTTCTGGTGCTTGGCATTGTAATACTTCGCCTGCCTATCCTGAGCGATCAACAAGCGCTCCCGAATGATCCGCACCAACGAGGTAGCACTCTCCACCTCCTGCTTCTTGTACAACCTTGCCTCACCCATTTCTAAACACGACAACGGCGTGCTACATTTTCTACCATATAGGGCCTCAAAGGGCGCCATTTGGATACTCGCCTGGTAGATATTGTTGTACGCGAACTCCACAATATACAGGTGGTCCTCCCAATGCTTCCCGAAGTCTAGAACACACATGAGGAGCATGTCCTCCATCGTTCTATTGACTCTCTCGGTCTGCAAATCCGTCTGTGGATGGAAGGCTGTGCTGAACTTCAACTTTGTCCCCAGCATCTGTTGCACCAACCTCCAATCATTGGACGTGAAACGCCCATCACGATCACTCACAATGCTGCGAGGCACACCATGCACTCTAACTATATTGTCCATATAGAGCTTTGCCAACTTCTCCACCGAGTCGTCCTTCCTATGCGGAATGAAATGCGATACCGTAGTTAACCGATCTACGATCACCCAGATGTCGTCGTTCCCCTTCTGCGACCTTGGCAACCCATGCACAAAGTCAATAGATATGTCGTCGAACTTCCACTCCAGTATAAGCAAGGACTTCAGAAATCCTCCCGGCTTTTGGCACTCCGCCTTCACCAAGGCGCACGTTTGGCACTTAGCCACAAACAACGCTACGTCTTTCTTAATCCACGACCACCAAAACAGCTTCTTGAGGTCACGGTACATCTTTGTGCTTCCTGGCTGGATCGAGTACTTTGTATGATGAGCCTCAAACATCAACTCCGCTCATAGGTTACTCCCGCTTGGGACGCACAACCGATGATCCTACCTTAACAACCCATCTTCCACTAAAAATTGGGAATTTGACACATCCAATGCTGCCTCCATAAGCTCCTTCATGGAGTCATCTAACTCCAATGCCTGCCGAACCCGGTCAGCCAGGTCATACTGGACCTCTGTACAGTTCAACATTGCTTTGGCGCTCGTCTGCTTGTCAACGCAACAGATCTCAAGCTCCTCCAACTCCCGTATCAGCCGCTCATCATGCACCGACAACCAGTTGGCTTGGGTGGGAGCCCTGCGACTCAACGCATCAGCAACTGCATTGTCCTTCCCGGGTACATAATGAATCTTGAAGGTGTAGTCCCCCAGGAACTCCATCCACCTCCTCTGCCTCATGTTAAGATCCTTCTGATCCCACAGGTACTTCAGGCTCTTGTGATCGGTGTAAATATCGACCCTTACGCCGTATAGGTACTGCCTCCATAGCTTAAGTTCAAATATCACGGCCGCCAACTCCAAGTTGTGGACCGGATAGTTCCTTTCATGCACTTTTAGCTGACGCGATCCATAAGCTATCACGCTCCCATGCTGCAACAGCACACATCCCAAACCACTACCCGAGGCGTCACTATACACCTCGAAGCCCTCGGTCCCACTCGGCGAACTAAGCACTAGCGCCGTGGTCAACCGTCTCTTTTGCTCATCAAAAGCTTGCATGCACTCCTTCATCCATAAGAATCTCTGATCTTTCCATGTCAACTTCGTGAGAGGTAGCGCTATCCGTGAGAAATTCTCAATGAAGCGCCTGTAATATCCGGCAAGCCCGAGAAAACTACGGACTTCCGCGATAGAAGACAACGCAGGCCACTCACATATCGCAACGATCTTCGTCGGATCCACCGCTATACCTTCCCCACTAACAACGTGACCAAGGAACGCTACTGAGGGTAGCCAGAACTCGCACTTGGAGAATTTCGCATATAGTTCATTCCTCCTCAAAGTCTCCAACACCAGATGCAAGTGCTTGAAGTGATCTTCTTCGCACTGCGAGTACACCAATATATCGTCAGTAAAGACGATCACAAAGCGGTCAAGGAAATCTCGGAACGCCCTGTTGATCAAGTCCATAAACACTGGTGGCACATTCGTCAGTCCAAACGGCATAACCGTGAACTCGAAATGCCCATACCTTGTGTTGAACGCCATCTTTGGGATATCACATTCCCTTATCCTCAACTGATAGTACCCCGACTTCAAGTCCAACTTAGAATATACCGACGATCCGACTAACTGATCGAACAGATCATCAATCCTCGGGATCGGGTACTTGTTCTTCTCCGTCAGTTTGTTCAACTCTCTGTAGTCGATACACAACCGCATACTCCCGTCCTTCTTCTTAACGAAGAGGACCGGTGCGCTCCAAGGCGACGAGCTTGGACACACATAACCTTGCTCCATCAGCTCCTCTAGCTGAACTTTCAACTCTGCCATCTCCTTAGGTGCCAACCTATACAGAGCACGTGACACCGGTTTGGCCCCCGGTACGAGCTCGATGGTGAAATCAATCTCTCGTTGCGGTGGGGCTCCGGGAAGACTATCCGGGAACACATCGGGGTATTCACAAACCATAGGGATGCTATCCAACATGGAGTTTAGCTCCACAACCACCACTATTGCGAAGAACAGCTCTGCACCAGCACGAACTGCCTTTACCACCTGAAGAGCAGACATCAGCGTCTTGCTCGACCCCTTGAGTCCCTCGAATTTTGTCACCCGCCTAACACCCAGCTTGACCTCCTTCTGGTCGCAATCAATCCAAGCCTTCTGCTCTGAAAGCCAATCCATCCCAAAGATAACGTCAAACTCTACTAGCGGCAGCAATGACGCTAGCAAGTCGAACTCTTGGCTCCCTATATGAACCTTTACGACGCACACTCTGCCCGCACGCATCGAGCACCTATTCGGTAGCAGCACATCGAATTTGTCCTTTGCCATCGAAGAAGGGACTCCGATGCGCGATATAAAATTTTCGGACAAGAAGGAGTGTGAAGCTCCCGTATCGAACAGTGCCCGTGCCGGACTATCGCTAATCATAACAAGGCCTATGCAAACCATATTAGGCTAACAAAAAATAAACAACAGTATCTAAGATAACTTGTTATAAATTAACTCGTACTTGTCACCACATCCGCTTGTTTAATGGCCTCCTGCTGCCCCAAGTTGTAGACTCTAGGCTGAGTCGGAGCATAGTGGGATGCGGTTGACTCCAACGCCTTGCCCTTCTCTTCGTAAGTAACTCCTTGTTTTCTCTCGGACTTTGGGCGTCCGCTCTAGCAATCGCGGGCAAAGTGCCCCGTCTTTCCAAACGTGAAACAAGCGCCTGGGATTCGGTTTGTAGTTTCCCCCGATGCACCTGCAGAAGAAGCTGGACCTGACGTCCTAGCCTTCTTGTAGAATCTTCGATAGCCCGACTTCGACATAGTCGCCGCTTTGAACTTCGATTTCTTCCCACCGGATTCCTTCTTAGCTTACACATTTCTCATGTCCTTCTCCAAGGACCGGGCCGTATTAACAGAGGTTAGGAAACCCTGCGCCATAGGCCCCGACAGTAGCAACCTCAGCTCATCTCTTAACCCTTCATAGAAGCGGTTAGTCTTTCGCTCCTCATCTGTAAATGTAGCGCTTGCATATCTCCCCAATCGAGTAAACTCGTGGAGGTACTCTTCCACAGTGCTATCTCCTTGCACCAACTTTTGGAACTCGTTCTCCAATGCGATCCTCTGCGCTGAGGGGAGGTATCGAGCCATGAACAATCTTGCAAACTCCACCATAGGAACTTCGGCCAACGGCCTTCCCCTCAACCTGTGTAGCTCTAGGCTTTCTCACAATAACCTTGCGTCCCCATCCAAAAGGAACGTCGCTATTGTAGTCTTTTGCCACTCTTCCATTTCTGTCGCTGTCATCACCCTATTGACTCTTGAGAGCCAATCTTCAGCCTGGGTCGGGGTTCCCATTCCCGAGAACACCGGTGGATGGAAGCCCATCACATGCTTAAGCTGTCTCTCAGTTGCTCTTCGAGGCAACTCCGGCTCCACCGCCACCTGCTCAACCCTTCTAGGCTCCGCCGCTTGGAGCGGCACTTGCTCCTCCGCAGGAGCAGGCTGTTGCACCTGTCTTGCAGATTGCGCATTAGTCATCGCCATGACAGCTTCTACCACCAACCTAATGGTCTCGGCAGACGGAGGTATTGCAGGCGCTTCACTTGGCGCACTGCTTGCCTCAGAACCTGGCCGTTCTGACGGCCCAGCACCACTTCTGGTCACCTATAAACGTGCAAAACACCGATAAGCGACCAAATACTATTGCAAACAGCAATTATAGGAACACGCAGGTTCCTCAAACATGTGTATTTTCATTCCTAAGTGGACATTCATGGGTTCTTTTCATATTATAACGATTACGCACACACATGTGCTCACCACCCCTTAAAGTGAATTCGCCCACGAATTCATTTAAGTTTGACCGAAACAAGTAGTCTGATACCAATTAATAACACCCCTATCCGTCGTATAGCATATAGCAGTAGGTCCGGCCGGGGCCCGACGCCATATACTACGGACAGACCGGTTGGTTACGCGTTGAAACCATTCAACCAATTACACGTCCTACACAAGCACCTAGCGGAAGCATTAAAGTTAAGTTGCAAGACAAAAGAACCCAGCCAAACAGCATGAATGTCCACTACAAATAACCCGAAGGAATGTTTCAATACACCGAAATAGAAACGGCCTTAAGGCCTTACACAGTTTGCTCGACATAAAAGTGTTTTCGTACATCGGCTCGTAGGCCGGCCATACATGGTCACAATGAAACACTCAAAATTAGGCCTTCGAGGGCCGGCTCAGCAACTTGGGCTTTAGCCCACTATTTTCCGCTCGGCTCCGCAGCACCTGCAAGCACAAACCACCGCCAGGTGGCAAACAAAAGCAACGGTCAGCTATGCTGACCAAATTATAATGATCCCGCCCCTAAAATCGGGGCGGCGATGCTCTTTCCCTGCACTTTATTAGTATAGGCAATTTATTAGTGTAAACACACATCATCACAGGCGTAGGCTCTCACGGCCACACACCTCGTGCACACAGGGCACATTCACGGCAAACTGGCCAACGTCACATCATTGCAAGCCATAGACATTCCCGTTCGACCACCGCCCCTTGTACGGCCAATCTCATGAGCATTTTGTCTTCCTGGTCTTGGTCACGACAATTTAAGCCATAGACCGCCAAAGACTCTCATCCATTGATGTAGGCCTCTACCGTGGACGTGCTAAGGACTAGGGAAACAAGCGGACGCCTTACTAACTCCACTATCGCACTCACACAAACTCTAACCGCTGCGCACTCGCAAACAAAATATCACAGTTTAGCAACGCACGGTAGCCACACCGCTGAAAGGTCGGACTAACGACTATAGGTCGAAGTCCTTCCTAGGCAAAGGGACCCACCCGGTCCGGACAAGCGAAGTTGTACCAAAAGAGTCTACCAAAAGAGCGATCGAGAAGTGGTAGATCCCTCCCAACAAAAATACGGGGTTCGCAAAACCCTTCCGGAAATAACGCGACTAAGATAAGTGCAAAAATCTAAAGGAAAACCACGAAGAATCTAACGATTCAAATCCAACGCATAAATCGTCCAACCACTAGAACACCAAGAGGGAAATCACACTTGAGTGGAGAGGTTCGTTACCCAAGTCGGAATAGATGATTCTGACTATCTTCAAAGGATCACTCTTCTGCGGTTCCGCCGGAGTTGCGCCGGATGGAGAGATAGTTCGTCCGCCTTGGCCGCTTCACACCGGTACCCGGATTCCACGTCGTTGAAGATAACCCCGTTTCGGAAAACACCCACAAGGAGGGGAGTGGTCGGCCTCCTAGTTCTCAAGGAGGAGTTCGGGTGGGGGGCTTAAAGGGGTGGCCGGCCTTTTGGAGGTGGAGCTCGGGTTGGGGGTTGGAGGAGAGGCGGCGGCTAAAGGAGAGGGTGGAAGAGGGCGGCCGGAAATAGGGAAAGGAAGAAGAGAGGGGTTGGCGGTTTTGGAAGAGGAAGGAGGTGAAGGGTGGCCGAATGGGGAGAGAAAGAGGATGAAGGAGGGGGCGGCTAAGAGAGGAAGAGAGAGAGGGAGAAGATTAGAAAAGTTTAGGGTTAAGCTTTTTCTTCATTCAATAATCCTTCATCAAAACACTACATGCCTATATATAGGCTTAACTCCAAGTTTTGGCTATATGTAGCCCAATTAAAATGACAAACATAAAGGCTACATGCAGCCCAAATAAAAATAAAAATATACTCCAAATAAAAATTAAAACAAGATAAATGGAAAATGCTCTCAAGCTAAGAAATGGAAGAAGTGCAACTAGCTATTTGTCTTGCGCCGAGGGCGGAGATTGTAGCGTTGCTCCATATGAACGCCATGACGTCGCTAGTCCTTTGTTGGAGACGAAGGAGGGTCGTCCGTTAGCGTATCGTCATCAACAACTTGGGGGCCATCATCTCCATCAATCCTCCCCCGCTTGAAAGGACTCATCACCGATGAGTTGGCCTGAAGATACCGTCGTAGAAGAACACCATCCAATAGAGCGATCTCTGCCTCCGGAAGCCAAGAGTCATCAGAAGCGGGGCGATCACGCCAACGAATCAAGTAGCGGAGCACATCGCCATCTGCAGTGGGAAACACATCATCTTGGAGAAATCTGTCTAGCAAAAATGCTGTCCTGGCAAACCTGGGAAAAGCATTAGGCAGCAAAGGAGGACAATCTATATCATCAACATTTAGCGTACCTCCATTGGACACCGGCGGAGAGAGAGATCCCTTACCCCACTCAACCCCATACCCATGAGAATCTGTAGTGGAACTAAACGGACAGGAAGATAATTCTAGTGGCGGAGCAATATATGGCGTTAAATCCGAAACATTAAAAACAGGGGAAATACCCCAATCAGTTGGTAATTCCAAAAGAAATGCATTGTCTCCTAACCTCTTTAAAATCCGAAAAGGTCCTGCTCGCCGATCTGCTAACTTTTTAAGGTGCCCGTAGGCAACCGTTCAGGGATGAGACGCACCAAGACTAAATCGCCTATTTTCAAGTGAGACACTCTCTTATGTGCGTTGGCATTAACTTGATAAGATGAGTATTGAGTGGTAAGCGTTTCATTTATGTGCTTGTGCAGAACATGGATGTGAGAGGCAAAATCCTGTGCAAATTGACTTGACTTAAAAGATGGCGTTAACGGAACTACATAAGGTGGCACCAACAAACATAAATTGGGTGGCACCAACGGAACTACATCAGGCGGCGCCAAGATAACGTGATCTGGTGGTACAAAAATAACGAGACCAGTGGCACAAACGGGACTACATCTGGCGGTACTAACAGGATGAAATAAGGTGGCACAATAAAACTACTAAGATCAGACGTTCCAAACTCGTGTCCTAAATGGTCAGCTAGTCGAGTCAGCGGATCAGGAGGGTGAGTCGGTAAACTAAAAACCGGGAGAGAGTCAAGATAAAAATTAACTTCATACGATGGAGTTAGCATCAGGGGATGCTCATCCGGGTATTCATCAATAACGTCTTCCAAAAATCGCACTCTCTCACAAGGACATACTTCCAACACATCCGTCATATCTTCCAAGTCAGACGCAGTAAAAATCTCAGGAATGGGCACTACAATATGTCTCGAACTAAAAGGAACCATCTCGAGTCCTAGCAAGTCATCACCTAATTCACTACTAGGTAAGCTCTCAGCATAAGGTGACACTACAGGCTCAGCCCGAATGTCTACCGACTCAGGATCATCAGAAGACTTCAAGACATTTAAAGTAGACGGCTCAAAAATATCGTCGAAAGGGAGTGGGGACGATTCCTCAGAGGAGAAATCATCATCCAGGTCACTCGGGTAACCAATCTCCTCCACGTCAATAAATTCGTCAGTAATATCAGCCTCATCCTCAATGACGGGCATAGTCCTAGACACGGCCTTAGACTCATCAGGGGAGTCATCAACTAAATCAGGCAGTGGTCTAGTGCCCTGTCGAAAAGGTTCCACTACATCCAACAATCCCGTAGGAGCGTACTGATGGGTGAGTAGACTCTTCATGATAGTCCAACTGACACCAGGTCCATAACGTCTCTTAGCACAGATCTAGAAACTCCTGGCTTGACCAGTTAATTGCATACTCGCAACACAGACCTGGGAGTGGTCATGCACACATGCACGCTCAAAATAACTCTCCAACTCGGCAACCCAACTAAGGAAGGCCGGAGGACCTCCCAACCCATCGAAGGGGGCTGATACGATCCTAGACGACTTAGAAATGCTATAAAGCCGGTGGGGTTGACTAGGGGCCAAAAGATGAGGTGTATGTAGCTGACCTCTAAGTTGTGCTATAAGTCCCTTAATGTCATCACATTGGTGCTTCACCTCCTTGCGAAAAGCATCAAACGAGGAAGGTGAGGGAATGGGATTCCGACAACCCTCCATAAATGACAACTCAGGTCAAAAGCAACGCTCAGTTCTAGTGCTCATGCCCAAAACAGATAACAGACTAAGATAGACCAAAGAAGGATTTAATCCCGCTTGTCGAGTAAACAAAAATAAATTTTTTTTTTATTTTCTTACTTGAAATAAAATGAGGGTGATTAAAAAATTTTTTTGGATTTTTTTGCTGAAAAATAAGAAATCTACACCGCTATTGGCAGACCAGAAATAAATTTTTTTGTGATTTTTGACAACAAACGTGCATGCAATGGTGCGGGCTACGCGCAAAAATAACAGGGGGGATGCCAATTAAAAAATTGGCAAGAACCGCCTCTGATACCAAATTGATGTAGGCCTCTACCGTGGACGTGCTAAGGACTAGGGAAATAAGCGGACGCCTTACTAACTCCACTATCGCACTCACACAAACTCTAACCGCTGCGCACTCGCAAACAAAATATCACAGTTTAGCAACGCACGATAGCCACACCGCTGAAAGGTCGGACTAACGACTATAGGTCGAAGTCCTTCCTAGGCAAAGGGACCCACCCGGTCCGGACAAGCGAAGTTGTACCAAAAGAGTCTACCAAAAGAGCGATCGAGAAGTGGTAGATCCCTCCCAACAAAAATACGGGGTTCGTCAAACCCTTCCGGAAATAATGCGATTAAGATAAGTGCAAAAATCTAAAGGAAAACCACGAAGAATCTAACGATTCAAATCCAACGCGTAAATCGTCCAACCACTAGAACACCAAGAGGGAAATCACACTTGAGTGGAGAGGTTCGTTACCCAAGTCGGAATAGATGATTCCGACTATCTTCAAAGGATCACTCTTCCGCGGTTCCGCCGGAGTTGCGCCGGATGGAGAGATAGTTCGTCCGCCTTGGCCGCTTCACACCGGTACCCGGATTCCACGTCGTTGAAGATAACCCCGTTTCGGAAAACACCCACAAGGAGGGGAGTGGTCGGCCTCCTAGTTCTCAAGGAGGAGTTCGGGTGGGGGGCTTAAAGGGGTGGCCGGCCTTTTGGAGGTGGAGCTCGGGTTGGTGGTTGGAGGAGAGGCGGCGGCTAAAGGAGAGGGTGGAAGAGGGCGGCCGGAAATAGGGAAAGGAAGAAGAGAGGGGTTGGCGGTTTGGGAAGAGGAAGGAGGTGAAGGGTGGCCGAATGGGGAGAGGAAGAGGATGAAGGAGGGGGGGGTGGCTAAGAGAGGAAGAGAGAGAGGGAGAAGATTAGGAAAGTTTAGGGTTAAGCTTTTTCTTCATTCAATAATCCTTCATCAAAACACTACATGCCTATATATAGGCTTAACTCCAAGTTTTGGTTATATGTAGCCCAATTAAAATGATAAACATAAAGGCTACCTGCAGCCCAAATAAAAATAAAAAATACTCCAAATAAAAATTAAAACAAGCTAAATAGAAAATGCTGTCAAGCTAAGAAATGGAAGAAGTGCAACTAGCTATTTGTCTTGCGCCGAGGGCGGAGATTATAGCATTGCTCCATATGAACGCCATGACGTCGCAAGTCCTTTGTTGGAGACGAAGGAGGGTTGTCCGTTAGCGTGTAGTCATCAACAACTTGGGGGTCGTCGTCTCCATCATCCATGCCAACGGTCCCACCGAACGACTTAGATCGGGTACGGTTCCGCCTGACCCGTGCTCATTCCGCAACGACAATTTAAGCCATATGCGCAGGTTAAGACTCTCTGAGTCCCGTTTCCGCCACAACAATCACATAACCCGGTTATGTTCATGTTGGCTCCCTGGCCATCGTGTTGGCAAAACTCGCTTTTGCCCAGTTTTCCGGGTGCACCTTGGAGTTAATCTCCAAGGCTCCCTGTTGCAATCTACCACGTAGAAAACCCGAAAAATGCCCAAACACCCGGAGTCTTCCCCGGTTCATATGCAATGCAACATCACCGATCTGGCTCTACTTGTCCGGATAGGCTTCCCACAAAATGCCTATGCCCGTTTTCGCATACGGACTCTATACAAGGGGGACTTCACATATCTACCCCAAGGAACGCTCCAACTCTTCGCTCACTCGCGAAAGAGGGCTTCCTATGCAAAGGTAAAAAGGGCTTCACATGCCCAAGGATGAGAAATCGTTTCCCTTACATTCTTCCGCGGCGCCATGAAAAACTATGCGGTTGGAAAGCACCGCAACGGCATCACCTCCGCGGATCTGGACTCGGATCGCGATTCGGAGCTCCGACGCTCCACCGGCGGCCGGATCTTGGTCTCCAACCTCTCACCTTGCTCTCCCTTCTCTCTAGGATTTAGAAAGAGAATGCAAAAAGAGAATGAGGGTTTTGAAACCCTTATCCCGGCTAAAACCACCCAGAAGCAGCCCCCCACCGTCGGATCCAAAGCCAAGGAAATGAACGGCCACGATTAGGCCTCAAATTAGAAAATCTGGGCCGAACACGGGTTGCAACACTGCCGTGTGCATGGCTGTGTCACCCATTCGCCGTCCTGACCGGCTCGAAAACCAGTACACGGCATTCGACACGGCCTCCGAAACGCCCGTGTCACCTGTGACACGCCCGTGTCGAGACCCGTGTCACGCCCCCCGTGTGCAATCGGTGAGCTTTCCCAACCCGAGAAGGACACAACCTGCGACACGGCACCCGATACGCCCGTGTCGCATGTGACACGCCTGTGTCTGGGCCCGTGTCATGGCCCGTGTGCATGACTCAGAAAACTATCCAAAGTGACACGCCCTGGGGCACGCCCGTGTCCCAGGCCGTGTGCCTCAACTCGACGATCTCCGATCGTCAAAACGTCGACCACATGACCCGTGGCCGAACACGCCCGTGACACGGCCGTGTCATGCCCGTGACACCTGCTCCAAAACCCAGACTTGGCTTAAAACATCACCCGTCCCTCCATTGAGTTTCGGGGTGTTACACAGTGCTATCTCCTTGCACCAACTTTTGGAACTCGTTCTCTAGTGCGATCCTCTGCGTTGATGGGAGGTATCGAGCCATGAACAGTCTCGAAAATTCCTCCATAGATACTTTGGCCAACGGCCTTCCCCTCAACTGGTGTAGCTCTAAACCTTCCCACCATAACCTTGCGTCCCCATCTAATAGGAACGTCGCTATTGTGGTCTTCTGCCACTCTTCCGTTTCAGTTGCTGTCATCACCCTATTGACTCTTGAGATCCAATCATCAGCCTAGGTTAGGGTTCCCGTTCCCGAGAACACCGGTGGATGGAAGCCCATCATATGCTTAAGCTGTCTCTCAGTTGCTCTCCGAGGCAACTCAGGCTCCACCGCCACCTGCTCAACCCTTCTAGGCTCCTCCGCTTGGAGCGGCACTTGCTCCTCCACAGGAGCAGGCTGCTGCACCTGTCTTGCAGGTTGCGCATTAATCATCGCCATGACAGCTTCAGCCACCAACCAAATGGTCTCGGCAGACGGAGGTGTTGTAGGCGCTTCACTTGGCGCACTGTTTGCCTTAGAACCTGGCCGTTCTGACGGCCCAGCACCACTTCTGGTCACCTATAATCGTGCAAAACACAGATAAGCGACCAAATATTATTGCAAACAGCAATTATAGGAACACGCAGGTTCCTTAAACATGTGTATTTTCATTCCTAAGTGGACATTCATGGGTTCTTTTCATGTTTTAACGATGACGCATACACATGTGCTCACCACCCCTTAAAGTGAATTCGCCCACAAATTCATTTAAGGTTGACCAAAACCAGTAGTCTGATACTAATTTGTAACACCCCTATCCGTCGCATAGCATATAGCAGTAGGTCCGGCCGGGGCCCGACGCCATATACTACGGACAGACCGGTTGGTTACGCGTTGAAACCATACAACCAATCACCAACGTCCTACACAGAGTCATTCTAGCAGAAGAAATTTCTTAAGTTGCACAAATAAAAGAACCCTGCCAAGCACGAATGTCCACTACTTAGATAAAATAGGAATGATTAATACAAAAGTATCGGCCTTATGGCCTTACAATAGTTCTCTCAACAAGAGTGTCTTTCATACTTCGGCTCGCAGGCCGTCCATGCATGAGATAAACAGAAAACATAAAGAAAGGTAGGGCTTCGAGGGCCAGCACCGCAACATGGACTTTAGCCCGCTATTTCCCGCTCGGCTCCGCAGCACCTGCAAGCCACAATCCACCGCCCGGTGGTAAACAAAAGCAACGGTCAGCTATGCTGACCAAATTATAACGATCCCGCCCTCGTAATCGGGGCAGCGATGCTCTTTCCCTGCACTTTATTAGTATAGCATCAATATAGTGTAAACACACATCAACACAGGCGTAGGCTCGCACGGCCACACACCTCGTGCACACAGGGCACATTCACGGCGAACCAGCCAACGTCACGTCAATTCAAGCCATAGACGTTCCCGTTCCACCACCGCCCCTTGGACGGCCAACCATATGAGCATTTTGTCTTCTTGGCCTTGGTCACGACAATTTAAGCCATAGACCGCCGAAGACTCTCATCCATGTCAACGGTCCCACCGAACGAAATAGATCGGGTACGGTTCCGCCTGACCCGTGCTCATATCGCAACGGCAATTTAAGCCATATGCGCAAGTCAAGACTCACCGAGTCCCATTTCCACCACAATAATCACATAACCCGGTTATGTTCACGTTGGCTCCCCGGCCACCATGTTGGCAAAACCCGCTTTTGCCCAGTTTTTCGGGTGCACCTTGGAGTTAATCTCCATGGCTCCCTGCTGTAATCTACCACGTAGAAAACCCAAAAAACGCCCAAACACCCTGAGTTTTCCCCGGTTCATATGCAATGCAACATCACCGATCCGGCTGTACTTGTCCGGATAGGCTTCACACAGAATGCCTAGGCCCGTTTTCGCATACGGGCTCTATACAAGGGGGACTTTACATATCTACCCCAAGGAACGCTCCAACTCTTCGCTCACTCGCGAGAGAGGGCTTCCTATGCAAAGGGAAAAATGGCTTCACATTCCCAAGGATGAGAAATCGTTACCCTTGCGTTCTTTTGCGGCGCCATGAAAATCTACATGGTTAGAAAGCACCGCAACAGCGTCGCCTTCGCAGATCTGGAATCGGATCGCGATTCGGAGCTCCGACGCTCCACCGGCAGCCGGATCTTGGTCTCTAACCTCTTCCTTTCTCTCCCTTCTCTCTAAACCCTTATAGAGAGAATGCCCAAAAGAAAATGGGGTATTCCACCCTAATTCCCGGCTAAAAGACCCCAGTAACAGCCCCCAACAGTTGGATCCAAAGCCAAGGGAACGAATGGCCACGATTAGGCCTGAAATTACAAAAACTGGGCCGAACACGGGTTGCAACATGGCCGTGTGCATGGTCGTGTCACCCATTCGCCATCTCAATCGACTCGATAACCAACACACGGCCTTTGACACGGCCTCCGACACGCCCGTGTCGAATGCGACATGGCCGTGTCACGACCCGTGTCACACCCGTGTGCAGCGACCAACATTCTGAACCCGAGAAGGACACGGCCTGCGACACGGCACCCGACACGCCCGTGTCACATGTGACACGCCTGTGTCTATGCCCGTGTCATGACCCGTGTACACCTCACTCAACGATCGTTGAGTATGGGCTTTGAGGGACTGACACGCCCTGAGACACGCCCGTGTCCCAGGCCGTGTTCAGCCTCTCATCGATCGTCGACCCCAGCAACGATGACCACGCGGCCAAACAGCGAACCCGAGCACGACATGCCCTGGGACACGCCCGTGTCCCAGGCCGTGTCACCCATGCCAAAACACAGATTTGGCTCAAAACGCCCCCCCTCCCCCCCCCCCCCCCCCGTCACCCTATTGAGTTTCGGGGTGTTACACAATCAAGACAAATTTCAATATTTTTATCAAAAAACACATAATCTTGTTTCTCACTACTATACTAAAAAGTAAACGTAAGAAGCATGAATCACTAGGGCTTTAATTAGGCGTACAGTTAGGCTTAGGTTTTTAAGGGTGTGATATTCAAACGATAAACACAAGGGGTATTTGCACACTTAAAACAAAAAGAAACGAGTTTTGCCAAAATAAAGTTAGCCAAATAAATACTTTTCACTCTTTTTTTCTTTTCTTTTACTTTTTTCATCAAATATTTTTTTTTTCCATTTTTCATTTTTTTCATTTTTCATACTTAAATATTTCCACTTTTGTAGCAAAAGATAATACAAGGATTTTTCCATAAATTTTTCAAAAAGATTCGCATTAACAAAAAAGGATAAACACAAAAATAGAAAATAGAGAATTTGCTTTCATGAAAATAATTATAATAAGTATCTAGACTGGTTTGTGTCTACTACACTTAATAGTAATTAATGTTTAAAAAGATTTTAATAAGGAAAATTAAAGGACGATAGGTTTTATAAAAGTTAAAGAAATAAAAGAAATGCTAAGGAAAAGTGAAAAAGATTCAAGAAATTTTTCAAAAACAGCATACTACCCTAAATATAAACACTGCATGAGTCAACATACTACTCGCTAAACTTATTTAAAAAGAAAGATAATATAATTTATTTAACTAAGCAAGTAGACATGAACTTAAAAAAACAATGAAATGCAATGTAGTGGGGTACTAATTGATTTGGCAAAAACTAACTAAATTTAGTTTTTGATTTTTTTTTCAAAAATTTTTATAGTTTTTTTGATTTTTCTAAAGTAAACTAACTAAGGAAACACCCCCCCATACTTATAGTTAAACATTGTCACCAATGTAATGTTATGTATAAAGAGAGTTGGGAAAAGAGAAAAGAAAAAAAAGAAATACAAAGAAATGGAAAAGATGCTTCCCTAGAGCTTGATGCCCAGATGTTGAAAAATGAGTCCCCCCGAACTTGAGCTAAAGACCGGCTTGAGTCCAAGTTGATAGGCGAGAAGCGGCATAAACATGCGGGAGCTTATTCCTGCACAAAATATATAAATAAAAATAAACGGATAAGCAAGGGGTGCCTCCCAAGAGCACTCTCTGTTTAAAACATCATTGAGCTCGACTTTATTGGTTAGCTAAAAGGAAAATAAAAAGGGAAATGTAATGGCAACTCGCGTAATATCATTGTGGATCGAGTGCCAAAACATTTTTTAAGAAAATAAAAATATTTTTTTGTAATTTTTTATTTTTTAAAAACAAAAAGGAAAAAGATTTAGAAAAATATAATTTGTTAGTAAAAGAAAATAAACTATTAGAAGAGGAAAAATAAGAAGAACTAAAAACTAATTTAGAAGGAAAAATTAAAGCAGAAAAGAGAGAGGAATTTTCGTAAGGAGGTGGAAGAGAATAAAAAGAACAAAATGGCGGCGGTTGATCACAAGAAATTTTTTGAATAAAAATATCTGGTTGCTGCACTTGAATACTAATCATTTCCGTAGATTGGGAGCAAACCAGGATATCTAAAAAATCAATCTCCTCGGAAGATTGAACACAAGAAAGTTCGTCTTCCTCGGAAACTTGAAAAAAATTGGGATATCGGGGGAAATCTCCTCCTCGGGAGGTTGAAAGCACAATGGAATTTCTGAATAATTGTCCTCCGCGAGTGATTGAAGGCATTGCGGAACATCCGAAGATTCATCATTCGAAAGATAAATAGGAGGAGGAGGAGAAGAAAAATTTGCGGACTCAGAAGCTAAAGCATCAAAAATCACTTTGAAATGAGCATTAATGCGAGCATCAAATGCTACAGAATCAAAAATAATTTCATTTTCGCTAGAATCTAAAACAGGAGGGGCACAAACTTGTAGAGAAAAGGCGGAGAAATCTTGAGATGGAATGGGTTGATGATCACATTGGCCCCAAGAATGATCAGGGTGTTGCCACCCTGAGTAGTTCAAAGTAGGGCTAGGGTCAAAATGTTCATTCAAGAAATTTCCGGAAAAATTTAAATCTGAAAAAATCGATGGAGAAGGGTAGGAAGGCGTTTGAAAATCATTGTAACCCCATGAAAAAAAATTCGTGGACGGAGCAATTTGTCCAAATTGATCCGATCCGGAAGGGATAAAATCATGGGCAGATGAAGGGTATCCTACCTAACATTCCTCGCGAGAGTGACCAAACTCTTCGCAAGAAAAACAAAGACAATACATTAAAAAAAAATAAAATCAACGTGAAAGAGGGGTTAGAGAGAGAAAGAAAGAAAGAAAGAAAAAAACGATAAAACTAATGGCTATCCTTTTTTCAAAATATCAAAACTATTCCCCGGCAACGTCGCCAAAAACTTTATACTAAAATCGCAAAGGTGGAGAAGAGGGGTTAAAGAGAAGAGAAGGTGGATGTGGTGGAAGTTGATAATGTTCTCCGATTCTATATCCGATAAAGGCAAGCATACCTTATCGTTTATAGTATAGGATACTAAAGATTAATATCAAGGTCATATTTCCCTAAGGCGTAATGATTACTTCTACTTAGGGGAGATCACTATTATTTTATCATATGATTTTTCTATTAATTTACTTAACTAAAAACAGGAACTAAATTACTAAGCTAAAAAGAAAACTAAATTACTTGTAGAATAAAAAGGGTTAGAGCTAATGATAAAGGGTTAGTACTCAATCTAGAATCACTTTGAAATAAGAAAATCAAAATGAAATAAAACCTATTTCTAAATAAAATAAAACTACCTTTACCGTGGAGGTTCCCGAAGAATGAACACGCTTCTCTCAAAGTCGTGCCACCTGAGTCTAGGAAGATCCGACTGAACCCACATCTAAATCGAAGACCTAAAGCTCGCCTTAAGTGGTGAACCATGCTATTGGATTTCACTCCAATCTAGGAGATTTAACGTCTGCCTCTCTCGAAGGGTACATGCAACTCTCTTTACTCTTGGGTGATCGATTCAATCTACGAGCCTCTCGGCTAACTAAGAATTAAAACCCCAAATGGAAACTATATACCGGCAATATAGTCCCACTAAATAAAAACCAAGAGTAAATCAAAGGTAATTGCTTTAAGAAGAAAAAGTAAGCTATAACATCATAACTTGATCAACCCATTCTCAGATCATTGTGATTGAGTACAAATGAGCACTAGTTAATCAAGGTAATATGGAAAGAGAGGGGTAAATAATAAAGGTCCATGACAATTAATTGGAGAGAAATAGAAAAAGAGAAAGCTAACTAGAATTTCATTAAAAACAAAAGTGATTACAACTACCAAATGGAGATTACAAGTGCAAGAAAAGAGAGCTAATCACTACTACAACACTAATAAAAAGTGATTATAAGAAATGAATGTACATCGCATGGAAGTAAAGCTAGATATGGAGGGAGAGAGAGAGGGAACTAAACATAAGGAAAAAAACACAAAAAGCTAAAAAATGAAACCAACAGCACCTCCCCTCTCCCCAAAACTTGTTCTGGATTGCATGTTATGGCCTGGTATTTTTAGACTTTTCTCTTGGGTTGGTCACGCCCCCCTGTCACGCCCAGGGAGGGCGTGTCAAGGGGTATGATATGTACGAAGTTGACCTCAGTCTCTGGATTCTTGCGGGAATGATGATTGCTTCTATACGATGGTGGACACGCCCTCGGACACGCCCGTGTAAGGGGGGCATGTAAGGCACGTCACGTAAAAATCATTTGTCGGAAATCCATCAGTCTTTAGAAAAAGGTTGTACACGCCCCGAGACATGCCCGTGTAGGGGGACGTGTCAGTACTATTGGCATGTAGGGGTGAAAAATCATTAAATGCGGCAACAGTCTTCGGGATGAGTGTGACATGCCCTATGACACGCCCAGGGAGGGCATGTCAGGGTGGCGTGTCAGGTGGTTTTCCTCTGGAAATTGCTCTGGCAGCAAAACTCATCTAGATCAGGTGGCACGCCCTGTGACACGCCCAGGGAGGGCGTGTTAGGGGGGCGTGTCAGGACATTTTTTGCTTACAACTCAAAAACCGGCAAAAACAAAAAATAATCTAAGTTAGATTATTTACATAAAAGGAATCCTAAAAATACATAAAGAAAGAGATTTAAAAAGAAAATAATATATTTTTACCCTAATAAATTAAGCTAAAATATGCATCATCAAAGGACAATCTTTGAGAACCCTTTTACAAACTTGTGACAGTACTAGACAAGTCCAAGGAAGCTCCGCACATCAGCAACTTACTTCAAGGGCGAACACTCCCTCACGGCACGCACTTTGGCCGGATCCACAGCTAGTCTAGTCCCACTAATCACATGGCCCAAGAAGGCAACCTCTTGGAGCTATAATTCGCACTTGCTAAACTTGGCAAACAAGGCGTGCTCTTTTAGCTTCTTCAGAACCAAGGTCAGATGTTCGACATGCTCCTCCTCTGACTTTGAGTAAACCAAAATGTCATCGATGAAAATGATGACGAAGATATCTAGATAAGGATCAAATAATTTGTTCATCAAACTTATGAAAGCGTAAGGGGAATTTGTGAGCCAAAACGACATCACGGTGAACTCGTACAAACCGTACCGTATACTAAAAGACGTTTTCTAAATGTCCTCCTCTTGTATCCTCAACTGATAATACCCCGAGCGCAAATCCAACTTGGAAAACCAATGTTC
The DNA here is from genome assembly GCA_039513925.1 of Platanthera zijinensis. Taxonomy (NCBI): domain Eukaryota; kingdom Viridiplantae; phylum Streptophyta; class Magnoliopsida; order Asparagales; family Orchidaceae; genus Platanthera; species Platanthera zijinensis. The sequence continues at coordinate 79,275,203 of CM077085.1, read as the reverse complement.
TCGTACCAATTGGTTGAACAACGCGTCGATACGGTGTAGCGAATAGGTGTTCCATACCATAAGTCAGTTGAGCTCTCGATTGTTTATGCATACTTGTCTTCTTCTTAACGAACAGAATATGGGCTCCCCAAGGTGATAACTTGGGGAGAACAAATCCTGATTCCACCAGTTCTTGCAACTGAACTCTAAACTCTGTGAGTTCCTTCGGGGCCATTCGGTAAGGGGTCCTGGAGACGGGCTAGGCACTCGGTACTAGTTTAATTTGAAAATCCAGCTCTCGATGCGGGGGTAATCCTAGCAATTTCTCAGGAAATACCTCAGGAAAATCCCGCACTACTCGCACATCCTTCATATCTATTGTACTCTCTTTCAATTCGAAACATATCTTGTAAACTTCATCCCCTCTCATGTGAGATTTCAAGGTCTGAATCGAAGATAATAACAAACGAGGTGCAAATTTAATAACTTGAAAGATGACATCAGTGTCCCCATGTCTCAAGTAAATTCGCTTCTTCACGCAGTCAATTCTTGCATAGTGCCAATCCAGCCATGTCATGCCTAGAATGAGATCGAATTCTGGTATTCTCAAAACTATTGTAGGGGTATCAAAGGTATTTCCCCCAATGAGTATCTCCAATTCAAACTTGGCTATTGCGGTCATCTTAGATCCGTCTGGGAGGCGTACTCTTCGAGCAATACCAGTGAAGTATTGCACTCCTTCTAGGTCTTTAATGAAGTCTGCAAACACAAAAGAGTGCAAGGCATCAGTGTCGAATAACGTATATGCCAGTTTCCCGCCGACCACCACGGTGCCTAAGTACCAATAGCAATACTCAAAGCTTGATATCTAGTACGTCTTAAAAAACTTAAGGTTAATAATAAAGATATGATAACTAACTGTAACATACCTACAATCATATCCTGAGGGTTCTGCTCAAGTGTCATGTCCAGCACGAACACCTGATTCCGAGCAGGTCCGGGGATTCCTCCTCGTGGTCCTCATCCTCAACCACGCATATGTCCCCACCCTCGCGGAGCTGTCGGAGGGAGTATATGAGGAGCATTCCCAAACAGCTGCTGCCAGAAACGTTGGTTTTGGCTCGGTTGGTTGCATTGGAAGCACACTCGCTCATTCCGCCCCTCGAGTAGCTGAAACTGTTGAAGATGTGTAGGTGAAGGCAATGCTGACGGTTGTGGAACCGGGTGCTCCATTCTAAAATTCTAGTGGAAACACCTACCACCACTCTGATGTCCTCTTCCTCCTTCGTAGTCATGTCTCCTTCTATTACTAGGGCCAGCTTCCATCACGCCCTCAGCAGGTCTCTTACCACTTCCCAAGTGGTCTTTTCTAGACTCTTCGCCATGTCAATTATTTTCGCCAAGCTGGAGACCGCTATAAAACAAAAGGGCCTGCCTCAGGGGGTCTCGCAGCCCTTTGTAGAAGTGCTTAGCGTACCCTCTATCATCTAAGTCATATGAGTCAGTAAATCTCGCGAGATGTTGGAACTCTCGTTAATACTCCGTAATCGACTTCGATCCTTACTTATGTTATAAAAATCTCTCTTCGAGTTCATCTCAAGCAGGCGAGCGAATTAAGTGCTCTAAAAAGGCTCCTGAGAACTCGCTCCAGCTAATCTTCGTATAAACTCGCCCTTGAAAGTTGGAGCCCATGAGGGACTTCTACCACCTCTTGGCGTGCAGTTCCAGGAGTGTCACTACTAGGGTCACCGTAATGTTGTTCGGACATCTAATTCCCTCCAGTAGTTCTTGCATGGAATCGAGCCATTCTTCCTTATGCATTGCCGACTCTGTCCCAAGGTAGGCAGGAGGGGAGAGAGCTCGGAAAGTGCTCACCAAATTGGAGCCCAGAACTTGTTGTTGTACAGGGGCTTGTTGAGATTTAAAGGCATCCAAGATAGCTGTAAGCGTTTTTCATTGCTTTGATTGCTGAAACTGTGTGGGTACGGACGGGGCGGGGGTGCCCCCCACTGGCTCAACATGCATTGGGATCTACTTGTAGAGTACAAACCTAAGGTCAGGTTGGCTAATTGTAGGTCAAAGTTGGACATACGTAGTGTGAATTACATATGGGCACACCATTGCTTCCGTAAGTCAGTTTGTCCCCAAACTGACTATTCGAATGGGGGTGGAACCATTGTTGAATGACTTCTTTAGTTCAGGATCGTAGCAAGATGATACTATTTGTAAGACCCCCCATCCCGGAACACAAAACCCGACACGAGAGGAGCCTTATGCCCAGAATAGCCGCCTTGCAGTAGTGCTAATATACGGGCTAACCTGTACAACAAGACGCCTATCCTGCCAGCTATAACCAATATCAACCATTGCCAAACCAACCAAGCAAATAATATGAAGCCAAATCCACACATAAGTATATAGTCCAAAAGTACAACATATAAAAAAAGCTACAATAAGCTTCTAAGATATTAGAGTACGGGTAAAACTTGCCCAATGGGGCTACATCATGAGTTTCTCAACTCACATCGGTCATTGACGGTAGCGAAGACACCATCCCTTCAGACCCTATCGTTCTGGCCTGTCTGTCCGGCTACATAACCTACTATTGCTCTGTCTGCGGGGTTTCCTCCTAAAAAGGAACACATTACAACTGTTAGTCCTAAAGACTAATTGGATATCACATCCACTCCCCCGGCGACTCCTTCGCACGGGGAGGAGAAAAGAACAAGGGTACAATATATATACATAAAGCAGTAGTACAAATAGGTGGTATAGAGTGAGCAATATCAAGTATATCAGCAGTATAATGAACGAGTAAACATTCTACTCTAGTAGTTTTATCATCTACAGCAGTATATAAAAAGTGAAAAGCTATGACAAAAAGTAACTCAACTTATAAGAATGCCCATACAAACTTATAAGTTAAGGATCGGCTTAACAGTAAGTAACTTATCGTATAGTAGTGTTCATACAAACTTATATGATGAGGATCTTGTGTATGAAATGTATGTAATGGTATGAATGCGATGTAATGACTCACCTATGATTATAAACATGTAATTGCTATGTCAACACAGACTTATGATTTCCACTATTCGAGCAGGTAACTAATCTCTTAGGAGTCATCCGTCGTGGTCAGACGGTGACAGTAGAGCGGGAACCTCCACTACTAGGCGGGCATCCACACTACCTGGCCTAGGCCTCCACACGCCTCAATTCTAAGAACATAACAATGGAGCTCACATGCATACTACATCTCACAAGGGGTCTTGGGTAGATGTCCACCAAGAACACATCCCAAGATAGCGTATATCGTGGAACGGAGAGGGCCTCGGGAATGAGCACCAAAGACACAGCCAAACTGCCCACTTGGCATGGAGAGGGCATCAAGAATGAGCACCGAGGACACAACCAAACCATCCAAATTCTATCTGCCAACTCCCGTCGGTTTGACGACTAGCGAGCCCATAGACCTGTCACACTATCCTTAACCCAAGCTTACGATATTGCGTGTCGACTCATACCGCATGTAATTTCACATCATAGTGGCAGAAAAGGAGTCAACCCTGCACCTACACCCTTTTACAACCCGTGCCCCCAAAGTACTTAGGGTTCATTATCAGTGTAAGGGTACTTCACAAATCCATCATCTAAAGACCACAACCATTTGTTCATAAAATTAATTACCAATTAACATAATAACTTGATCAACACATCACCAAATAACTTGATCAAGTGCACTTTACTACATCATTTGTTCATTGAGGATCTATCCAACAAAAGTCATTAACATAACTTTATCACGATTACTTATAATCTAAACTCAACGAGACATAAACGTTACTGTACCACAATCTCTCCACAATCTCTCCACAATCCCAAAGCCAATACAAAACAAATATGAGTATTACATGTGCGGGAATAATTACTGTACAACAACTTCAAACGGGGATTCCAGAGGCTACAGTAATTTGGGAAAGACGTTTAATAATTCGTTGAAAGGTATTTCAAAGGGCTACGACTTTTGTGTTTAGTCGAAAGCCTAGATCTAGTCGTATCATGTCTGAAAACGACCTCGAAGACTGCTGCGTGCAAAAAACAGATTTCTGCACCCATCTTAAAGCAAGATGAACGACATCGGTTCATCTTCTTCATCAAGCCTTATGTTCAAACCATGTCCAGAACTTCCTCCACCCTTATTCACCCTCATGACACCATTTCTCTTCACGAAACTAGTTCCAATCTTCACATAGAAGGAAGGAGAGGTTGAAGACGTCTAATCCCAAGGACGTAAGTCCAAGCGTGGCCTTTCCCTAGAAATATTTTCTCACAAATCAAGACTCTTCTGAGTCGATATCTCTCCTAGAAATAACTATAGATCTAGCACCAAGGGAGAGGGGAGGAAGCTCAACTCATTTTTGGCATTTCCACCATTTCCAGCTGTGGCTATTGTCATCCTTCTTGGCGACATCTTCTCATCGGTCTGTGTTAGTTCTTCACGGGAAAGATTTTCTCAAACACCTTCTTCCTCTCCAGTACTTTTCTACAGCAATGGCTTGGAAGGATGAGTAGAAACGACTAGGTTTTTTCTCCGCTTTTATGTGGAAGTTGGTAATTGCATAGACACATGTCGACCTCTCATTTGACCGCCAATCAGTTAGTAAATGAGTCCCTTAAAAACGACGCGGCAAGAAAATTCGTCAAAACACGAAATTGAATGAAACAAGTAGGGACATGCCCGTGTCACTACCCGTGTCCTGCTCAGGAGGAACGTGGTCGACGAATGTCGAACTGCTTCTTGGATGTACACGGGTAGGGATACTCCCGTGTCACTATCTGTATCCTGATCCTGAGGAACACAATAATCAATTCATCGAGCTCCGCTCGAAGAATATGTACACACGCACATGGGTAGGGACACGCCTGTGTAACCACCTGTGTCCTTCTAGGGAAACACAATCGATGCTTTTAGTCGATCTCTGCTCAATGAACACACACACACACACATGGGTTGGGACACACCCGTGTCTCTACCCATGTTCTGCTTGGGAAATACAGCAAGGAATCTGCATCATTGCCAGAGAGCCACACGGGTATGGACACGCCCGTGCCAAACACAAACCGGTAGGTACACGCCTGTGTTACTACCTGTGTCACCACCCATGTCCTTCTTTGGAAATTTTATAGATCAGACGCAAAGACACCAGAATACCACACGGGCATGTACACGCCCGTGTCACCACCCGTGTCCTACTTTGGACAAATTTCTCCTCCCTAACACAAGTGTAAGCCTAGGTGCCAGCACTCCCTGGGCCCAAGTCAGCTCTCCTAACTCAAAAACACTCACAAGGGGCCTAGCGCGAATTGGGACGCTACAAAATGTACATGTCATTGCCTTATTTATCGCTCCATGCATAAGAATTGGACTGCAACTACACTATATGTTTTTCGTACATAAGTATTAGCACACGATTTCTACTTTTGATTTTTATAATGTTTAAATGTGATTAACTATATAACTCTCATAGCATTGTATTATTCCTCGTTGTGTGCTTAGTTTACTCTATGCTTTCCAATCCATATTATCTCTGCGAAATGACTTTTTTATTTTCGTGTACTCCGCTCTTATGTATGCCCATATGCTTCATATTCTCTGATTTGCATGTTTTTTTGGTCACCCCTATGTTTCTCATTTCTTTCTTTACTAATTGTGTACACTGTCTGATGTCTATATCATGCTCATTATTTATACTCACCCCACATGTCTGTCTAGTCCAGCCTGCCCTTTTGATACTATCATAGGGGGGATAAGAGATTGTTCATGAGTACGAGTCCAGGGTTAGGAAGGATCACTTATAGTGGGAGCTTGCTAACAGGTGTGCACAAAGATAGGGGCAGCGTGTAGAACATGTAGATAGGGGGAATGTGTGCGAAGAGGAGCTATATAGAAAACCTAAACCCAAAACCGGAACGTTCAAGATTATTTTTTTATATACATACTTACACTATCATGTACTTTTTTACTGTTTCTCATAAACGGGATTGATATTATCAAAAGGGGGAGTTTTTTAAAACCGATGTTTCATATTCCTTGTATTTGAGAATATCAAATCCCACATTGTATTTGATCACGTTTTGTGTTGATAGAATGTGCAGGTTGACAGGTTCACACAAAGAAAAAGAAGTCTCGTGCGGATAGTAATGTCGAGCGATAGAAGTTAGCACAGTGCAGTAGCAGTAAATTAATTCGACGTAGCGCTCAGGAACAAACCGCGTCCCGCTAGGATCTATAACACTTGCAATAATGACATGCGATGGCAGGAGGAATTAATTTGACAGAGCTCTCGGGATACTACAGCTAGGCACTAGTCATACCGCCCATGCTAGCCCACTCAATGCTCAAAGGTGTTAAGTGCGTTGACATAACACTATCGCCGGCCGAAAGATCTGGTACCGTGTTATAACGCCCCATTTTTTCAGCGATTATTTTTATTCTCGTTTGGCGTTACGATGACGCGTTTCTGTGGCTTGTGCCATTGTGGTGTGTGGTTTAGCTCCTTAGAACTGAGTGCCCTATTCTGTAGCCTATTGGCAAGATCTCCCTAGCAAGCCGAGTCGTTTGGGTGACCCGGTGTGGCCTCTCGGGGGGATGTTGGTGTTTGGCTTTATTTGGGTATAACTCGAGTTCTGTTTGTCGAAAATTAATTTCGACTTCGCCGTTGTGTTCGTAGCGTGGGTATTTAGCTACGGTGCGAATTTCGTTGAATTCCGAGGTAGTTCGGTTTTCGCGTCAATTTGGTGCTTTATGTAATTTTGTAATTAATTATATAATTATATAATTATATATATATATATATATAGAATGAGAGAGCCGATCATCTTCTTCTCCGATTAAAAGAAACCGCCGGCCCTGTACGAGAGAACGGAGAAACCGCCTACCCCTTCCCTTCGGACGCCGATTCCCGGAGCGTTTGTGGACGGAATTCGATTCCGAGAGTGGATTCGGATTGCTCTCGTCAAGACCTTCATTCCTGCGGTAAGAAATTCGATTTTCGTGGAGTTTTGGGAGGATTGGAATTTCGGGTTTTGGAAGTTTTCCGCCATTAATGGCCGAGTTTTTGTTCTAGGTGTTGCGACCATTTTGATCCGTGCGAAGAGGAGGAAAGCAGTCCAAAGCTTCGCTGTGATTGAGGCAAGTGGTATTCTTGCCCTTGCCAAGTTTTCTTTTCGATTTTCTTGCTGAAATTGAAATCCCGGTTAGCCCAGGTTAGAGGCCTTGTTGTTCTCATATTCTTGCTAACTATAGGGCTTAGTTCTTCCTACTGAAACCCCCCCCCCTATTTTGTGATGATTGGAATCCAAATTGTTGGCGTGGAGCCGTTGTTTCCCTTTATTTTGATTGTTGCTCTGGTTCGGGTGTAGCCAAGAGGGAGAGTTAGGAGGAGGGGTGTGGTTGCCGATTTTTCGTTAAGGTATCACTCGAATGATTAGGCATAGTTCCTATGGTAGTGGTGCGCGACGTTGATAGTAGTCTGCTGCTACTGCAGTGGCGTGAGTCGTGTGCGCATTCCGGTGTCGTTCGGGAAATTCCAAATGGTGCAGGTTGACCGCGCACGGTCATCAACCGTTAGGGCGCACGACCACTGGTCGTGTGCCTCTGCTCGTGCGGGGCTGTCTTTCAGTTTCCAAAGTTCTGTCTCGGAAAATCGCACGAGCGCTGGCAACAGTGCGCACGACCAGTGCTCGTGCGACACTGATCGTGCGCAGTTGCCAGGTTTTCTGTCAGGTTTTCCAGGTTCGCTTCGCACGATCATCAGCCGATGAGTGCGCACGACCACTGATCGTGCGTCACTGATCGTGCGCTTTGTATATTTTCTTTTGCTAGGCGAATTTAGATGGTTTCGAGTGCGGGAGTTTAAATACTCAAGTGGCAGGCAACTACTCGAGTTCTGGATCTTCTGCCTTGGTCGTTCGACTGTCGTCGAGCTCCGTATTCTTTAGTGGGCTTGTGGGTAGTGGTATTATTTTGGCGGCGAGTGAGGCTAGCTCACTCAACGCCAAAGTTTAGGTAGGCACTGAGTGGGTTTCACTCAACGCCTAGTCGTGTTGGTTTATTTCAACACTCTTCCTTTACCTTGTATTTCGTTTCCGAGTGGATTTCCAGTTGTATCTTCTGGGTTTTCCTTGTCGGTCGTTTTCTTTATTTTCCTAAAGGCCGAATCGTGGGTCGTGGCTAGTAGTGGTGGTTGTAGCTCTTTATGGGGGTGGAGTTGTGTGATATAGCCAAGGCCACCCAAGTTTTCTTGCTCCAGGTACAGGCTGGGCATGTCGGGTGGAAGGTCCCTTGTGTTTTCACGTGTTGACCCTCGAGCTTTTGACTTGGACATGGTGGATTGGGGGACTGCGTTTGCCTTCGATCCGGTTCCTCGTTGTTGTTTTTGCTACTATCACTTCCCACAGTTTAGGGTGTTAGAAGTTTCTTCTTTGGTAGTTTGCAACATTCTGGCTCTTGGTAGCCTAGTAGGCCCTGCAGGATGTGGTTCCTGGGCTGGGTCGTTGCTGTTGCTTTGCACGTTGTGCATTTCTTGTGGTCCTGTTGTGGACAGTTGTGACTCTTTCTACTGCATGTTTTTCTGTTACTTTGTCCTTTGGTTGACTCTTTCATGTAGTTTTTCTTTGTTTAGCTTGCTGAGGTATTCTGTTTTCTTTTGGAATACCAGGTTCTGAGCTGTAGCCAGTCTGGTGGCTAGTTGGAGGTGGTGTTGTTGGTGGACTCCCGGACCTTGGAGTTCTGTTTACCTTGTTAATGAGGTTGTTTTCAGTACTCTCTTACAGACATATATTTGTGCTAGTGGGTTCGTGTTAGGTTGTTGGCGCCCACTGGTAGTTTTTACCTTGTACTAGATATATACTATTGCTGCTACCATTTTCTGGAGATAGTCTACTTGCTCTGAGAAGGTTTTATGCTAGGTTGCTAGTTATTTTTAAACTATAATTGTTATTATAAATAAAGCTCATGATCAGCATGTTTTATAAAGCGTAATCACTATTTTCCAAATCACGTATAAAGACCGTTTTCTTATATATTATATAAATTAAATGTTGGGTCTTGCATAGCATGAGCGGTTCTCTTGGGACCCTTATGTGCTCCTTAGGATGTCAAAACTAAATAAAGTATTTTTTCCGCAGCGTATAAATATAGTTTTTTTTTCGTGGACTAGGTGATCCACTGAGCCGAGGGATACGGACTCTAATTATAACTGATTTTCTAATCATTAATCACATGATTTTCTTTCATTAAGTTGGTAGTTGGTTTTGCCTGAGCGTCAGCAGTTATCCCCTGCTTGACGTGGCATCATGACGAGTGTTTTCTCTTACTCTGATAATTCTTAATTCGGAGAAAATGCGGGTTGTGACAGTTGGTATCAGAGGGAGGTTGCTTGACAAGTTAGTTGAGCAACCTTCCTTGGATGCTTTTAGCAGTTCAGCATCATGTCATTCACACACCGATATGTCATCAGCACGTCTTGGCAAAAGCACGAACACTACACTCATAGCATAACATGAAGTATACGGGGCATATTATGTAGTATGGGATGCATAATATGTGTTCGTATATGGATCCACCATAGGGGCTACATGAGAGGGTTATGTAGTATGGGATGCATAACCTCACCACATGACTGCGACTAGCACGTTTCTTTTTCGTTACATGGAAATGTTATGTAGTATGGGATGCATAACATTTTCATGCGTACGCCGCTCATAGCATGCATTAGGGCCTTTTTTTTAGAATGCATAACACAATCATGCATATCATATCATTGCATAAGCACAACGTGCCGAGCTAAAGATTTGCAGGATGACATATGTACACACATGAGTTTTCAAATTAACATAAGTTCATGCATCCGATCTAGGCACAAGAATTAGTAAGGTGGTGGTTAACCATCCTAGGTTAGGGCATATCATCTAATTATTGTGAAGAAGATAAACTCTCAGAGCAAGTTTAGCAGCTTTAAGTCTATATCTACATATGTATTGTCTGTACTGGTAATCGGTTCTAGTCGTGGGATTTGGATCTGATTTGCGTTGTAATGATTTTTAGGATGGCTAGGCGTCCTACGACTCGATCGACTCCCCTGTCTGAGGGTGAATCTTCTGGAGCTCAGAACGATGCGGTGATCGAGAGTCTGCGTCAGAGTAGCGAAGCTATGGGCAGGCAGTTGGAGGAGGTGCAGGCCCAGATTCAGTCTTTGGTGGCAGTTGTGGCAGGGCAGGCTCAGGGTGCGCAAGTTCCAGCTGGGGGGTTAGCTGTTCCTCCTCCTCCTGCACCCTTGAGGCCTCCAGTGGTGGTGCCAGCAGAGATGGCCTTCATCTCGAAGTTTCAGAGGCTGAGCCCTCCCACTTATGATGGGAAGGCAGATTTCATGGTGATAGACGACTGGCTGATCTCCATGGAGGAGATGTTCTCGTACTCAGGGATTTCAGATGACCAGAGGGTGATGATAGCCGCCTATCAGCTCAAAGGTTTGGCTAAGAGTTGGTGGCTGAGAGAGAAGGAGAGCTTGGTAGCCGGATGCTCGTGGGAGATGTTCAAGGAGATGCTGTTGAGGAAGTTCTTGCCTTCGGTTGAGCGTGACCGCCTCATGAATGATTTCCTCTATCTGAAGCAAAGGCAGCTCACGGTGGGTGAGTATGAGGTAGAGTTTAGTAAGTTGAGCCGTTTTGCCCCTGGATTGGTCAGCGTTGAGGCTGATCGAGTTAAGCGATTTCTTGGTGGTTTGAGGAGTGAGGCAGCAGTTGGCCAGTGCTTATGGGTCGGTGACTTATGCTGGAGTTGTAGAGGCTGCTCTTAAGGTTGAGGCCATTGAGACGGCGAAGAGTAGAGGTCAGCAGTTGAAGAAGGATAAGAGGAAGTTGGTAGAGGAGAAGAAACCCCTGGTACCCGATGCTGTTCCGGGAAAGAGGAGCAGGGTGGTGTGCAGTTTTTGTGGCCGGTCAGGCCATCCTGTCGAGAGGTGTTTCAAGAAGTGGCAGCTCAGAAGAAGGAGCAGGTTCATGCGATTCAGGGTGCCCCTAGGAGAGATGCCTCCTGTTCTGTTTGTAAGCAATCCGGCCATGATGCGGCCCAGTGTTGGTCCAGGGATAGAGTCTGCTATCAGTGTGGGCAGAAGGGTCACATTAAGTCGAGGTGTCCTCAGTTTCAGCCAGCTCTTCCTGTAGTTCCGTTGCAGGCATTACCTCCACCTCAGCGTGTGGACAAGGGAAAAGAGAAGCTGAACGTGATTTCTTCCGAGGAGGCTCAGACTTCGACCCAGGTGATCTCAGGTTAGTTGTTTGTTGTTTTTCTTTCTAGCCTGGTGGTTTAGTTGCTAGATTATTTGCGGTACTGTTGTGCTAGTTCCTTAGCTTTGTGCGCTCCTATAGGGAAATTTAAGGTGAAGAACCGCTGGGCGCGTGTTCTGTTTGACTCCGGCGCTACCCACTCATTCGTGGCTAGAGCCTTTGTGGAGCGTCATCGGTTGTCTCTAGATCGTGTTCGGGATTCCTTCAGTGTCAAGTTTCCCTCTGGTGAATCTGTGTTGTCAGATTTGGGTATTTTGGATTGCCCGGTTTTGTTGGGGGATTTTCTTGCGAAGGCGGTCCTGAAGATGATTGATCTAGAGGACTTCGATGTCATTTTGGGCATGGACTGGCTCTCTCGGTATGATGCGGTCATTCAGTGCAAAGGAAAGCGCTTGGAATTCATCAGGGACGACGGTCAGCCCGGCAGCGTGTATACTGATCCGTGTCAAGGTTCTCCTGTTCTCTCTGCGGTATGTGTTCAGAGATTGTTTCTTTCTGATTGTTGTGTTTGTTTAGTCTCGGCGGTTGGAACCGTTGTTAGCGTGCCACGCTTGGAGGAGATTCCTATTGTTCGTGGTTTCGCCGATGTTTTCCTGATGATCTTCCTGGTATCCCTCCTGAGCGGGATGTGGAGTTTGTTATTGATTTGGAGCCGGGTACGCGTCCTATTGCTAAGGCGCCGTACCGGATGGCCCCTCGTGAGCAAGAGGAGTTGCGAATTCAGTTAGATGAGTTGTTGGCTAAAGGTTTTATCAGGCAGAGTTCGTCGCCTTGGGGTGCTCCTGTTTTGTTCGTAAAGAAGAAAGATGGGTCGATGCGGCTTTGCATCGACTATAGAGAGTTGAACAAGGTCACTATCAAGAACAGGTACCCTCTGCCGAGGATCGATGATTTATTTGACCAGTTGCGTGGTAGCACGGTGTTCTCCAAGATCGATCTTCGTTCGGGCTATCATCAGCTCAGGATCCGTGAGGCAGATATTCTACGGACTGCGTTTAGGTCGAGGCATGGACACTTTGAGTTTTTGGTGATGTCGTTTTGTTTGACCAACGCACCATCAGCTTTCATGGACATGATGAATCGGGTATTCAAGGATTTCCTAGACAAGTTCGTGGTGGTCTTCATTGATGACGTGTGGGTTTATTCTCGCAGTACTGAGGAGCATGAGCAGCATTTGCGTCTGGTCCTATCAGAATTAAGGAACCACAAGTTATTCGCCAAGTTGAGCAAGTGCAAATTTTGGTTGCCTCAGGTTTCTTTTCTAGGCCACGTGGTGAACAAGGATGGGATCTCGGTTGACCCAGAAAAGATTGCAGCAGTGATGGATTGGAGTAGGCCGAATACTCCTAAGGAGATCAGAAGTTTCTTAGGGTTGGCTGGCTATTACAGGAGATTCGTGGAGGGTTTCTCTTATCTAGCCGCACCTTTGACCAAGCTGACTCAGAAGAATGTGGCTTTTGTTTGGACCGAGAAGTGTGAAGAAGCTTTTCAGGAGTTAAAGAGGAGATTGTGTACTGCTCCCGTTCTGACCCTTCCTACTGAGGGCGTGGATTATGATGTGTATGTGGATGCTTCGCATATAGGACTGGGATGCGTATTAATGCAGGATGGAAAAGTAATCGCTTTTGGGTCAAGGCAGCTGAAGACTCATAAGAAGAATTATCTTACGCATGACCTTGAGTTTGCAACGGTTATCTATGCGTTGAAGTTGTGGAGGCACTTACTTTATGGGGCTCAGTGCAAGATTTTTACTGACCATAAGAGCCTGAAGTACGTGTTCACGCAGAAGGAATTGAATCTGTGTCAGCGGCGGTGGCTTGAGTATGTAGCGGATTATGACATAGAAATCCAGTATCATCCGGGCAAGGCCAATGTGGTGGCCGACGCCCTGAGCCGAAAGACGGGAAAGATCTTTAACCTCTCCGCCGATCGGTTAGTTGAGGAGTTCCTCCTTATGGATATTTCAGTGGGATGCTGTGGTTTGTAGAGTAGTTTGTCAGTGGCAGAGCCGTCCTGGATTTCTTTGACTAGACTGCATCAGAAGGACGATCCGGATCTGTTGCACCTTTTTACCAGGACAGAGAAGGGAGAGTTGCCAGATTTTGCTATTAATGATGCGGGTACTTTGAAGTACCGCGGCAGGTTTTGCGTTCCCGCTGTTGGGGACATTAGAGGTATGATCTGCAGTGAGGCTCATGGTTCCAGCATTGCCTACCATCCAGGATCTACGAAGATGTACCGTGACTTAAGGCAAATTGCCTGGTGGTATGGTATGAAAGGAGATATAGCCCGATTTGTTGCTGAGTGTCACACTTGCAAGCGTGTGAAGGCCGATCATGGAAGGCCTGGTGGTAAGTTGACCTGACCGTTGGAGATCCCGACTTGGAAGTGGGAGAGTATATCTATGGACTTCATTACGGGTTTGCCAAAATCCCCGAGAGGATTTGATTCTGTTTGGGTTATAGTGGATAGATTGACGAAGTGTGCTCACTTCGTGCCTTATAAGATTGATTACCCGATCAGGAGGATAGCGGAGTTGTACTTGAATGAAGTCATCCGACTCCACGGTGTGCCGGTTAGCATCATTTTTGATTGAGACTCCCGGTTTACTTCTCGTTTTTGGCAGAGCCTGCAGGAGGGTTTGGGTACGGATCTGAGGTATTCTACTGCGTACCACCCTCAGACCAATGGGCAGACGGAGCGGGTCAATCAGATTGTTGAGGATATGATCAGGTGCTATATTTTAGACCACAGTGGAGCGTGGGATGGGCGTCTGCGACTCATGGAATTTGCTTACAATAGCAGTTATCAGGAAAGCTTGCAGATGGCTCCGTTCGAAGCTTTGTATGGGAGGTGCTGTAGGACTCCGTTGTTTTGGGCTGAGGCTGGTGAGAAGCCTTTGTTGGGTCCAGATGCTCTGGAAGAGATGGAAGTCGCCGTGAAGCTTATTCGTGAAAAGCTTCGTTTAGCTCAGGAGAGGTATGAAAAGAACGCCAATCGGCGTAGGTCTGCTTTGGAGTTTTTAGTAGGGGATCATGTATACCTCATGGTTTCTCCAATGGTTGGTGTGAAGAGATTTGGTAAAAATCGGAAATTGGACCCAAGGTATGTGGGCCCGTTCGAGATTTTGGAGCGGATTTGTGTGTCTGCTTATAGATTAGATTTGCCAGCGAACTACCCTGGTGTTCATAATGTTTTTCATGTTAGCCAATTGTGGAAGTGTGTGCGCAGCAGTGGACAACTCTTGGATGTTGTGCCCCAGTTGGAGCCCAACCTCTCTTTTGTTGAGGTGCCAGTTCGTATTTTGGATTCTCAGGAGCGTGTGCTGCGAAAGAAGTCCATACCGATGGTGAAAGTTCTATGGAAAAATCAGGATTTGGAGAGCGCGACTTGGGAGCTAGAGTCGGCCATGAGGAGGGCGTACCCTCACCTGTTTCACTGATTTGATCGGTATGTTTCCCTTTGTAACTTCTGTTTGTTACTTTTCCTTCTTTTGTAGGAGGGTTGTGCGTAAAGTTTCAGGACGAAACTTTCTTTTAGGGGGAGTGACTGTAACACCCCGTTTTTTCAGCGATTATTTATTCCCAAACTTTATTACTTGTGCGACCGGTGCGCTTGCCGTTTTCCACGCATCACTTGTGCCATTTGTGGAGTGTGGTTTAGCTCCTTAGAACTGAGTGCCCTATTCTGTAGCCTGTTGGCAGGATCTCCCTAGCAAGCCGAGTCGTTTTGGGTGACCCGGTGTGGCCTCTCGGGGGGATGTTGGTGTTTGGCTTTATTTGGGTATAACTCGAGTTCTGTTCATCGAAAATTAATTTCGACTTCGCCGTTGTGTTCGTAGCGTG
This sequence comes from Platanthera zijinensis, assembly GCA_039513925.1. Taxonomy (NCBI): domain Eukaryota; kingdom Viridiplantae; phylum Streptophyta; class Magnoliopsida; order Asparagales; family Orchidaceae; genus Platanthera; species Platanthera zijinensis. Next base: position 79,260,030 of record CM077085.1, on the reverse strand, counting down.
GGTATTTAGCTACGGTGCGAATTTCATCGAATTCCGAGGTAGTTCGGTTTTCGCGTCGATTTGGTGCTTTATGTAATTTTTTAATTAATTATATAATTATATAATTATATATATATATATATATATAGAATGAGAGAGCCGATCATCTTCTTCTCCGATTAAAAGAAACCGCCGGCCCTGTACGAGAGAACGGAGAAACCGCCTACCCCTTCCCTTCGGACGCCGATTCCCGGAGCGTTTGTGGACGGAATTCAATTCCGAGAGTGGATTCGGATTGCTCTCGTCAAGACATTCATTCCTGCGGTAAGAAATTCGATTTTCGTGGAGTTTTGGGAGGATTGGAATTTCCGGTTTTGGAAGTTTTCCGCCATTAATGGCCGAGTTTTTGTTCTAGGTGTTGCGGCCGTTTTGATCCGTGCGAAGAGGAGGAAAGCAGTCCAAAGCTTCGCTGTGATTGAGGCAAGTGGTATTCTTGCCCTTGCCAAGTTTTCTTTTCGATTTTCTTGCTGAAATTGAAATCCCGGTTAGCCCAGGTTAGAGGCCTTGTTGTTCTCATATTCTTGCTAACTATAGGGCTTAGTTCTTCCTACTGAAACCCCCCCTATTTTGTGATGATTGGAATCCAAATTGTCGGCGTGGAGCCGTTGTTTCCCTTTATTTTGATTGTTGCTCTGGTTCGGGTGTAGCCAAGAGGGAGAGTTAGGAGGAGGGGTGTGGTTGCCGATTTTTCGTTAAGGTATCACTCGAATGATTAGGCATAGTTCGTATGGTAGTGGTGCGCGACGTTGATAGTTGTCTGCTGCTACTGCAGTGGCATGAGTCGTGTGCGCGTTCCGGTGTCGTTCGGAAAATTCCAAACGGTGCAGGTTGACCGCGCACGGTCATCAACCGTTAGGGCGCACGACCACTGGTCGTGTGCCTCTGCTCGTGCGGGGCTGTCTTTCAGTTTCCAAAGTTCTGTCTCGGAAAATCGCACGAGCGCTGGCAACAGTGCGCACCACCAGTGGTCGTGTGACACTGATCGTGCGTAGTTGCCAGGTTTTCTGTCAGGTTTTCCAGGTTCGCTTCGCACGATCATCAGCCGATGAGTGCGCACGACCACTGATCGTGCGTCACTGATCGTGCGCTTTGTATATTTTCTTTTGCTAGGCGAATTTAGATGGTTTTGAGTGCGGGAGTTTAGATACTCAAGTGGCAGGCAACTACTCGAGTTCTGGATCTTCTGCCTTGGTCGTTCGACTGTCGTCGAGCTCCGTATTCTTTAGTGGGCTTGTGGGTAGTGGTATTATTTTGGCGGCGAGTGAGGCTAGCTCACTCAACGCCAAAGTTTAGGTAGGCACTGAGTGGGTTTCACTCAACGCCTAGTCGTGTTGGTTTATTTCAACACTCTTCCTTTACCTTGTATTTCGTTTCCGAGTGGATTTCCAGTTGTATCTTCTGGGTTTTCCTTGTCGGCCGTTTTCTTTATTTTCCTAAAGGCCGAATCATGGGTCGTGGCTAGTTGTGGTGGTTGTAGCTCTTTATGGGCGTGGAGTTGTGTGATATAGCCAAGGCCACCCATGTTTTCTTGCTCCAGGTACGGGCTGGGCATGTCGGGTGGAAGGTCCCTTGTGTTTTCACGTGTTGACCCTCGAGCTTTTGACTTGGACATGGTGGATTGGGGGACTGCGTTTGCCTTCGATCCGGTTCCTCGTTGTTGTTTTTGCTACTATCACTTCCCACAGTTTAGGGTGTTAGAAGTTTCTTCTTTGGTAGTTTGCAACATTCTGGCTCTTGGTAGCCTAGTAGGCCCTGCAGGATGTGGTTCCTGGGCTGGGTCGTTGCTGTTGCTTTGCACGTTGTGCATTTCTTGTGGTCCTGTTGTGGACAGTTGTGACTCTTTCTACTGCATGTTTTTCTGTTACTTTGTCTTTTGGTTGACTCTTTCATGCAGTTTTTCTTTGTTTAGCTTGCTGAGGTATTCTGTTTTCTTTTGGAATACCCCAGGTTCTGAGCTGTAGCCAGTCTGGTGGCTAGTTGGAGATGGTGTTGTTGGTGGACTCCCGGACCTTGGAGTTCTGTTTACCTTGTTAGTGAGGTTGTTTTCAGTACTCTCTTACAGACATATATTTGTGCTAGTGGGTTCGTGTCAGGTTGTTGGCGCCCACTGGTAGTTTTTACCTTGTACTAGATATATACTATTGCTGCTACCATTTTCTGGAGATAGTCTACTTGCTCTGAGAAGGTTTTATGCTAGGTTGCTAGTTATTTTTAAACTATAATTGTTATTATAAATAAAGCTCATGATCAGCATGTTTTATAAAGCGTAATCACTATTTTCCAAATCACGTATAAAGACCGTTTTCTTATATATTATATAAATTAAATGTAGGGTCTTGCATAGCATGAGCGGTTCTCTTGGGACCCTTATGTGCTCCTTAGGATGTCAAAACTAAATAAAGTATTTTTCCGCAGCGTATAAATATTGTTTTTCTTTCGTGGACTAGGTGATCCACTGAGACGAGGGATACAGACTCTAATTATAACTGATTTTCTAATCATTAATCACATGATTTTCTTTCATTAAGTTGGTAGTTGGTTTTGCCTGAGCGTCAGCAGTTATCCCCTGCTTGACGTGGCATCATGACGCGTGTTTTCTCTTACTCTGATAATTCTTAATTCGGAGAAAATGCGGGTTGTGACACGTGTCGCGGTAACCCACTCAAAGATCCCAGGCGTCGAGTGCGTCGAGACAGCACTACCACCAGGTGCTAGCTTGGTACCGCACTGCGGCAACCCACTAAACGCTCCAAGGCATTAAGTGCGTTGAGATAGGCCTACCGCCATGCTCTATCTTTCTACCGCGCCGCGCTAGTATTGGAAAATTGAAAATATTTGTTTTGAATATTTTTACAAATTTATAGGACAGCTGGAAAATCAAGCGCGAAAACCTAACGCTGGGGGCTAGTGTTAGCGCCAGTGGTAGCCTATTTTAATCATGACATATATAAAGTTGCCTCGATTTCTGTGTCCATTACCTAAGATGAAAAAGGACAAGCTTATGTATTACAGGGGTCGGCCCCCTCTTTGCATTTCATTCCGATCATCTTTGCCAAAGAAGAAGAAAGTCGTATCCCTCTCGTTCACACTCAAAGAACTCCGACAATCCAAGATCTATACCGACTACGAAGAGCCGATCAATTGCTACCAAACGAAGATCTCAAGCACCGGCCACAGATCTCTTGACGGAGATATCGTCTAGAGGGAGAACATAATCTTTTAGACTTTTTACATCTTTAATTTTGTAATATTTTTTTTCTTAATCTTATGGTGAGGAAAATCAACTAGTGAGGGTCGTCGGAGTCCGGGTAGGATTTCGTTGAAAATTGTCCTATGGTAGGGAGGTCTAGATTGGAGGATCTAGCGGGATTTATGACCCTTATTTGTGTGTAGGTGAAGAGTCGACTTGAATACCATTCTCGGAGGGAAAGGGAGAGAGAAAACCGGTCCGTAGAGCGGGTCAGTATAAAAAACAAAACAGTTTTTCTTTCTCATCGCCTTTGATCTTAGGAATTACGGGGATCACAATTTTGTAATTGTCTAAACATTGGTCATTTTTAATTCTTACAATAAAATTACTTTAATCCTGATATATCATCTCTGTTGTGTGCAGAGATTATATGTTATTATTCTTCTATGGGGTATAAAAATGAATATGCGCAGGAAAACGAGTTCACAGACTTACCGCAGTGCGTTAGCTATCTAACGCTCTGCGGTAGCTTCCAGAACTCGATTTCCTGGGGAAAAAATAATTTGAATTTATAGTAAACGCTCGAAACCTTATTCACCCCCCTGAAAGGTTGGCCACAAGATCTAAAAGGTATGAGACATTATCTAGCTTCATCATTGAGAACAAATTCTTAAGAGGGAAGATAGACAAGACCCTATTCTTAAGGAAATCTAAGGGCAAGATCATCTTATTCAAAATTTATGTAGATGATATAAATTTTGGTTCTAGTAATGATTACCTTTGTAGGAAGTTTGCCAAATTATGAAGGGAAGTTTGAGATGAGCAGTATGGGTTAGCTTATGTTCTTCTTGGGTCTCCAAGTAAGACAGATTGAAGATGGATTGTCAATATCCCAGTCTAAGTTCACAATGGAGTTGATTAAAAAATTTGTAATGGAGACTATATCTACGATGAAAACTCCTATTGGGTCAAGTATGCCTATAGACAAAGATGAGGCTTGGAAACCTTTTGATGAATCTTTGTATAGTGGAATAATTGGCTCCATTATATACCTTATTGCAAGTAGGCCAGACATCATGTATGCTACATGTGTTTGTGCTTGGTATCATGCTAGCCCTAATGAATCTTACTACTCTGCTGTTAAGACAATTTATAGGTATCTTAAGGGCACAACAGATCTTGGCCAATAGTACCCGAGAAATAGGGATTTTGAACTAACACGCTATTCAGACGCAGATTTTGCAGGCTGCATAGAGGACATGAAGAGCACATCAAGCACCTGTCAATTCTTGGGTAGAAGGCTTGTGTCTTGGAGCAGTAAGAAGCATGCCAGTGTTGTAATTTTAGTAGCTGAGTCTGAGTATATCTCAGCATGTAGCTGCTGTGTACAGTTGTTGTGGATCCATCATCAGATCCAGGACTATAACCTCAAGATAAGTAATACCCCTATGTTATGTGATTGCACAAGTGCAATCTCAATTGCTAGGAATCTTGTCTCTCACATCAGGACTAAGCATATTGAGATTAAGTATCATGTTATTCGGGAGTATGCGGAAAAGGAAGACATTTGTCTTGAGTTTGTCCGCACAGACAGTCAAGTGGCAGAAATCTTTACTAAGACACTTAGTGAAGTCAAGTTCAACACCATCAAGTTTGAGTTAGGTATGTTGAACTTAGTATATATTTAGTTTCTCCTAATTTCCTTTTGTTGCAGAACTCACTTTTATTACAGGTAGATAAGTCTTTCAATTGGTATCAAGACTGTCATGTCTTTCTAATAGTATCAAGACTTAGATGGACGCAAGTGTCCAGTAAAGAGAATGACAACAGATGCTCCTATTGAGGGGGAGCAATTCAAGATGCTCCCGTTGAGGGGGAGCAATTCAAGATACTCCCGTTGAGGGGGAGCAAATCCATAAGTTGTTGGAACATGTTCATCTTCCTGGAAAATGCACACACTGAGGGGGAGATAAACCCTAGTGGATGACAGCTACTATAAAGTCACTACTGATACTAAAAAGACAATACTGTTGCAGTAGGAGAGGAGAATGCCAACACCTCCCTGTCTACAATAGTATTCTGCAGAAGTTTTAAGTGGTATGAGGAGTGGCAATAGCTCAAGTTGATAACTGATAACATCTAGCTCAAGTAGATCAAAGGACGACTCAAATGTCAAGTGGCGCAGTGATGGGTTGTATCTGTGGTATCAACATAAGAGGTATGATATCTAGTCATGTAGTTTAATAACTAGGATAATTTCTCAAGTGGTATCAACACAAGATTTTTGCTAGGATAAGGAGATAAATTCTCTAGTGAATGATCCTTTCACCTCCCTTATTAGATAATTTTCTTTTGAAGAAGCCAGGAAGGGGGAGATGTGGTCAATACACTAAACCCCAAAGGGGGAGGTGTGGGCAATAGTGTTAGTAATACTTTACATGAACAAGTCATGTTGAGTTAGTGCATATTACATGCAAAAAAATTCATGTAGTATGAGGAGTTCAATGAATGCATATTAGGCCATTGCATTTTTATGTCTCACCGCCAAGTGGTATAAGGAAAGTGTATATTACTTGAGAAAATTCTCAAATGGTATGAGGAAACAATGACTTGGCATGTTGAGTCAATGCATTTAAAAGGAGAACATTAGATTGTTATGCTAGTAATTCAAGTTGCATAAGAATGCTACATCTGGCAGCTTAAACATGCTTTGAATTCTCCTGTGGTATGAGAAAGCTTACAACTACCTTGAAATTATATGCTTTAAGTGAATATGCTTCTTAGTATTGTTGTGTGTTCTGCCTTTTTCAAATAGAGAGAGATTACTGGGAATATTGATTGTAATGTTCCATAAATTTTAAGAGACATCACAATCACTACTATTGGGTCCATTGCCCAATGTCCTAGATTTGATGAAGTCAATCTTTTCAATGATATACATATTGTTGTAGTTGACAGTGATGGGACAGGTAGCCTAAGTGGCCCATTCAAGTAAACACTTACTTAAGATGTCGGTGGACATAAATCTGACTAATTCTACAGGCATTGAGTGAAGGTGACTCACTCAATGCCAGATGACCTTTAGCGCTGTGTGAAGCCAAAACAGTCCAAGCCAAAGCAGCGATAAGCTGAGAAAGTGTCTAAGTCCACAGGCATTGAGTGAAGTCAACTTACTCAATGCCATACAGCAAAAAGTTGTGAGACAGGCTAAAGTAGAAAAGCCTAAGTATAAATGAGAAAAAAGTGGCTAAGTGCACAGGCGTTGAGTGATGTTAACTCACTCAACGCATATAGATAAAGGTAGTTATATGGCTAAGTAGTTTGGCATTGAGTGTTGATGTCACACTCAATGCCACACACAGCAAAAAGGTATGAGTCAAACTGAGTTCAAAGTTCATCGATCTGAGCTCATCGTTCATCAAACTAAGCTCGGAGTTTGAGAATCTAAATTCATCAAACTGAGTTCAGAGTTGAGTGAGGCATTCTAACTCAATGCTCTCAGCACCTAAGATGTTGTAGACACAGAAAATTTACTAAGGCCAAAAGTGTTGAGTGAAGTATGCTCACTCAATGCTCTCATCACCTAATTTATAGAATGCATAGGCTAAGGCTCAAGGCGTTGAGTGAGGTATGCTCACTCAATGCTCTCGAATCCAGGCATGCAGAAAAGGCTAAATAATTGGTTAAGGCAAAAAGAGTTGAGTGGAGCTTGCTCACTCAACATTGTCAACACCTAGATAGACAGAATTCTGTCAATGTGTTTTGGCATTGAGTGAAGCACATTCACTCAATGCCTATTTGACTGATGGTCAATTTTGTCTAAGTCTATTGGTGTTGACATCAGCAAAATCGACAAAGTATACTTTGTTCAAATCAAGTACGAAGAAGCTATAGAACACGACAAACTCTGCCAAGAAGCTACTATACTTCTTCTTCCATTAAAGAAAAGCACAACTGAAAGCAGCAGGTGGGCCCACTTATCTCTAAGAAACATTAATAAGAGAACTACAAAAGGATGAGATGGGCCAAGACACAAGATAACTTTTAGGGCATCATAAACTTCAAAAGTTAGTAGTCGACTTCATCTTCCTCGCCATTGCTGCATGTAAAAGGCTTGAAGCAATCCTGCAAGAAAAAGATCAGAGAGTTATGTAATCTCCATCTTCTGCAGCAGGATCAGAAAAAGTTCTGAAGAAAGAAGAACCTTCAGCCTTCGGCAGATTCAGTAAGCTGCTTGAAGACTCAAGATAACTAGATCTTTAGCCTTCTCTAGCAAGTTCAGGAGCAAGCTTCTGAGTTCCTCCAGTAAAATTTTTATCTACTGTGAGGAGAGTTAGAGCATAAATTTCTCAGCTTTAGTTATTGACACAGAGAAATTTCTGTGTCAAAGTTAATTAAAGTATTTCTTGTTGTAGTATCCTTCTAGATCTGAGCTGTTGGGCCTTGAGCCTGAGGTAGGGCAAATTTGCCTGAGCTTTAGGAGAGTTCTCCTCTCTGAGTATAGGATCATGCTGGGATCTATGGTAGGTGAGTTTTAGTCAATGAGAAGTAGGGCAATATTTCCTGAGTTGTAGGAGAGTGAATCTCTCTGAGTTGTAGGAGCAAGTTTGCTCTGAGGTAGGGTTATCCTCCATAGCCGGAGTGGTAGGTCATAATTTCCTGAGGTAGGCGCTACTTGTATCACTGAGTGTAGGCCCTTGTGACTGAGGTGTAAGTCTTGGAGGAGACTTAGAGATCCTAAGGGATCTGAGGTGTAAGCTCCTTGGAGCATTATTTTAGAGAAGTGCCTTGACTAATAGGAATTTAGCAAGGTGGGAGGAGAGTGGATGTACCCATAATTATGTGGAACCACTATAAAAATCTTGTGTTCTTTTCTGTGATTGTTTTCTATTTGCAGGTTCTTAAAAAGCTTTTATCTATTCAATCACAAAGTAATACAAGAGGAAACAAAAATAAACTCAAAATACCTAGACAAACCTATTCATTCCCGCCCCCCCCCCCCTCTAGGTTGCTAGCTACCTTGAAAATAAGAACTTTCAAGTGGTATCAGAGGGAGGTTGCTCAAAAAGGGATTTAACAATCTGAGTGATCTCCAAAGGTAGTTGTAGTTAAGTGATCATTGGCTCTGGAGAGTGCTAGAGAGAGTTGAGTTCCATGAAACTCCCCATCTGCAGGAAAGAGTTTTTGGAATATGGAAAGAGAGGGTGAGGCTATTTATGGAAGCCTATGATCCTAGGATCTTTACAACAGTCATGGAGGGACTTGTCATCCCTATGAAGGTATCTACTCTGGATGCCAACATCAAGAAACCAAAAACATACTCTGAAATGACAAAAGATGAGGTCATTTGTGGTGGCTTGGATAAGAGAGCACAGAACATCATTTCCAATACAGTAGATGTCTCAAATTTTCAGAACTTGGTTCACTACCAGACCTCCAAGGAGATGTGGGACACTCTTGTGGTCTACATGGAAGGTACTGAAGAGGTAAGGGATGATAGGAAGTCTCTACTCAACCAGGAGTATGAGGCTCTCAAGAAAAATCTAAAAGAGAACATAGCTGCCTTCTATGAATGATTTTTCAGGATTATAAATAAGTTGAAGATCTATGAGAGGGTCTTCAATAATTATGAAATAAATGACAAGTTTCTCAGATCTCTTATAAGAGACTGAGATACTATGATTTGTGCCATAAGAGAGGTGGCCAAGCTTACTGAAACTCCTCCCCAAACATTATTTGGAAAGCAGTTCTCCTATGAGATGCAGCTAGCTGCAAGGAAAGAGGAAGATTCCACCAGAAAATTCTAAGCCAAGGAAAATTCCTTGGCTCTAAGAGCAGAAAGCATAAGGAATGGAAAGGAGAGGATTCCCTCACCTCCAAGAAGACCAGCTGAGTCAGATAGCTCAGAAATAGAAGCATCAGACAGCAACATGTCTGATGTGGATTTGCAGCTTTCTCCAAGAAACTCCAGAGGCTGATGAAGAAGAAGCATTGGAAGAAGAGGTATTCCAATTTCACTCACCACAGGAAGAATCAGTCAAAGACTGACAGGTATGGTTCCAAAACCAATAAATATAACTCTTCTATAGTAGTTTGCTTCTATTGCAGCAAGCCTGGACATATGATAGCTGACTTCCCAGAGAATAAGAAGAAGGCTATAACGGTCCGGCCCAGCAGCCCAAAGGCCTTCCCCACCGAACACCGCTATAGGGATACAACTCAATTGGTGATATCCACTGTTAGAAGAGTGAAATTTTTATGTACGGCACGACCCAGCAGCCAAAAGGCCTGTCCCATCGGACACAGCTATAGGGCTGCAACCCAATACACCCCAACACATATCGGGTCTGTTTCTCATCACAGTACGGTGTTGGCGCTAGGTATCGAACCCACAACCCTTTATATCACACTCTTCCAACAGTGGATATCACCAACTGTTTGCTAAGTTTTGTATATCCACTGTTGGAAGAGTGTGATATGAAGGGTTGCGGGTTCGATACCCAGCACCAACACCGTACAGTTCTGGGAAGCAGGCCGGATATGCGTTGGGGTGTATTGGTCTACAGCCCTATAGCGGTGTTCAGTGGGGCAGGCCTTTGGGCTGTTATGTCGGGTCATACATAAAAAGTGATACCAACTATCACAACCCGCATTTTCACCACAACGACGAACAAGCAGAGTAAGGGAAAATCCGTATCATGATGCCACGTCAGCTGGGCATGACTGTAGATGCTCAGGAACACTCCGACTCAATATTGAAAATATGATTTAAATGTTTATATTGAAGAAGTTTATTTTAGGTCAGGCAATTAGCTGTATCCCTCGGCTTAGTGGCTCACGAGTCCACCATAATAAAAGTAGTTAAACGCAACGGAAAATTCTATAGTAAACAGGTTAGGCATCCTACATTAGTCTAACATCCCAAAAAAAACTCAAGGAATGCATTACACTAAATTTATAATAATTATATCGAAGTAGTTTGTACGGAATTTAAATATAGTGATTTAGAGTTTTAAACATGATGCGCATGATATAGTAATAATGGTTTGTTTTATAATTAAAAATACCTATAGGCATACTAGCTTAAATCCTTCCCAGAGATCAATAACTACTAACACAAATGATGCAGCGTATGTCACCGCGAAAAGTTAAACGGGAAAACTCTAGTTCTCCTACAATGCACTCTTGATCGTTCTCACCTAATCAAGCATCTTTCACCCACAACACGTTTCCTTTCAGCATACAAATCCAAACAAATCGGAGGCATGCCAACTCTAAAACAGCGATCAAAATAAGAGTCGACTTGTTCCCCAAGAAAATGCAAAGGTTGTCAATCCATTTCAAGAACAAGACCAAGGAGACAAGCCTGGATCCGCTCAAGCAAAATGGATCTACCCAATCCGGAAAAAAAGAAACATGATCAATAACAATTTAATCGGAAATTTGAAAGCATTTGAGATTTTAAAAATCGCGGAGAACACAATGGTTCTTCCTCCACAAACCTTACAAGAAGAAAACATAAGAGAAAGAGAAGAGTTTACCAAACCAAGAAATTCAAGCACACAAGATAAGTGGGAGAATCACTCTCTCCATGGAACCACCGGCTTCACACCGAATGGGGCTGCAACCTTCTTCCTTGGAGTCTCACCGAAGGAAGCCACGCTGGAGTCGCACCGAACGGGATTGAGGTAGCAAAGGGGGCGGCTTCACACCACAAGGGAGGGGGCGGCTTCTCACAAGCTTGGCCGAAATTTCCTTTTGCAAGGGGAGGGTTTTAGGTTTTCCAAATCTCTTCTTCTCATAAAAATCCTCCTTTAAATAGGAGTTACAAATGAAATCCAACCATTTAAGATTTGAGATGAAGATCTCATCAATCCGGATGGTTAATAGCACACCAAATGTCAACTAACACACCAACAATAAAATAAAAATATTACAAGTTATATTTTAAAGCAAATAGATTTAAACTAATTAAAACTATTTAAAACTTCTTCAAGTAGGCTTTACACCCCGGGGACGGAGGTTGTAATGCAGCTTTCCGTTAGCGCCTGTGGCATTGTCATGACGCCTAAAATCTTTAAGTTGTTACTCCGCGGCAACCGGGTCGTCATCAAGAAGTGTTGGAGGAGCCGCTCCATCAATCCTCCCACACTCAAAATCGCGTATCTCTGATGCGTGGTCCGAGAGATAGTGGCGGATAAGCTCGGCATACAAACGTTGAAGCTCTGTCGTGAGTATCCATGAGTCGTCAAAAGGGGGCGGTCACGCCAATGGATGAGGAAGCGGTAGGTAGCACCATCAGGAGTAGTAAGTGGCTCAGTAGTGAGAATCGCATCTGGAATGAGAAATGTCTTCGGGAACCTGGGAAACATGTCAGCAGTAGGAATAAAAGAAGACAACTTACCATCCGATATAATACCTGTGGGGACCATAGGAGAGAGATCATCCGTACTACCACTCCCCAACTGATTAAAAATTTTAGTAGAGGGAGAAGACGATAAAGAAGTAAGCTCTTGTGGAGGCGAAACAAACATCGTTAAATCCGAGACATTAAAAATGGGTGAAACACCCCAATCAGCAGGCAAATCTAAGACAAAAGCATTATCGCCTAGTTTCTTTATTATCCGAAAAGGGCCGGCTTTCTTTGGAGGTAACTTTTTAATGGTGTCGGTTGGCATTTGTTCGGGAACTAAGCATACTAAGACTTGATCGCCAACTTGAAAGTGTGACACCCTCAAATGTTGATTAGCATGTGCTTGATAGGATTCATATTGGGAGGTTAAGGTTCCTCGGATATGTGTGTGTAAATCATGAATGTGTTGGGCGAAGGATTGTGCAAATTGACTTGTTTTATAAGTTGGGGGAAACGGAACAAAGTCAAGAGGCACATGGGCCTTATACCCGTGAACATTCTCGTTTGGAGACATACCCGTGGACCGATTTTTAGAATTATTGTAGGCCAATTGGGCATGTGGAAGAAGTAAATCCCAAGTGCCTTTCTGATCGCTCACTAGACATCTAAGAAGACTTCCTAGGCTCCTATTGACTACCTCTATCTGCCCATCAGTTTGCGGATGATAAGCCGCGGAGAATAGTAATTTTGTTCCCATGAGAATCCACAAGGTTTTCCAAAAGTAGCTAGTGAATTTTACGTCCCTATCGAAGACAATAGTCTTCGGCACTCCGCGGTGACTAACGACGTCCTTAAAATACAGCTTCACTATGTGAGAAGGGTCATCTGTCTTACTACATGGAAGAAAATATGCCATTTTGGAGAACCTATCCACAACGACGAGAATAGAGTTGTGACGTCGAAGGGTGGGCGGAAGGCCTAGTACGTAGTCCGTGCTCACGTCTTCCCATGGTACGGATGGGATAGTTACCGAGGTGTACAAACCTATATTGGACTTTGTACCTTTAGAAACTTGACACGTACGGCAACTGTTCACTACCCTCCCAACCATCGCTTTTAGTTTAGGCCAATAGAATTTCTCCTCTACGAGCGTAATCATTTTTTCCCTCCCAAAGTGTCAACCCAAGCCACCACTATATAACTCCCAAATGATGTGGAGTCGCAAAGAGGAGCGAGGAATACATAATTTCTCGTGCTTGAATAGATAACCGTCCCTAAGTGAAAAGGTCGTGATGGTCGTGGGGGAGCTATCCTGGGCAGATAAATATGGCTCCTAAAATCAGGGCATGTGGTGTATTCATCCTTTATACGCTCGAATCCTACCACATAGACTTGCATGGAGGTAAGCAAGAGGGTGAGGCGACTGAGTGCGTCGGCGACCCGATTTTCGGAACCCTTAAGATACTTAAGATTAAATGTGTATTCCTGCAAGAAGGATACCCATTTAGCATGGCACGGTCTGATTTTGTGCTGACCGTTGATGAATCGTAATTCTTCATGATCGGAGAGGATGACAAACTCCTTAGAAAGGAGATAGTGCCTCCAATGATGTAAACACCTAACGATCGCATAAAACTCCCTATCATAATTGGAATAATTTAACTTGGCGCCCGCTTATTTCTCACTAAAATAGCTAATCGGGTAACCCTCTTAACTCAAGACACCTCCAATTTCTACGCCAGATGCATCACACCTAAGCTCGAATACCTTGGTGAAGTCGGGGAGACGCAACACAGGGGCTTCAGTCATAAGCTTTTTAATACGACGGAATGCAAACGTGGCGGATTTCTCCCCAGTGAATTCGCCCTTCTTCATGCAGTCAGTAATGGGTGTCATAATGCTACTAAAATCGCATATGAAACGAAGATAGAAGGTAGCTAACCCGTGGAAACTACGCACCTCCCGAAGGCTAGTGGGGTCGGGCCAGTCTCTAATCGCTTGAACCTTTCCTGGGTCAACACGTATACCATCAGAACCAATAATGTAACCCAAGAATTCGACCTCCGAAAAATAAAATGTGCATTTATTAAGGTTTCGGAATAAAATCTCCTTCTTTAAGGTGATGAGGATCACTTTGATGTGCGAGATGTGTTAAGCGGGGCAGGAGCAAAAAACTAGGATGTCGTCGAAATACACCACAACAAAATTCCCCATATACGGCCTAAAGACGTGCGTCATCATCCCGGAGAAGGTGCTGGGGGCATTGGATAACCCAAAGTGCATCACCATCCACTCATACAACCCTTCCTTAGATTTGAACGATGTCTTCCACTCATCCCCCTCTCGGATCCTAATCTGGTTGTACCCACTCTGTAAGTCTAACTTCGAGAAGATAGTGGCACCCAAAAGAACATCCAAGAGGTCATCCAGTCGCGGGATTGGAAACCTATATTTTATAGTAATTTTGTTGAGAGCCCGACTATCAACACACATGCGCCAGGTGCCATCCTTCTTTAGGACAAGAAGGGCTGGGACAGCACAAGGGCTCATACTCATCCTAATGAATCTTTTACTCAGTAAATTCTTTATCTGGGTTTGTAACTCTTTGTGGGCGGCGGAATAAATCCTATAGTGAGGTTATTGGGTACGTATGATCCGGGGATAAGGTCTATGGCATGTTGTATGTCTCTAAGAGGCGGCAACGACGCAGACAGCTCATTGATGAGTCCCCATTTCATACCAAAATCTGGACTCATCTAGGCTTCATTTCATGACTTTGCACTACCATTTAGCGCCATTAGCACACCTTTTGGTTCGCTACGACATTCCACGTCTTGTGCACTTTTTTAGCCTATTTCTGTGTGTGTGTGTATTTCCCACTTGTTATGCATTTTATTGATATCTGTGACTACCATGATCGACAACCCGTCCAGTTTTCCTGCAGCTTCGGGGATCGTATGGGCGTCCGGGATAAGGCTTTCACCGTTTTTGGCAAATGAGTCAAAGGTCGTGCGTTTTTACCCACGCACAACCATCAACCTCTTTGGCGCACGATCATCGGTCTTGCGCAGTCTGACTTCTCCTGTGAAAGTTCTGCCCTGCCATATCGCACGATCACCAGCTATACCGCGCACGATCACTGCTCGTGCGTTGCCGATCGTGCGCAGTCATGACCTCTTTTGTGCAAGTTCTGCCGCCATATCGCACGGTCACCTGCGATGCCTCGCACGATCACTGATCGTGTGCCGCTGATCATGCGCAAGCTTTGATTTCCTGGTGCAGGTTCTACAGGTTGTTTCCGCACGAGCGCTGACTTTGTTCGCGCACGACCATTGTTCGTGCGCCAGTGGTCGTGCGCGCTATTTAACTCTGCTTCTATAAATCGGCCTGTTCCGCGAATTAGGGTAAGACGGACTGGACTGATCTTGCCGCCACTTCTCTGTTCCGCATCCTAGGAGCTCCATCGACCTCCACCTTCATCCCTACCATCAGGAGGTCATTTTTCGACGATTCTAAAGTGTTCCGCATCTTCCGGTTATCCTCCCGGCCATTAAAGACCTCTTCTCCGAGCTTTCTACCGAGGAAGATGATGAAGACAACCTAGAGAACGGACTTAAAGGCCCTCGAGGTGATAGCTCGTCGGTACCGGAAGCCTCCTCAGACTACGCGTGGAAGCGGATTGACAACCCGCACCTCTGGCAAACGACCGCGGTGGATCTTCACTTTCTTGGTTTAATCTTTCTCCATCTCTCTTATTGTATGAAGTTACTTAAGCTTGCAATGAACTTCAATCTCTAGATGTTTTAATTCGATTTCTGATGTTTAATCTTGCTTGTGAGAATTGTGATTTGATGCGCCTCGCCCCATCTCACTTCACTCCGTTCCGTCGTTCCATTTGATTGCACTCCGCACTAAACACCTCATTCACTGGCTCAGCGTCCATTCGCCTTACCGAAGTACGGCATCGCGGCCGTTACATCCATCTCACCATGTGAAGCGGTGATTGCGACCCGCATAGTTCGCTTTAGTTTCTTTGTTTGCAAAACCACTTTCAAAGCCTCTTTTTTTTCCTTTATTTATTTAACTCTCATAATGATAATTTCGGATCGTTCGTTGTTCTATGCTAATTGCATTGCTCAAGAGACCGACACTCGGGGATTCATTCCCAAAACTTTATTACTTATGCGACCGGTGCGCTTGCCATATTTACACGCATCAAGTTTTTGGCGCCGTGGCCTGGGAATGCAACTGTAGAATGACCATGACGTACGAAAATGTTGTTGTAAGAGTTAGTGTTTTTTGACCGCTATTTCTTTGTGTAGTTGCTGCAGTGAATGCAGGGTCAGCCCTCTCTCAATGCCTTCTATTCACCAGCAATCCTATCAATCCAACCTCACCAATCGAGTGGAAATGGGTAATGACAGTTTCGAAATCTCGCCTGACTTGATCGAATATATCATCGAAAACTGTCAATTTAATGGAGATGGAAGCACTGATGCTTTCTGCCACGTTCAAAAGTTTTATGAAATTTACAACACATGTTCGTCAAACACTGCCAAATGCGAGACGCTGAAGATTCGTCTCTTCTCTTTTTCTTTGAAGGACGGCGTAAAACAATGGTATCATGGTATACGAAAGGGAATACATTATTCTTGGAAGCAACTCGAAGGAAACTTTTTGACAAAATTCAGGCAGCAAATGATAACCAGAGACAATTACAAGGAGCTCATCACCTTATCCCAAAGGGAGGAAGAAACCTTGTTTACTGCTTGGGAACGTTTTTAGTCCCTACAGAGGGAATGTTGCGGAGTGGAAGTGTCGGACATTCTCCTGATCCAAACTTTTTTACTTTGGTATTTTAGACAGATTCCGGCCACTACTTGATGTCGCAGCCGGCGGAACTCTGTTTAACAAATCCAGCGAAGATGCTTGGGAGATTGATGAGTTGTAAATATACCTATATTTTCGTATTTTATATAAGTCAATTTTGTTTATTTTTTGTCCTTTTTATTAGTTTTATTCAATAAATTGCTTTTTTTTTGTAAATATTATTTCTAACTTAGCTTTATTTTTATTCCAGAAAAATTCCAGAAAAACTTCAGAAAAGTCGAAAAATTGACTGACACACCCGTGTCAATTGACCGACACGCCCGTATCACGCCCCCCCCCCCCGACGATCGTCGACCACAGGTGCTAGCTCGACGATCGGCGATTATCAAATAGTGTCGACACGCCCCCTGTCACGCCCGTGTCAAGGTGTGATACGGGCGTGACCTTGCCACCTGGCCCGACGCGACGCGCGCGACTTTGCGGCCGGACCGCGCCCTGATCGACCTCCCCGACACGCCCCAGTCACGCCCGTGACTGACACATGTCACGCCCGTGACCTAGGGCGTGACCGCCACGTTTTCAGTCGAAGTCAACTTTCCAGTCAAGTCACCGATCAGCTCATGAATAGTGTTGACACGCCCCCCTGTCACGCCCTAGTCACGGGCGTGACCCACCCGAAATTTGGCTTATAAATAAGATCTTCCAGGAAGCTTATTTTGTCCACTTTTTTGACCACTTTGCTTATGGGAGGTGCTGCCCAATTGGATTCCATACTTATGTAAGGAGAATTCCCCCCCCCCCCCTCTCTCTCTCTTAGTTTGTATTAGGGTTTTTACTTTAATAAAATATGAATTTTTCTCTCTTAATTAGTATGAATAATCCATTTGAATGCGCCTACTTAAGCAATTTTTCGTTCATCTTTTTGTATTTCTTTTATGTTTTCATCTTTTTAGCTTTCATAACTTAGTTAGATTTAGGATTTATCGGCATTTCTAGCCGTTGTGCCGTCCGTCTAGTTTTCATTTTCCGCACTTTTTAACTTTAGCTTTTTCTTCTTTATCATTTTCATTCATATAGGTTTTATAAAAACTCCCCTAAAAGTGTTCGTTTTTATTTTCTTTAACTTAGGCTCTTAGGAATGTAAAACTTCTCGTTCCTTTTTAGTTTTATTCTCACTTTTTTGGAGGTTTTATAAAAACTTATGAATAAAAATGTAGTCGTTATAATTTTTCGCTCACTTCATTTTAGCTTTTTAATTTCAAAACTTTTAGTCCGGTTAATTTTTATTTCATCTTTTTATGCATTTCTACCGCATTCTAGCGGTAGAAATGCAGTTGTATTGATTTTTCGAGTACTTCCATTTTGCGTTTATTTGCAAAACTTTTCGCTCCGGTTAATTTTTATTTTCACTTTTTATGCATTTCTGCCGCATTCTAGCAGTAGAAATGCAGTCGTTTTAATTTTCTGAGCACTTTGTTTTTCTTATTTTTGCAAGTGTGTGTGCGTGTATGAGTTAGGTTTTACTGCTTTATTTCATTTCTGTAGAGTGCGTGTGTGCGTATGTATTTATTTCCGCCTACTCGTTAAGAGTTAAATGGCGCTCTGCTTTCATTTCCCGCCCACTCGTTTGAGTGGGACTTGTCTTTTTACTGCTTTCATTTTCTTCCTACTCACTTGAGTAGGAAAACTTTGTGTGGGTGCGTGTGTTTTCATTTCTGTAGAGTGCGTGTGTGTGTTTTACTTTCAGGTAGAGTGCGTGTGTGTATGAGGTAAATTTACTCCCGCCCACTCATTTGAGCCGGGACTTGCAATTTTATCGCTTTCTCAATTATGTAGAGTGCGTGCGTGTAGGAGATAATTTTACCGCTTTATTTATCGCTTTCTTCAATTAAGAAGAGTGTGTGTGTTTGTGCATTTATTTCCGCCTACTCATTTGAGTAGGACTTGCTTTATTTAATTTTCTTTATGGTTTTGAAGTGTGCGTGAGTGCTTGCATCAATTAGCCTTCAATTTATCTAATTGTCCTATTTTTCGTGTTTTCTCTTATATTGTTCAGTGCTCAATTTAACACTCACGCTTCACCTAAAAACATAAAGCCGTCCCCATACCGATGAGTGGCTAATTTCTTTTAGCCTTCGGCATCGAAGAGCATTGGGACATAAAAAATGATTTGAAATAATTAAAAAACTTTATTTTAATTTTAATTTAAGGACTTAAGGTTTACCCCGGGTTAACGATGCATAGGACCACATAATCGATGTGTGGGCTCTATTTTCGTTATCCATACGCGACGCCGAGAGGGTGCACGTATGGACCGAACCCCCTTGGGTAAAGAGAATTGCGTACGCCCCCACGAAAGAGGAGAAACGTAGTTCTGCCGGATTGGGTTCCCCACCCAATAGCGGGGTTCTTAGCGTAATGCGGGCGTTAAGGGGAATCCTTCGTCGGACTAACGTTCGGTCGAATAGCCTTAGCGCCCAGGTGAGCGATATCCCTAGACCAAGGTGAGCTCATGTTCTTGGAACCTCCACGGCCAAGTGCCTTTTATTAAATTAAAAACAAAGTTTAATAATTGTTAGGAATTATTTTAGTCTTAATCCGATTCGATGCCGAGCGTTAACCCATCATCGAACTAACTTAGCAAAATTCTGCTTTCTTTCTTTCTGTTTTAATTAAACTAAAAAAATCCCACCTTACTATTAGTAAGATAATAGTGTTCCTGGAAGAGTAAATATAATCAACGCGTCCCCGAGAATAATACGACCTCGGTATTTTCCCGAATACCGAGTACTACTTGCGATAGGTACGCTTGCCTCCTCTCGTTAGAAAACTCGATCTTCTAACCGGCCCGCGGAATCTGACCATTTCGAACCAACCACAGTAGGTCTCTGTTCCGCGGCCATCAAGTTTTTGGCGCCGTTGCCGGGGAATCTCGGTTGTTATATTGAATCCGGGACTCTATTAATTTTACTTTATTTTCAAATAAAAAATTTTTTATACACAAAAAATCTTTCCCCTTTCGTTTTTTTTAGGGTGCATGACCCGTGGACAACCTTCGAGTTCTGAAAATCTTGAATTCGACCCCGAGATCGACTGCTCACTTGCGCGTATCCGATCTCTCCGTCGAATTCCCTTTTTAGACCCCGCAGAATCTATCGGAGAACCCTCTTCTTCTTCTATGGCCGACCCGAATAATGCCCAACCGGCCGAGCGTACTATGTCATATTACGCTCGGCCCAACTTAGATAATACGGGGTCGAGTATTGTTCGGCCCGCTGTGGCCAACAATAATTTTGAAATTAAGTCAAGTGTGATTCAAATGATCCAAAATGCCGTGCAGTTCGACGGACTGCCGGATGAGGACCCCAACAATCACTTGTCTAATTTTCTTGAAATTTGCGATACTTTTAAAATTAATGGCGTCACTGATGACGCCATTCGTTTGCGCCTTTTTCCCTTCTCTCTTAAGTCCAAGGCTAAGGCGTGGTTACTCTCCCTCCCGCGGGTATCCATCACGTCCTGGGCGGAATTGGCTGAGAAATTCCTTACGAAGTATTTTCCGCCCGCGAAAACTGCAAGACTGCGGGCGGACATATCTTCGTTCGTCCAAAACGACTCCGAGTCTCTTTACGAAACTTGGGAACGCTTTAAGGAGTTCCTCCGCCGGTGCCCGCACCACGCTCTTCCAACGTGGTTGCAGGTACAAATTTTTTATAATGGACTGAATAGTCAGACGCGTCAAATGATTGACGCGGCTGCCGGGGGCACTTTGAACAATAAGACCCCCGAGGCCGCCCAGGCCCTTTTCGAGGAAATGGCGGTGAACGCCTACCAGTGGAATGTCCCGCGGGCACGCCCTAAGCAGGCGAGCATTTTTGAAGTGGATGCCACTGCTCAGCTAGCCCTCCAAGAGGAAAGGCTAACTAAGCAGGTGGCGGAGATGTCTGTTGCCTCCTCCACTCCGCCTTGTTTTCTCCCCCCCTCCAACGTCTGCGTAGTCGACGAATTCGTGGACTACATGGGAAATCCGGTGCGTCCCTCATTTCAAAACAACCCTTATAGTAGCCACTATAATCCGGGTTGGAGGAACCATCCAAATTTCTCCTGGAGCAACCCGAACAACGCGCATCGTCCCCCACCCCCTCCTTTTGCGCCAACGTTTCCTCCTCCCCCTCCTATGAAGCCATCCCCGGTGGAGGAAAATTTTAATCGTTATGTCGCGTCCAACGAGTCTAATATCCGGAACATCACCGGATCGCTAAAAAATTTAGAACTCCAGGTTGGACAGCTGGCGCGACTCATGTCAGAACGCGCCATGGGGGCACTGCCAGGGAACACGGAGCCCAATCCAAGGGAAACCGCCAATGCTATAACCCTCCGTAGCGGTAAGGAGGTGGTCGATCCAAAACGGATCGATCCTCAGGTACATATTTCACCTCCGACCCCTCTTCCCTCTTCTTCGATTACGCAACCCTTACCGATTTTTAACGATAAAACTATTTTAAACAAGGCGTTGCCCTACCCGTATAAGTTAGATAATGAGCGAGTAAACGCGCAATATAAAATATTTATTTTATTACTTAAACAAATTCATATTAATGTTCCTTTTTGCGAGGCTATCGCGCAAATGCCTAAATATGCGAAATTTTTAAAAGAACTACTTTCTAATAAACGCAAACTCGAGGATATTTCGCATATATCTCTCAACGCTGTCTGCTCGGCGGCTCTTACTAGTAAATTGCCCTTAAAACAAAACGACTCGGGAATGTTCTCCATCCTGTGCCTTTTTGGCGATGTATTAGTAAAATACGCCTTGGCAGACTTAGGCGCGAGCATTAATTTGATGCCGTTCTCGCTCTTCCTGCATTTAGGTTTGGGTACTCCTGCTCCTACCAATATGCGCATCCAACTAGCGGATCGCTCGGTTAGGTTCCCCATCGGGGTTGTTGAGGATGTCCTTGTCCGAGTAGACAAGTTCACCTTCCCGGTGGACTTCGTCATCTTGGACATCGAGGAAGACGCCAACGTACCAATAATACTTGGTCGCCCTTTCCTCGCGACCTCACATGCGTTAATTGATGTAATTAATGGTCAGCTTCTCCTTCGGGTAGGAGACGACCAAGTTACTTTTTCTATTAACTCCTCTATGGAAGACTCGTCGCCGAGCGACGATTTCTGCTATTCTTTAGATTCTTTTTATGGAGATAGTTCTTCTCCGGTTTTCGAGTCCGAATTTTTAAACGAAAATTTTTTTTCACTCGAAAATTTTTATTGCGATTAGGACGAGTCTACGAATATGCCTTTTGAACCAATTGGTTCAAAAGACATCAGCACTAAAACCTCACTAGAAGAACTGCCCATCCTGGAACTCAAACCATTACCCGAATCCCTAAAATAGGCCTTTTTGGGGAAAAATGATACACTCCCAGTAATCATTTCTTCGTATTTAAGCGATTCGGAGACCTCCGATTTATTGGAGGTTTTGCTTAAACATCGCCACGCAATTGCGTGGCAAATTTCTGACCTAAAGGGGATTAACCCTTCTTTCTGCACTCACAAAATTTTCTTAAACGATAATTGCCGCAAAACCATTCAGCCGCAGCGGCGTCTTAACCCAAACATGAAAGACGTCGTGAAAGTTGAGATAATTAAATTATTAGATGCGGGGATTATCTATCCCATTTCTGATAGTGCATGGGTTAGTCCCATTCATGTCGTGCCCAAGAAGGGCGGTCTAACCGTAGTGGCGAATGAGCACAACGAGTTCGTCCCAACTCGTACTGTTACAGGTTGGCGGGTGGTCATCGATTATCGCAAACTTAATGATGCCACCCGCAAAGACCATTTTCCACTACCGTTCCTTGACCAAATTCTTGAGCGTCTTTCCGGTCATCCTTTTTATTGTTTTCTCGACGGTTTATCGGGGTTTTTCCAAATCCCCATTTCCCCCGAAGACCAAGAGAAAACAACTTTTACTTGCCCCTTTGGCACCTTCGCCTATCGAAGAATGCCATTTGGCCTCTGCAATGCGCCGGCTACATTCCAAAGATGTATGCTAGCAATTTTTGGTGAGCTAGTAGAAGATATTATGGAAATATTTATGGATGACTTTTCTGTATTCGGATGCTCATTCCCGGATTGTCTTCGTAATCTCGATCGTGTCCTCCAGCGATGCGAGGACACGAATCTTGTTTTAAATTGGGAAAAGTGTAACTTTATGGTTCGAGGAGGTTTGGTCCTCGGCCATAAGATTTCGATTAAGGGGATAGAGGTCGATAAGGCCAAAGTTGAAATCATAGAAAAACTTCCTCAGCCGACAAACATAAAATCCATTAGGAGTTTCTTAGGCCACGCGGGCTTTTATAGGCGCTTCATTCAAGATTTTTCAAAAATAACAAAGCCGCTTACTCACCTCTTGGAAAAGGAATCACCTTTTGTCTTTAGTAGCGATTGCGAGTCTGCCTTTAATTTTATAAAACAAAACTTATCAATTCTCCGATTCTAGTGGCCCCTAATTGGTCCCTTCCGTTCGAAATCATGTACGACGCTAGTGATATTGCCTTAGGCGCCGTTCTTGGCCAACGCGTAGAAAAACATTTTCATCCTATTTATTACGCTAGCAAGACGCTCACTTCCGCACAAGTGAATTACACGACGACGGAAAAGGAACTCTTAGCCGTCGTTTTCGCTTTCGATAAGTTTCGCTCGTATCTTACGCTATCTAAAGTTATCGTTTTTACCGATCACTCCGCACTTAAATATCTATTAGCTAAAACCGACGCGAAGCCCCGCCTTCTTCGATGGATTCTCCTCCTACAAGAGTTTGACTTGGAGATCCGAGATAAGAAGGGCGCGGAGAATCTAGCGGCAGACCACCTCTCCCGTTTAGAAAATCCGGGTGCGGAAGCGCTCGTCGAATCTGAAATAAATGACAGATTCCCCGAGTAACGCCTTCTCGCCATTCGTTCGTCTTCGTCATCTTCGCCTTGGTTCGCAGATTTTGCGAACTACTTAGTCGCGCGGGTACTTCCAAAAGATTTTTCAAGTCATCAAAAGAAGAAATTCTTTTCCGACTTGAAAAATTTCTTTTGGGATGACCCCTTTCTTTTCCGTATCTGCGCGGACCAAGCGGTTCGAAGATGCATCGCGGGAGTGGAGTGCACGCAAATATTGAGGCACTGCCACGAGGGTCCAGCAGGCGGGCACTATCAAGCCAACCGGACCGCTAGGAAGGCGCTAGAGGCGGGCTACTTTTGGCCCACTCTCTTCAAAGACGCGCACAATTTTGTGCGCGCATGCGATAGCTGTCAGCGGTCGGGTAACATCTCACGTCGCGACGAGATGCCCCAAAATATGTTTTTAGAATGCGAAGTCTTCGATTTATGGGGCATAGATTTTGTTGGCCCCCTACCTCCTTCTAATAAAAATATTTATATTTTAGTAGCGGTCGACTACGTATCACGGTGGGCGGAAGCGCAGGCTCTCCCCACCAACGATGCACGAGTCGTCGTTACATTTCTAAAAAAATTATTTTCTCGCTTCGGCACGCCTCGCGCTATTGTTAGTGATAGGGGAACGCATTTCTGTAACGCTCTAATGGCTAAGACGTTAGCTAAATACGGAGTCACGCACAAGCTTGCCACCCCCTACCACCCGCAAACAAGTGGCCAAGTCGAGGTAGTAAATCGAGAGATAAAACGCATATTAGAAAAAACCGTTTCACTTAATAGGACAGATTGGTCCGCTAAGCTCGACGACGCGTTATGGGCGTATCGTACGGCGTACAAAACCGCTACCGGTTGTACCCCGTTTCGATTAGTCTATGGCAAAGCGTGCCATTTACCCGTAGAACTGGAGCACCGCGCACTTTGGGCATTAAAACTCTTAAACCTCGACTCTAACTTAGCCGCTCAGAATAGAAAACTGCAACTAAACGAGCTCGATGAGTGGCGTGCGAACGCTTACGAGAGCAATAAGTTCTATAAGGAGCGTTCTAAGTCTTATCACGATCGAAAAATTAAAACCCCCAAAATTTTTTCTCCGGGCGATCTAGTCCTTCTTTACAATTCACGTCTTAGGCTTTTCCCGGGTAAGCTAAAATCGCGATGGTTCGGCCCCTTCAAGGTTGAAGAGGTTTGGCCATATGGGACCGTACTCGTCTCCCACCCCGAAAAGGCACTTTTAAGGTGAATGGTAATCGGTTAAAGTCTTATATAGCGGGCGACCCTGTGATCAGTAGGAGCGAAACCATAACCCTTCTCCATATATAAACTCGCCACTATAGTCAAGCTACGCGACTATAAACAAAGCGCTCCTAGGAGGCACCCCACGTCTATCTTTTTTACATCTTTATTTATTATGTTTTCTATTTTTCTAATAAATGCAGGGTTTCTAAAGGGCTTCCCCGAGCGCGGATCAGGGACGTTTTCTGCCCCCCTCTTTTTCCTTTTTTTTTTACATATACCTCCTGTCTTGTTCCTCATGCTTAGCATACAACATTGGGGACAATGTTGGATCTAAGTATGGGGGTGTTTTCGTATTTTCGTACTTTCTTTTTCACCTACAAAAAAAAACCAAAAAAAAACAAAACTCAAAAATATATATATATATATAACATAAAACACAAAACAAACAAAATTTTTGTTAAGTTACATTTTTGAAACTTTGACTTATTTTTAACTCGGTCCGCGAGATCCGGCTCATCGAGCCATCCACATAACGAGTCATCTCGCGGCTACCTAGTTTGTATTTCTGTAAATATCCTTGTAAATATTTTTGTAAATAATTTTTGTAAATAATTTTTGTAAATATTCTTTCTCTTTCCCCTCTCCCTTTTTCCCTCTCATCCTTGTAAATATTTTTTCTTTTTCCCAAATTTTTGTAAATAGAATGAAAATTTCATTAAAAATACAAAAAAAAAATTCACAAAATTTAAAAATACAAAAAAATTCACAAAACTTAAAAATCCAAAAAAATTTTCATTTTCGCATTTTTTCTTTCTTTTTAGTATGTATATATTAAAGAAATAAATACAAAAATACAAAAAAAAGAGCATAACTTCAAAAAAAACAACAAAAAATTTTTGTTATGTAAGTTTTGAAACAAATAAATCAAACATTTCATTCTTAAGTTTCTTGTTATCCAAAACTTTCATTTTGAGTTTATTTATATGCGAATTTGATCAATTCTTTGTTCACTATTCGTTTGTTAATTATAGATTGAAAAATCTAAATAGCCGGGGTTAAGTTTTAAAGAATTTATTATACTTTGTTAAAAATAGGGGACTCGCTTTAGGCACTACTTCTAATTTTTCATAGATAGGAGCATGTGTACCATGTTAGAAAATAACGACTATAGAATTCAATTATGCTTGCTTTTAGCTTTCTGAAAAATTGGAACGTACAATTTATAAAGGTTGCACTCTCAATTATTTTTCAATTAAAAATCTAGTTCTCTTTTCTCCCCTTACTTATCATAACCTACTCGGTATGATAAAATTATTTCCCCAAAAAGAAAAAGATCTTATGTCAATGGGAATAAGATTTCATTCCGTAAACATAGACACCCAATAAATTAAAAGATTATACATTACGGAGTAAGAGGATAAAATTCATTACTCCAACACATATACATTGGGTTATTTATGAAGAAGAAAAAATTTTATGTTAAGGAAAATAAGATTTCGTTTTCCTTTAACATCCAAATCAAAAAAAAATTGGAGGTTCGAGAAAAAATAACCTCGCCTCAAAATCCAAGCATCTTCATAAACCAACATCAACCCCCTTAGCCAATTTCATGACTCTAGAATTAATTCAAAAATCTTTTTGAGAGCATAATTCGTAAATTGCATTATTTCCGATAACACTCCTATAAGCTAAAGTTCGTATAAATCCAAACTATTTTCTGTTATTCTAACCAATACAAATTATTGCTTTTTATTTGATTACATCAAGAAGTATTTTGGCCAAAACTTTTGCCCTGTTTAAATCATCTAAATAATTTTAGAACTTAACTCTTATACCCCGTATATTTTTATTTGATCTTTCTTATAATTAATTTAGCGGTAGCAGAACTTAGGGTTTTTTATTATTCCTTATAAGTTCACCTCAAACTTTTGCTCTGGAATAGCAAAAGCTTAAGTATGGGGGTGTTTGATGAGTTGTAAATATACCTATATTTTCGTATTTTATATAAGTCAATTTTGTTTATTTTTTGTCCTTTTTATTAGTTTTATTCAATAAATTGCTTTTTTTTTGTAAATATTATTTCTAACTTAGCTTTATTTTTATTCCAGAAAAATTCCACAAAAACTTCAGAAAAGTCGAAAAATTGACTGACACGCCCGTGTCAATTGACCGACACGCCCGTGTCACGCCCCCCGACGATCGCCGGCCACAGGTGCCAGCTCGACGATCGGCGATCATCAAATAGTGTCGACACGCCCCCTGTCACGCCCGTGTCAAGGTGTGACACGGGCGTGACCTTGCCACCTGGCTCGACGCAACGCGCGCGACTTTGCGGCCGGACCGTGCCCAGATCGACCTCCCCGACACGCCCCAGTCACGCCCGTGACTAACACATGTCACGCCCGTGACCTAGGGCGTGACCGCCACATTTTCAGCTGAAGTCAACTTTCCAGTCAAGTCACCGATCAGCTCATGAATAGTGTTGACACGCCCCCCTATCACGCCCTAGTCACGGGCGTGACCCACCCGAAATTTTGCCTATAAATAAGAGCTTCCAGGAAGCTTATTTTGTCCACTTTTTGACCACTTTGCTTAGGGGAGGTGCTGCCCAATTGGATTCCATACTTATGTAAGGAGAATTTCTCCCCCCTCTCTCTCTCTTAGTTTGTATTAGGGTTTATACTTTAATAAAATATGAATTTTTCTCTCTTAATTAGTATGAATAATCCATTTGAATGCGCCTACTTAAGCAATTTTTCGTTCATCTTTTTGTATTTCTTTTATGTTTTCATCTTTTTAGCTTTCATAACTTAGTTAGATTTAGGATTTATCGGCATTTCTAGCCGTTGCGCCGTCCGTCTAGATTTCATTTTCCGCACTTTTTAACTTTAGCTTTTTCTTCTTTATCATTTTCATTCATATAGGTTTTATAAAAACTCTCCTAAAAGTGTTCGTTTTTATTTTCTTTAACTTAGGCTCTTAGGAATGTAAAACTTCTCATTCCTTTTTAGTTTTATTCTCACTTTTTTGGAGGTTTTATAAAAACTTATGAATAAAAATGTAGTCGTTATAATTTTTCGCTCACTTCATTTTAGCTTTTTAATTTCAAAACTTTTAGTCCGGTTAATTTTTATTTCATCTTTTTATGCATTTCTACCGCATTCTAGCGGTAGAAATGCAGTTGTATTGATTTTTCGAGTACTTCCATTTTGCGTTTATTTGCAAAACTTTTCGCTCCGGTTAATTTTTATTTTCACTTTTTATGCATTTCTACCGCATTCTAGCGGTAGAAATGCAGTCATTTTAATTTTCTGAGCACTTTGTTTTTCTTATTTTTGCAAGTGTGTGTGCGTGTATGAGTTAGGTTTTACTGCTTTATTTCATTTCTGTAGAGTGCGTGTGTGTGTATGCATTTATTTCCTCCTACTCGTTAAGAGTTAAATGGCACTCTGCTTTCATTTCTCGCCCACTCGTTTGAGTGGGACTTGTCTTTTTACTGCTTTCATTTTCTTCCTACTCACTTGAGTAGGAAAACTTTGTGTGGGTGCGTGTGTTTTCATTTCTGTAGAGTTCGTGTGTGTGTTTTACTTTCAAGTAGAGTGCGTGCGTGTATGAGGTAAATTTACTCCCGCACACTCATTTGAGCCGGGACTTGCAATTTTATCGCTTTCTCAATTATGTAGAGTGCGTGCGTGTAGGAGATAATTTTACCGCTTTATTTATCGCTTTCTTCAATTAAGAAGAGTGTGTGCATGTGTGCATTTATTTCCGCCTACTCATTTGAGTAGGACTTGCTTTATTCAATTTTCTTTATGGTTTTGAAGTGTGCGTGAGTGCCTGCATCAATTAGCCTTCAATTTATCTAATTGTCCTATTTTTCGTGTTTTCTCTTATAATTGTTCAGTGCTCAATTTAACACTCACGCTTCACCTAAAAACATAAAGCCGTCCCCATACCGATAAGTGGCTAATTTCTTTTAGCCTTCGGCATCGAAGAGCATTGGGACATAAAAAATGATTTGAAATAATTAAAAAACTTTATTTTTATTTTAATTTAAGGACTTAAGGTTTACCCCGGGTTAACGATGCATAGGACCACATAATCGATGTGTGGGCTCTATTTCCATTATCCATACACGACGCCGAGAAGCTGCACGTATGGACCGAACCCCCTTGGGTAAAGAGAATTTCGTACGCCCCCTCGAAAGAGGAGAAACGTAGTTCTGCCGGATTGGGTTCCCCACCCAATAGCGGGGTTCTTAGTGTAATGCGGGCGTTAAGGGGAATCCTTCGTCGGACTAACGTTCGGTCGAATAGCCTTAGCGCCCAGGTGAGCGATATCCCTAGACCAAGGTGAGCTCATGTTCTTGGAACCTCCACGGCCAAGTGCCTTTTATTAAATTAAAAACAAAGTTTAATAATTGTTAAGAATTATTTTAGTCTTAATATGATTCGATGCCGAGCGTTAACCCGTCATCGAACTAACTTAGCACAATTCTGCTTTCTTTCTTTCCGTTTTAATTAAACTAAAAAAATCCCACTTTACTGTTAGTAAGATAATAGTGTTCCTGGAAGAGTAGATATAATCAACGCGTCCCCGAGAATAATACGACCTCGGTATTTTCCCGAATACCGAGTACTACTTGCGATAGGTGCGCTTGCCTCCTCTCGTTAGAAAACTCGATCTTCTAACCGGCCCGCGGAATCTGACCATTTCGAACCAACCACAGTAGGTCTCTGTTCCGCGGCCATCAGAGATTATTGACAACATTGCCCAAACTAGTAGGCATTGTAATGCAACTCTTTACCCCAATCTTTCCGTGGGGATAAAATCGGTGCCCCTTGATGAAGCCATCAATCCTCATGTGTCGAAGACCGAGCAATTTTTTGCGTATGTGTGCAGAATGATGGAAATGTTCAACGAACAAGCTGAAGTTAACGGCCTCGCTTTCCCGGCCGATTTCGTCATCCTCGACATGATGGCTGATCCAAAAATTCCTATAATTCTAGGAAGGCCCTTCCTTGCCCCTGCCCGGGCAATTATCAATGTCGACCAGGGAGAACTAACTCTAAGCCTGGGAGAAGAATCAATTTCTTTTATGTCCACAAACCGCCACAACAACTCAGAATCACTAATTGTGACAATGCTGATTTGATTGAAGACCCGGACACGTGCGGCGAATTGATTCTTGACCAGGACGAGCCAGAATGGGAAAATGAGGACACACCCTCCACTACCTTATCAGGAACTCCGCATCTAATCAAAGAACCCTCCATCGCAACCACTACCGTCACTTTGAAGCCGCTGCCCAATTCCCTGAAATATGCTTTCTTAGAGGAGGGCGCAGCGTGTCCGGTTATTATCTCTGCATCTCTCTTCATCGACAACGAACATGCTTTGGTCAATGTCTTAAAGAAATATAAAAATGTCTTTGGACGATCTTTGGCTGATATAAAAGGCATTAGCCCGGCGTTTTGCATGCACAAAATCCTTCTTGAAGATCAATACAAACCGTCGGCCCAACCTCAAAGGAGACTGAACCCTAAGATGCATGAGGTTGTTCAGGCTGAAGTTATAAAATTGCTAGACGCTGGTATAATTTACCCAATTAGTGACAGTAAATGGGTTAGCCCAGTTCAAGTGGTGCCCAAAAAGGACGGGATCACTGTGATGGCTAATGGTGAAAATGAACTACTACCTACCCGCGTGGTCACCGGGTGGAGAGTTTGCATTGATTACCGAAAACTGAATGAGGCTACGCGCAAAGATCACTTCCCGCTTCCCTTCATAGATCAGATGCTAGAAAAGTTGGCCGGTCAGGAATATTATTGTTTCCTTGACGGTTATTCGGGATACAATCAAATAGCAGTCGACCCTGACGATCAAGACAAGACGACATTCACATGCCCATCAGGCACCTTTGCATTCACACGAATGATATTCGGATTGTGCAACGCCCCCGCAACCTTCCAACGATGTGTGATCGCCATTTTTGGTGACATGATTGGAGATTTTCATGAGGTATTCATGGACGATTTCTCCCTTTTTAGGAACAACATTGACTCCTGCTTAGCGAATCTAGCCAAGGCCCTGAAGCGGTGTGATGATACCAACCTCGTCCTGAATTGGGAAAAATGTCACTTTATGGTTCGCGAGGTCATCGTCTTGGGCCACAAGGTCTCTCGTCGGGGGCTTGAAGTCGACCAAGCCAAAGTCAGCATCATCAAAAATCTTCCTCCTCGATCTACTGTCAAGGGTATCCGCAGCTTCCTGGGACACGCTGGCTTTTATCGAAGATTCATCAGCAATTTTTCATAAATATCCAAACCCCTCACAAATCTGCTGGCTAAGGATGCTCTATTTGACTTCGATAAAGATTGCATGCAAGCCTTTACGACTCTAAAGGACCGACTCATCTCCGCTCCAATTTTGGTAGCACCAGATTGGAATTTACCCTTTGATGTCATGTGCGATGCAAGCGATGTTGCAGTTGGTGTGGAGCTTAATCAAAGGAGAGACAAAATATTTTATACAATCTCGTATGTGAGCCGAACTCTCAACGATGCCCAAATGAATTATACCACTACAAAAAAGGAGTTGTTGGCGGTCATCTTTGCTTTTGAAAAATTCCAATCGTACTTAGTGTAATCCAAGGTCATTGTTTACACTGACCATGCTGTACTCAGGTATTTATTCAAAAAAAAGATGCCAAGCCCCGGCTAATCCGTTGGATTCTTCTGCTGCAAGAATATGTCATCGAGATCCGCGATAAGAAAGGAGTGGAGAATGTCATAGCTGATCACCTATCAAGATTGGAGAGCGATATTGAAAGTGCTACATCAAATTGCGAGCGCAATGAGATAGCTGATTGTTTCCCGGATGAACGGTTATTCTCCATCACTTCACTCCCTCCTACAATCCCGTGGTACGCAGACATGGCCAACTACCTCGCTTGCAAATCTGTCTCTCCCAGCCTATCATCACAGCAAAAGCGGAAACTTCTATCTGATGCCAAATATTATTTCTGGGAAGACCCATTACTTTTCCATTCGTGCAATGATGGTGTCATTAGGCGCTGCATACCCGAGATTGAATTCCAATCTGTTTTACATCACTGACATGACCGGGAGGCCGGCGGGCATGTTAGCGCCACCAGAACGGCACACAAGGTATTACAATGTGGCCTATTTTGGACAACCCTTTTCAGAGACGCCCACACGTACGTTGCCAAATGTAATGAATGTCAAAGGACAGGAAATATTTCAAAAAGGGATGAAATGCCTCTCAACAGCATGCTCGTCTGTGAGCCATTTGACATTTGGGGGATCGATTTCATGGTACCCTTTCCCATGTCACACGACAAACTCTATATCATTGTCGCGGTTTACTATGTCTCCAAGTGGGTTGAGGCTGAAGATGTTGCCGCAAATGACGCCCGCACGGTTTTGACTTTCTTACACAAGAATATTTTTTCTAGATTTGGTGCTCCGCGTACCATCATCAGCGACGGAGGGAGCCATTTCTGCAACAAATCCTTCTTGCAACTCATGAAGAAGTTTGGAGTTCACCACAAAATCTCTCTTGCCTACCATCCTCAAACGTGTGGGCAGGTAGAAGTCTCAAATCGGGAGCTCAAAAGAATTATTGAAAAATCTATTAATTCCAATAGGAAAGAGTGGGCCAAGAAGGTTGATGACGCCTTATGGGCATACCGAACCGCCTTCAAGACCCTATCAGTATGACTCCCTTTCAGCTTGTCTATGGAAAACCTTTCCACTTGCCGGTCGAGTTAGAACACAAAGCATTATGGGCAACCAAGTTGCTAAACATGGACATTGAGGCTGCCGCAGGCAAGCACCGCTCCAAACTGAATGAGCTGGAGGAGCTCCGACATTTTGCTTACGAGAACGCACAGATTTACAAAGAAAAAACAAAAAATCGCACGACCTTCACATCATCCCAAAAGAATTCCAGCCGGGAGACCAAGTCTTAATGTATAACTCCCGCCTCCGTTTGTTTCAAGGAAAGTTAAAATCGCGGTGGAGCGGCCCCTTCTCAGTGATCAGAGTCTCCCCTTTTGGCGCAATTGAAATAACCGGGAAGAGCGGAGACAATTTTAAAGTAAACGGGCACTGACTCAAATTGTATGATGGTGGTGCTATATTTGGCGAACCTCAAAGCTTGCAGCTCGCTGACCCCTCGCAAAGCGATACTGTGACGCCTTGATCACCAACTTTCGCTGCGGATTTTCTATTTTTGTTGGGAACTTTTCGTTGTTTTGCTTTATTTTTCTGCAACTCTTTAATAATTGCAAGAACAATATATAAACTGCTAATACAGGTATTTGGTCCACCTTAAGAACGGTAAACAAAAGGGCTATTCGGGAGACAACCCAAGCTTGGACCTTTTTTGTCCCTTCTTTTTGTGCTTTTTATTTTGCTCTTATATTATATTTTCTGTTATTTGTCTTTTCTTCGGTTCAACCTAATTCGCAGGTCCAGCATAATTTTGTGCGATGCAACAACCTCCGCCTTCTGGTATGCTCATTCTTTGGAGCATGGGTACCCTCTCTCCTCAGCCTTCTTTTTATTTTAGATGTCTATTATCATTTCTGCCTATGTTTTCATTCAAGTCTGGGGGGAAGAGCCGCTTATGCACTCCACGAGCACATTGATAGCATGCCAGTAGTTTTATTTTATGCCTCATTATTGTAGAATCCTGCTGCACACACCTTGCCACCCACACGAGCGCGCACTTAACCACGCTCGCGGCTCGAGTCAGTGTTGTCATTTTTTGTCAATTTTAAAATGGCGTTGCTGACTTTGGATTTTTATTCGGAGTAGTTCGAAACTCGTGCAGTGCTCCTAATTGATTACTCACGTTGTGTAGAAATTGTATAGGTTTAATTTCTCTTTATGCTTGTAAATTTATATTTTTCTGCACTCGTAAATCTTGTTTGTCATACTCAAAATTATGAATCCGGAGCAATCAATCGGTAGCGTAGAAATGTGTGTAGGCGTCTCTAGCTTTGTATTGCTCGAGTCGGGAGGACGGATCATTTCTCTCGGTGGCTAAGAACTTTCCCCAAGCTACGTTCGAAGCATTGGTGCATGGTTAGTCTAGCGTGAGAGTGATGTAGGCCATCATATTGGCCCGGTTGAGCTTTGTACCCTTTCGTAATGTCGCCCTCGCTAGACCTTTTGTGCCTACCCGTCCTTTTGATTCAGCTCCACTATATTCGTCAAAGCCTCATAGCCGATCCTAGTCACACGCCCAATTCGAGCATTAGTAGTTTACATTTTATGTTGGGATGTGATGTGGTGATTCGTTTGTGTTATATGTGGATGTGCCCAAAAAGAAAAATGTGCTGATTTTGTAAAATAAGAATGTGAAAGTGTAACACCCCTATCCGTCGCATAGCATATAACAGTAGGTCCGGCCGGGGCCTGACGCCATATACTACGGACAGATCAGTTTGTTACGCGTTGAAACCATTCAACCAATTGCACGCCCTACACAACACCTAGCGGAAGCATTAAAGTTAAGCTGCACCATTAAGAACCCTGCCAAAAGCATGAATGTCCACTACTGTAACACCCGCAGGATTTTTCCAATACACAGAAAATAGAAATGGCCTTAAGGCCTTACAAAGTTTGATTTATATAAGTGTTTTCATACATCGGCTCGCAGGCCGGCCACACATGGTCACAGTGAAACACTCAAAATTAGGCCTTCGAGGGCCGACTCAGCAACTTGGGCTTTAGCCCGCTATTTTCCGCTCGGCTCCGCAGCACCTGCAAGCACAAACCACCGCCCGGTGGCAAACAAAAGCAACGGTCAGCTATGCTGACCAAATTTTAACGATCTCGCCCCCAAAATCGGGGTGACGATGCTCTTTCCCTGCACTTTATTAGTATAGGCAATTTATTAGTGTAAACACACATCATCACAGGCGTAGGCTAGCACGGCGACACACCCCGTGCACACAGGGCACATTCACGGCGAACCGGCCTACGTCACGTCAATTCAATCCATAGACGTTCCCGTTCCACCACCGCCTCTTGGATGGCCAACCATATGAGCATTTTGTCTTCTTGGCCTTGGTCACGACTATTTAAGCCATAGACCGCCGAAGACTTCTCATCCATGCCAACAGTCGCACCGAACGTCATAGATCGGGTACGGTTCCGCCTGATGCGTGCTCATATCGCAACGGCAATTTAAGCCATATGCACAGGTCAAGACTCACCGAGTCCCGTTTCCGCCACAACAATCATATAACCCGGTTATGTTCACGTTGGCTCCCCGGCCATCGTGTTGGCAAAACTCACTTTTGCCCAATTTTCCGGGTGCACCTTGGAGTTAACCTCCAAGGCTCCCTGTTGCAATCTACCACGTAGAAAACCCGAAAAAATGGCCCAAACACCCGGAGTTTTCCCCGGTTCATATGCAATGCAACATCACCGACCCGGCTCTACTTGTCCGGATAGGCTTCACACACAATGCCTATATCCGTTTTCGCATACGGACTCTATACAAGAGGGACTTTACATATCTACCCCAAGGAAATCTCCAACTCTTCGCTCACTCGGGAGAGAGGGCTTCCTATGCAAAGGGAAAAAGGGCTTCACATGCCCAAGGATGAGAAATCGTTACCCTTGCATTCTTCCGTGATGCCATGAAAAACTATGTGGTTGGAAAGCACTGCAACGGCGTCACCTCCGCGGATCTGGACTCGGATCGCGATTCGGAGCTCCGACGCTCCACCGACGGCCAGATCTTGGTCTACAACCTCTTACTTGCTCTCCCCTCTCTCTAAACCCTTAGAGAGAGAATGCCCAAAAAAAAATTGGGTATTCCACCCTAATTCCCGGCTAAAACCACCCAGGAGCAGCCCCCCACCGTCGGATCCAAAGCAAGGGAAATGAACGGCCACTATTAGGCCTCAAATTAGAAAATCTGGGCCGAATACGGGTCGCAACACGGCCGTGTGCTTGGCCGTGTCACCCACTCGCTGTCTCGACCGACTCGAAAACCAGCACACGGCATTCGAAACGGCCTCTAACACGCCCGTGTCACCCGTGACACGCCCGTGTCGAGACCCGTGTCACGCCCCCCATGTGCAATCGGCCAGTTTTCCCAACCCGAGAAGGACACGGCCTACGACACGGCACCCGACACGCCCGTGTCGCATGTGACACGCCCGTGTCAGGGGCCGTATCATGGCCCGTGTGCCTGACTCAGAAAACTGCCCAAAGTGACACGCTCGTGTCCCATGTCGTGTGCCTCAACTTGACGACCTCCGATCGTCAAAACGTCGAACAAATGACCCGTAGCCATACATGCCTGTGTCACGCCTGTATCACGCCCGTGACACGCCCGTGTCACGCCCGTGACACCTGCTCCAAAATTCAGACTAGGCTTAAAACATCAGCCGTCCCTCTTTTGAGTTTCGGGGTGTTAAAACTCTCTCCCCCTTAAAAGAATTTCGCCCACGAAATTTACTAAAGGAAAACCATAGGAACTTTAAACTTTTAACGGTACCTGAGCAGAATAACTCCGGGTACTCCTCCAGCATAGTTTGCTCCCTTTCCCAAGAGAGCTCCTCCCGACCGCAATTATCCCACCGGACCTTAACCATCCGGATCTCCTTGTTACGGATCCTCTTGACCTCAGAGTCTTCAATATAAACGGGCTTGACCTTAGTCGTCAACCCTTCATCCAACGGTACTTGATCTACTACGATCACTAGCGAAGGCTCTTGCACCGCCTTCCGCAACACAGAGATGTGGAACACATCGTGTAGCCCACTCAACTCCACCGATAGCTTCAAACGGTATGCGGCTTCGCCGACTCGCTCCAGAACCTCAAAAGGTCCAAGGTATCTTGGGCTCACCTTCATC
Organism: Platanthera zijinensis; assembly: GCA_039513925.1. NCBI lineage: Eukaryota > Viridiplantae > Streptophyta > Magnoliopsida > Asparagales > Orchidaceae > Platanthera > Platanthera zijinensis. Next base: position 79,223,529 of record CM077085.1, on the reverse strand, counting down.
AAGCATCTCACCCGCGAAACCCCCTTGAACGGCTTCACTTTCAAGTATACCCAATCGCCCACCGCGAACTCCACGTTCCGGTGCTTGGCATTGTAATACTTCGCCTGCCTGTCCTAAGCGATCAACAAGCACTCCCGAATGATCCGCACCAATGAGGTAGCACTCTCCACCTCCTGCTACTTGTATAACCTTGCCTCACCCGTTTTTAACCAAGAAAATGGAGTGCGACATTTTCTACCATATAGGGCCTCAAAGGGCGCCATTTGGATACTCGCCTGGTAGCTGTTGTTGTACGCGAACTCCACCAAATAGAGTTGGTCCTCCCAATGCTTCCCGAAGTCTAGAACACACATGCGGAGCATGTCCTCCATCGTTCTATTGACTCTCTCGGTCTGTCCATACGTCTGTGGATGGAAGGCTGTGCTGAACTTCAACTTTGTCCCCAGCATCTGTTGTACCAACCTCCAATCATTGGACGTGAAATGTCCATCGCGATCACTCACAATGCTGTGAGGCACACCATGCAATCTAACTATATTGTCCACATATAGCTTCGCCAACTTCTCCACCGAGTCGTCCTTCCTATGCGGAATGAAATGCGACACCTTAGTTAACCGATCTACGATCACCCAGATGGCGTCGTTCCCCTTCTGTGACCTTGGTAACCCATGCACAAAGTCCATAGATATGTCGTCGAACTTCCACTCTGGTATAGGCAAGGACTTCAGAAATCCTCCTGGCTTTTGGCACTCCGCCTTCACCAAGGCGCACGTTTGGCATTTAGCCACAAACAACGCTACATCTTTCTTAAGCCCCGGCCACCAAAATAGCTTCTTGAGGTCACAGTACATCTTTGTGCTCCCTGGATGGATCGAGTACTTGGTATGATGAGCCTCATACATCAACTCCGCCCGTAGGTTACTCCCGCTTGGGATGCACAACCGATGATCCTTCCTTAACAACCCATCTTCCACTGAAAATTGGGAATTTGACCCATCCAACGCTGCCTCCATAAGCTCCTTCATGGAGTCATCTAACTCCAATGCCTGCCGAACCCGATCAGCCAGGTCATACTGGACCTCTGTCCAGTTCAACATTGCTTTGGCGCTCGTCTGCTTGTCAACGCAACAGATCTCAAGCTCCTCCAACTCCCGTATCAGCCGCTCATCATGCACCGACAACCAGTTGGCTTGGGCGGGAGCCCTGCGACTCAACGCATCAGCAACCGCATTGCACTTCCCGGGTATATAATGAATCTTGAAGGTGTAGTCCCCCAGGAACTCCATCTACCTCCTCTGCCTCATGTTAAGATCCTGCTGATCCAATAGGTACTTCAGGCTCTTATGATCGGTATATATATCGACCCTTACGCCGTATAGGTAGTGCCTCCATAGCTTAAGTGCAAATATCACGGCCGCCAACTCCAAGTCGTGGACCAGATAGTTCCTTTCATGCACTTTTAGCTGACGCGATCCATAAGCTATCACGCTCCCATGCTGCAACAGCACACATCCCAAACCACTACCCGAGGCATCACTATAAACCTCGAATCCCTTGGTCCCACTCGGCGAACTAAGCACTGGCGCCGTGGTTAACCGTCTCTTCAGCTCATCAAAAGCTTGCACGCACTCCTGCATCCACAAGAATCACTGATCTTTCCTTGTCAACTTTGTGAGAGGTAGCGCTATCCGCGAGAAGTTCTCTACGAAGTTCCTGTAATATCCGGCAAGCATGAGAAAACTACGGACTTCCGTGACAAAAGACAATGCAGGCCACTCCCGTATCGCAACGATCTTCGCCGGATCCACCACTATACCTTCTGCACTGACAATGTGACAAGGAATGCTACTGAGGGTAGCCAGAACTTGCATTTGGAGAATTTCGCATACAACTCATTCCTCCTCAAAGTCTCCAACACCAGATGCAAGTGCTTGAAGTGATCTTCTTCGCACTGCGAGTACACCAATATATCGTCAATAAAGACGATCACAAAGCGATCCAGGAAATCTTGGAACGTCCTGTTCATCAAGTCCATAAACACTGATGGCGCATTCGTCAGTCCAAATGGCATGACCGTGAACTCGAAATGCCCATACCTTGTGCTGAACGCTGTCTTCGGGATATCACATTCCCTTATCCTCAACTGATAGTACCCCGACTTCAAGTCAAACTTAGAATATACCGACGATCTGACTAACTGATCAAAGAGATCATCAATCCTCGGGATCCGGTACTTGTTCTTCTCCGTCAGCTTGTTCAATTCTCTATAGTCGATACACAACCGCATACTCCCGTCCTTCTTAATGAAGAGGACCGGTGCGCTCCAAGGCGACGAGCTTGGACGCACATAACCTTTCTCCATCAGCTCCTCTAGATGAACTTTCAACTCTGCCATCTCCTTAGGTGCCAACCAATACGGAGCACGTAACACCGGTTTGGCCCCCGGTACGAGCTCGATGGTGAAATCAATCGCCCGCTGCGGTGGGGCTCCGGGAAGACTATCTGGGAACACATCGGGGTATTCACAAACCACGGGGATGCTATCCAACGTGGACTCTGGCTCCACAACCCGCACTATTGCGAAGAACAGCTCTACACCAGCACGAACTGTCTTTACCACCTGAAGAGTAGACATCAGTGTCTTGGTCGACCCCTTGAGTCACTCGAATGTTGTCCCCCGCCCAACACCAAGCTTGACCTCCTTCCGATCGCAATCAATCCAAGCCTTCTGCTCCGAAAGCCAATCCATCCCAAAGATAACGTCGAACTCTACTAGCGACAGCAATGACGCTAACAAGTCGAACTCTTGGCTCCCAATGTGAACCTTTACGGCGCACACTCTGTCCGCACGCATCGAGCACCCATTCGGTAGCAGCACATCCAACTTGTCCTTCGCCATCGAAGAAGGGACTCCGATGCGCGATATAAAATTTTCGGACAAGAAGGAGTGTGAAGCTCCCGTATCGAACAGTGCTCGTGTCGGACTATCGCTAATCAAAACAAAGCCTATGCAAAACATATTAGGCTAACAAGCAATTAACAATAGTATCTAAGTTAACTTGCTATAAATTAGCTCGTACCTGTCACCACATCCGCTTGTTTAATGGCATCCTGCTGCCCTAAGTTGTAGACTCTAGGCTGATTCGGAGCATAGTGGGATACGGTTGACTCCACCGCCTTGCCCTTCTCTTCCAAAGTAGCTCCTTGTTTTCTCTCAGACTTTGGGCGTCCGCTCCAGCAATCGCGGGCAAAGTGCCCCGTCTTTCCACACGTGAAACAAGAGCCCGGGGTTCGATTGGTAGTTGCCGGCGAGGCACCTATAGAAGAAGCTGGACCTGACGTCCTAGCCTTCTTGTAGAATCTTCGATAGCCCAACTTCGACGTAGTCGGCGCCTTGAACTCTGATTTCTTCCCACCAGATTCCTTCTTAGCTTGCACATTTCTCATGTCCTTCTCCAAGGACCGGTCCGAGTTGACCAAGGTTAGGAAACCCTACGCCATGGGCCCTGACAGTAGCAACCTCAGCTCATCTCTTAACCCTTCATAGAAGCGGTTAGTCTTTCGCTCCTCGTCGGCAAAGGTAGCGCTAGCATATCTCCCCAACCGAGTAAACTCGTGGAGGTACTCGTCTACAGTGATATCTCCTTGCACCAAATTTTGGAACTCGTTCTCCAATGCGATCCTCTGCGCTAAGGGGAGGTATCGAGCCATGAACAATCTTGCAAACTCCGCCATAGGAACTTCGGCCAACGGCCTTCCGCTCAACTGGTGTAGCTCTAGGCCTTCCCACCATAACCTTGCGTCCCCATCCAAAAGGAACGTCGCTATTGTGGTCTTCTGCCACTCTTCCGTTTTAGTAGTTGTCATCACCCTATTGACTCTTGAGAGCCAATCTTCAGCCTGGGTCGGGGTTCCCGTTCCCGAGAACACCGGTGGGTGGAAGCCCATCACATGCTTCAACTGTCTTTCAGTTGCTCTCCGAGGTAACTCCGGCTCCACCGCCACCTGCTCAACCCTTCTAGGCTCCGCCGCTTGGAGCAGCACTTGCTCCTCCGCAGGAGCAGGCTGCTGCACCTGTCTTGCAGGTTGCGCATTAATCATCGCCATGACAGCTTGTGACACCAACCTAATGGTCTCGGTAGACGGAGGTGTTCCAGGCGCTTCACTTGGCGCACTGCTTGCCTCAGAACCTGGCCGTTCTGACGGCCCAGCACCACTTCTGGTCACCTATAATCGTGCAAAACACCGATAAGCGACCAAAAATTATTGCAAACAGCAATTATAGGAACACGCAGGTTCCTCAAACATGTGTATTTTTATTCCTAGGTGGACATTCATGGGTTCTTTTCATGTTATAACGATGACGCACACATGTGCTCACCACCCCTTAAAGTGAATTCGCCCACGAATTCATTTAAGTTTTACCGAAACCAGTAGTCTGATACCAATTTGTAACACCCCTATCCATCGCATAGCATATAATAGTAGGTCCGGCCGGGGCACGACGCCATATACTACGGACAGACCGGTTGGTTACGCGTTGAAACCATTCAAGCAATTGCACGCCCTACACAACACCTAGCGGAAGCATTAAAGTTAAGCTGCACCATTAAGAACCCTGCCAAAAGCATGAATGTCCACTACAGTAACACCCGCAGGAATGTTCCAATACACAGAAAATAGAAATGGCCTTAAGGCCTTACAAAGTTTGATTGACATAAAAGTGTTTTCATACATCGACTCGCAGGCCGGCCACACATGGTCACAGTGAAACACTCAAAATTAGGCCTTCGAGGGCCGGCTCAGCAACTTGGGCTTTAGCCCGCTATTTTCCGCTCGGCTCCGCAGCACTTGCAAGCACAAACCACCGCCCGGTGGCAAACAAAAGCAACGGTCAGCTATGCTGACCAAATTATAACGATCCCGCCCCAAAATCGGGGCGGCGATGCTCTTTCCCTGCACTTTATTAGTATAGGAAATTTATTAGTGTAAACACACATCATCACAGGCGTAGGGTCGCACGGCCACACACCTCGTGCACACAGGGCACATTCACGGCGAACCGGCCTACATCACGTCAATTCAAGCCATAGACGTTCCCGTTCCACCACCGCCCCTTGGACGGCCAACCATATGAGCATTTTGTCTTCTTGGCCTTGGTCACGACAATTTAAGCCATAGACCGCCGAAGACCTCTCATCCATGCCAACGGTCCCAGCGAACGACATAGATTGGGTACAGTTCCGCCTGACCCGTGCTCATATCGCAACGACAATTTAAGCCATATGCGCAGGTCAAGACTCACCGAGTCCCGTTTTCGCCACAACAATCACATAACCCGGTTATGTTCCCGTTGGCTCCTCGGCCATCGTGTTGGCAAAACTCGCTTTTGCCCAGTTTTCCAGGTGCACCTTGGAGTTAATCTCCAAGGCTCCCTGTTGCAATCTACCACGTAGAAAACCCGAAAAAAACGCCCAAACACCTGGAGTTTTCCCCGGTTCATATGCAAAGCAACATCACCGACCCGACTCTACTTGTCCGGATAGGCTTCACACACAATGCCTATATCCGTTTTCGCATACGGACTCTATATAAGGAGGACTTTACATATCTACCCCAAGGAACGCTCCAACTCTTCGCTCAC